>JANQAP020000080.1:106369-139848 GCA_026874005.2 Erythroxylum coriaceum
AACCGAAAAAGATACATTCCAATCAGTGTAAGTACAAAACACTATTATCGATAGTTTAGTGTAGCAGACGGCAAGTGTCCTTAGTCTGAATATGGCGAGTTGAAATCTTCAATCCGTAGTGCCAAGTTAAGCTGACCTTGACCTTGACCTCCTGTTTTCCAGTTCACAAAATGTAGCAGCAAGGGCTATCGCCTGAATGTGGTAAGCTGAAGGCTACTGCTACTAGTTAACTTGATCTTGACTTCATGTTTACCAGTTTACTACATCGCTCTTCGTATGAAGCTGGAACAAGTTTAAGCAGTAACAAAGTAAGGATGATACCAGTACTGAAGAGAGAACAAAACCCAGTAGACGTCATCTTTACAACTAATAAATTAGATTCCAGCTGAGCAATTTTTATTGAGCATTAATTCAAGTAGCTCAACACCAGAAACATATTAATCTAAGTTTTCTATTAAGTATGGCACAAATTTTTATAGTCTAACTAATCGTGCTTTGAACCTGTCACAATAAGTCAACTGAAACTCCATTCATTGATATTGTCCAACATGTAAAAAGACATGAAGGACTTACGTTCAGTTTGCCTTGACAATAGTGGAACATGAGAAGAAGTCTTTTTCACTAGTTTGCTTGACGTGGTTGCACCTGAAAAGTCAAAGAAAAGGAGGATTAACAAAAAAAAATGCAACTATGTGGTGGTTTTAAGAAATCAAGGGAATAACTTTCTGTACAATTTGGTAGATGCAAACAGCTAAGAAAAGCCTCATGGAAGATAGCAGCTTGTAGCAGGTACATTCGGCATTCATTATCCAAGTGAGCACGTACAGCTTGCAAAGCATCTGAGCAAAATTCAGCAACATAAGTTATAAAATCCATCAAAAAATTGTAACTGAATTTGACCACTGGTTCCGGTAATCATTAAGGTAAATGGGAAATGAAGTGTTAAGGATGACTGATATTGCTGTATGGAACTCCTCAGTGCAAATGAAGTAATTTCATTATGAAAAGTTTCCTTGATGGCAGTTACGAGAAATTTTAGCAATCTATGTTGTACAAAATAGTGAAACCTATTTGTGTGCCAATAAAAGAACCAATTTCCAAGAACATACGGCTGGCAGATGATGAGGCATAAGGCATTTTGATATAAAGACGTCTCCTTGGAAAATGAAAGTAAAATTGAATGCAGATGCATGTTAACTTGCATCCTCCCTCTTCATAAAACTGACGATAAAAATATAAATTGCAGAATTGAAGTTCAGTTCTCCCTGTAATATTATTTCATGTATTCAAAATATACCAAAGACAACCGTGGGAAAAACGGCAAAAGATAAGAGAAAAGGAGCCATATGGATGAATGCATTTCAAGTACCTAATGAACATTTAAACTTCAGGCCTTCAAATTCACACGACTGAAGAACCAATGGAATATCTGGGGCCATGTGGTACTGGGGTTTCCTTGGTGTTTGACGAATATCTAATAGTGCATCTATCACCTAGTATTTGAGTTAAATGTTAGCTTTCCACATACTACAAAGTGCACCATAGATTCAATACTAAATTGGTGCATTATAGGACACTGAAGAACATTAATAGCTGATTCGCATAGTTAAACCATCAATAGTCCTTCAATGTTACAGCAGAAATGAATAGAGCCATTGGCTGATTAGTGGGGAAAATCAAGATAAAATATTCAAACTAATGAACTCTCCTTGTTTAATAATGCTACCAACATGCAGAGAAAATTGTCCTGCAATTGTAACATCAGAAGGCCAGAATCAAAAAGCTGTCATTTCCAATAGAAGTTCTGTGGATATTGAAAGCAAAGCTATAGAATGAGAATACATATTAACCCAATCATCTGACTTATTTCATGCATTTAAAGTTAAAGTGGAAGTTCATCTAAGAGCATGAGTGTACTTCTTGCATAACCTACAGTAAAATTCTCTCTGGCCATTCACTCAAGCTCATATTCAGGAAATGAACTATTAAGAGCAAGAAAGTATCCCCACCAAATTAAAATGTAGAGGGAACAAAGAATAGTTGTCTGTGCAGAAGTCTTTATCTTACAAAACTAAAAATTGAAAACATAATACAAAAGCACACTCTCAAGACCCTCTGGTACGCACATCAGGAGATTCAAGACCTTGGCCTATCATAAATAACACTGCAACCATGCACCGGACTTGATGCCAAAGGAAAGCTCTGCCCTTAATTTTTATTGCATAAAGTTGGCTCTCTCCAATTCTGTAAAAAATTTATGCTCAAGTTGCAATAATTGAACCACACATTCAAAGACAGGAAAATTTTTGTTCAATAGATGGCAATAACTCTTGCAATCTAAAAACAACAAAATAATGTGAATCATGTAGGATAACTACAAAATTCTCTTGGATTCGCACTTGAAAGATACATGTTAGGTTGTAATGGAATGGGTATGGAATTGAAAAATGAAGTGTAAAATGCAAGGGGGATTATGCAAGTATGGATACGATTTAAACTTGAGTAAGCTACATAAATAATAATGCTAATGAACAATCAAATAAAAAATCTAATGAAGTACTGCAACAATACTACACAACTTATTACTTGCTACCAAACTTAACTTTTAATTTTTTATTGCTTCATCAGACACGTTCAATATCAGTGGAGTCTCTGTATGGAGACTCATATGTATGAGATAATGCATGTCGTGCATATTCCTATTCATTTTCGTTTTTCTTCACCCTCTTGTATTCCACATCAAGATGACGTAAAACAATTCAAGATCTACAGGAAGCCATCGGGAATCCACCATAGATTTAAAATTGCTATTAACTTAAGAAGCAGGACAATGTTTTATGAACAAGTAATTACTAAAAGACATGCTTTATTGCAGCCAATGACAAAATGGAGACAAGCATGAAGAGAATATACTTTTATAAACAAAGAGGCAAGAGAACAGACTTTTGCACACAAAGCAAGAAAATTTGATTGTTAACCTCTGATCACATGGATTGATTTCAAATAAGGATATGCTTCGCTTATAATTATGAACATTTGCCACATCCATCTTACAGAAATTTCTGAAGTCATGTTCCCCAATAAATTTCTGACCTGCTATCTCCATATCCTGATGAATGAAAAATGAAACAAGAAATACTGAATGTATCAGCACTATGCAAGTATCATCAAACCATTTAAGTATCTGTGAGAAATAACTGCACACCAAAATATTCAAGGAGTCACTCCAAAATAAATATTTATACTCCCTTTGCAAACAGCTGAACCTGCATTAACAGACAGAAAGGAACACATATTAGCAACATCAATTACCAACACAACTTGAAGGAGACACTTTATTAAGCTGCTTAGAAGAACCTTGCACTGAAATCATTTGGAACAGGACACCAGCCTATAATTCGAATATCACTTGGGAGGGCTCGATTCAACACTCTCACATAATCAATTTCTCCTTCTGATCAAAGATAACAACATGGTGATTGTGTGAGTTTTGGCAACAAACTTGAGATTTTTTGCACATTTTACATTACTTCAACAATATTTTAGCATAATTATTAATCTGGAAATTTCATTATGATCTTTAATAACATATAAACGAATGTTAGTCAATCTAGTAATTAGATCCTCTTAGTGAATCCATATACTTGGTATCATGCGATTGATCTAATTCATATTCCAACAAGGAAACTGGCAAATCAAGTGATTTAATTAAATATACTTGGTAACACATATATTGCTAAATTGCTCACAAGAGGAATGAGTGAATTTCGCATTTTCAGAAAAGACAATTCTTCGAAACAAAAGAAGCCTTACAAAAATCAAAGTCATCTACTCTAATCGATTACACAAAGAGGAAGATCTTGGCTAACCTTTTTGGTCTTCTAAATTAGTTTCCTCTGACTTTTCATTGCCTGTATCAATCCTTCTGAGCTTCGAACGTAAAAATAAAGAAATGACCTGCATTAAAGATTTATGATGCTCCAAAATTCAGATGCATCATCCTAGAAATAGGCTTTAAAATGTATTATCAATAAAGCAAACAGAGATGTCAAGAATTAGTTCATTAAACAAAAAACCATTATTTTCCTTTCCATGTAGAATTGAAATTCAATTCTTTTCTTTAATTTGTCTTTCCTTTTCTTTTTCAAGTTTTGGTGGCTGAGCTTATGCATGTCATGGTTATTTATACTATATTGATAGCCAATGATTTTCAATGCAAGAGACTTCGATTTAAAATTTCCTTTCAATTTCAAGTAGGGAGACAATGTATTATAGTGAAGGTTGTTCTGTTTGTTATAAAAAATATATACTCATATTCTAGCATCTTCTTGGTAATTTCTCTTACTCATGCCAATTGCAGGCGATATTGCAGCTACATGTAGGCCTCTTGTCCTTTGATTTATTTCAAATTTAGTAAAAGAAAATACTAACTACACCAGATGAGAGAAGAGAGCACAGAGTTCATACTTCTATCTCCATCAAACTATTGTGTCTTACTAAGTAATGGTTCCATCATTTTAGGCAAGTCAGACACTACTCTACTCACTTGGAAAAAACAATAAAGCATGGAGAGATTTTAGTTTCCGGTTATGTGTTGGCCTCTTATAAGCTATAGGGAACTCCAAAGTAATGGAAAAGGGACAAAGCTCTGGTGTTTCTAGCCATTTATCCTCTCTGTATCAATAATGCTTCTACCATCTAGGAAAGATCAGTTGTTACAAACTCCACTTGGATTGACAGATACTGAGATAGAGCTCTCATTAGGAGAATAATGGCCACAAAACATAAGTGAGGGAACGGATGTATCTGTTCATACGCCTGAGACAGGTCTGGTTTAGAAGAAAAAATAAAAGAAATAGTCGAGTCTCCCTAAGACAGGTCTGGTTTAGAAGACAAACATAAAAGAAATACTCAAATCTCCCTGAGAAAATTGATGATGTAGAATTCCCTTAAATTTGGGCTATAACCTCCAAAGCAACTAGATCTTAAGCTATTCCTATGTCAGGTAGGGGCGGCAATTCTCCTCCCATTGAAGCCACGCCAGTTCCGCCTCTTAGAAATAGACAATTTCTACCTCCAGCTTCTCAACATCCCACAAGCAGTTCACTAAGAGGTACCACTCTGCTTTAAAGACTAAGAAGTTGGGTCCCCATCATATACCGACATCTCCAACTTTCAATCCTTGAAATGTCAGCATCCCTAGGTGTTGTTTGGGTTTCTCTGGAAAGAGTTTCCGTCGCCTGCAATTGAATCCTCCACTTGAATGGCGATTGCACGAGTCCCACTCGACTCCCGCAAGGCCACATTCTTCCTCGTTGATTGTTAGCTCTTATCAAGAGTGCTAAGGGCTTTGTCCATTTTTGGCTTAACATGAGCATCAAGGTGTCTTGATTGCTGAGTTTATTTTCAATAACGGGAATTTTTTCCTCCATATTGCCCATTAATGTTACCAGCATTACCCTCAGAGTTGGTGTACCAACTTTGACACCAATATGGTGGGCACCAGTTGTAACTCAATATAACTATGGTAAGAATCAATAAAGTAAATTAGCACTAGAGGAAAAAAAATGGAGGGAATGCTTGTCGATGTATTGATGAAATAGAAAAGAGAACAAAATGGCAGCTTTCGAGATGCGTTTCTCTCCAAGGAAATAACCACACTATTCCAAATGCATCTCCCCTAAATATGCTCTATCCTAATATAAACCCAATAACTCTGACATTCCTCTATCAAACACGACACATCATACTTTTGGAAACATACCACAAAACAAAATAACATACTCAATACACATGCCAATTCTTAGTTCATCAACATTCCTTATTGATCCTCAAGCTCACTCACTTTCAACCTTACTCTATCATGCTCTTCTTCTTTTTGCTATATGTGAATTTGACTGGAGGCCTATCACATACCTAGCTTTAGGCAAGGACTAGTATGACAATGTTTGGAAATCTATATCATTATTCCTTCCCATTCATCATAGGTGGGACATAGAACAACTCCATGGCTGATGACCATCAAAAGCCTTTATTGCAATTTTTGGAAGGCTGAAGCTCAAGTTCTCATATTGGGAAATTTAGTGAAGTATATAAGTTTATCATTTTATGACAAAAAAGTGAAAATGATATGCAAACAGGGATTTTATTGTCTTATGATAAAAATGAACATTCTTCCACGATGAGCACATCATTATTGACATTGATTATCAATAGGCAAATATTAGGTTGTTTTGTTGCAAATTTCAAAGCAACAATTACCAAGTAAGCAATAGAACTGTAACAAACAAAACTAGTAGTAAATCTCCCAAAAGAACAAGGGGTTTATGTTTTCTCTTTTGGATTAACCAACTTACTTGACCAACAGCAGAAACTCCCTTGTCCGTCCTACCACATCGTGAATATTGTATTTCTTTCTTTTCACCAAGTAAAAGCCTCGTCTTTTCCAAAGCTTTGAAAATCTCAGACTGCAAGAGACACAGAATTTAAGAAAGATATAAATTTGCAGAGTTGCTTATGAAATGTTTAAATAATTTAATTTATCTACCTTCTTAGATGTTATTAAAATAATGACATACTTTTAGAAGTAATTAAAATAATAAAATGAAATAATAAAATATATATTTATTTACCATATATTAAAATTTTCTTGTATTTTGAATAGTTTTTATATTTATTAAACTAATATAAAAATAAATTTGTTTTCTAAAATAGTTTTTACAATTTAAAAATAAGATTTCAATTTATTAATGAATATAGATCTTTTACAAATATAGATCTATTAACACAATATAGATCCTAAAAGAAAAATAACGTGTCTTATATAAAATGGTGGAGGAAAAGTTTAGGTCCCACCGAGATTTGAACTCGGGTTACTGGATTCAGAGACTAATGTCCTAACCACTGCAAATTTATTTCTTATGAAAGTCAACAATTAACAAACCTATATATGATCTTCTAAATAGTCTAAGTTTATAGACTTAAAAAGCTTTCTTGTTGATCATCTATCAACCTCGGCCATGTATTATCCAAGGATAGTGAAATGTTCATTTCCATCCTTTAAATAATACCTATGGTTTGAACCATGAAACAAAAGTCCTACGTGATAACTAAACAACAAAAGTACCTCAATAGTAGGGTCCATTTGTGCCTCTGAAGCAAAACCATAAAACCTGAAACAAGTTAAATTTGGTTACACTATAGTAGACTATTATGAGTAGTAAATGGCTTCCTATATATGCTCATGGAAAAGAATAAGGGGAAATCAGGTTAGGATCAACCTCATAATGCATCGATTTGCATCAACAATTGAAAACTTTTAAATACAAATAGGTGGACTTGTGTCAGTTTTTGTTCTTTAGCAATTTATAAGGGATACCTAAACTTTACTTTTGTGGATGACAAGGTATGCAACTTCGAGACCTATACTCTAAATACAAAAAATTAATAAACAGAGTTCAATTATGTACCTTTGACCAAAGTACATGACCTTTAAAGCAACATGTCTCTTCAAGTGATGTTTCATTATCCTTGTTTCATAATCTGCACGAGAAGGTAAAATCACAAGCTGGATTAATAAAAATGATAGATCAGCGTAGGAAACCTTGTAATTCTTAATACAAAACCAAATATTAGATCATATTATATATTTCAATAATAATTGGGCTTTAACATGTATCAAACTTGGCTAGAATAAAAACAGAAAATTCCACAGGAAGCCTTTAAACGGGCACAACCCATTGAGTGCAGCACAAGAGAGTTTCATCAACGTACGTTAAACACTATTATGTTTGTATGATGCATTGATATACCATTGCCAAGATATGCATCCAAAAGAGTAAATTTGATGTACCTCCACCTACTATGATCTTCAACAGAGGTGATTCATCATTTTCAATTCTCAAGTTTCAGTTTCTGATGTAAATTAATCTCACAAAGTACAAGTGCAAACGAAGAACGATAACCTAGTAGTAAACTGAAATGAGTTCACATCATCAGCAAGAAAAAGAAAACAAATTACAGAAATTTAAAACTAGTGGAATGCCATCAATTCAATATGGAAACAGTTAATGACAGACTGGCTATCAGATTTCAAAAAATGAAAAAATAGCTATCGCTTTCTAAGAATATAACTTGGACCAAATTTAAAAGTTAAAACCTCAAAACAAACCTGGTTTTGTCGAAATTTTCTCCTCTTTTTTGGCCTCACCTATTGAATTTACTTTTCCTGTCTCCTCCATTGAACTTTTGTATTGCGGAGCAAACTCATGAAGCTTTTCCCCCAGCTGCAAGACAAATTAGTAGTGTTTAAACCTAAATAGTACACTTCAAGAAGAAAATAAATGTAAGCAAACCTCATTACAGCGGCACTTGGAGAGTCTCAAGGATAACCTAGCATTCTCAGACTCCAGTTCCTGAATGCAATCAACCAGTAAATGAGCTATCGGTTTCACTTGGAACACGAAAGGCCAAAAAGCAGAAATATCCCATACGTGCCTGGACTCGGCTTTGCAGAGAAGCTATCTGGGTTCTTAAGTCCATCACCACTTCGTCTTCTACTAATAGTGACATGGTCAGTTGGCCTTAGTTGTTTCCCTTCCGTGGCAATAAGATAGTCCTGTGGGCAGTCACTTTAGTATTGAAGGTTGACAGTCTTCCTTTGTTCTACCGCATTTTTATTTTTCTTTTTTAATTTATTAACAAATTCTGTTTGATTAATTTTTCAAAATTTATAAAAGCCATAAAACTTGATTTTGATTTTCTATTTTAGTTTTCTAGTTATAATCTGATTTACTATTAATTACGTGTATTATTTAAATATTTAATTAATTATATACTATTTAATTATTTAATGTTAATTATTAATGAAAATTATGACCAAGATAATTTAAAATTTATTTATTTTATTTATAAATAAATAATTAAATTTACATTTTGGAAAATATTTTTGGACATTTTAATAAATATATTTTAAATTTAAGAAATTCTTTAAAATACATAAATTTCAAAATCTTAAAATAGTTATTTATCTTTTTTTTCAAAAATCAAATATTTAATTATAAATAATGACAATAACCCCATATATAAAGACAAGAGGACCCAATATAACAATATGTATCATCACTTGGTAATTATCTAACTAAGCTATAGATTATAGACTAAAGATCAAACAACACAGGTCATCATCGCCATTAGAGAAGTGATACCATATTTACTTTATTCCCTTATATCCACCGTCATATAGCAGTCTAAAGTTTGCAACATCTTGTAGTATCATTATAGAGCAATTGTTCCCTTATTCAAAAAGGTACATTCCTCCTAGATTTTTTGCATGGAGTTTTAAACACCCTTGAAGCATTTGATGTTTCTTTCCTTCCATATCTTGTAGGTACAAGTGCCAAAACAAATTTAGGAGCACGATCCAATCAGCTTGTAACATTACTTTGTCTTTTTTGTAGCCACCCAAGATAAGTTAATAATTTACAACAGCTCTATTAAAATGGAAAAGGTCCCTGACATAATTCCAAACACCTGCTGAGAACAACACTAGAAATGCAGATTTTTAGTGGATTATGGGCCTGAATAGTATAACGAATTTATACTATTTAGATTAATAAACCTCACTTTCTCCTTTGTTGCATGCATTCTTTGTTTAACCATTAACCATTAATTGAAGAAAAATTATTTTCCGGATTTGAAAGCTATTTTCAAATTAAAATAAATTTCTATTTGAAATAAGAATTTAGTTTATTTATGAATCAATGAGTTTAATCTAATTTAATTTTCTAAAGAATTGTAAATATTATTTTAGATTATGAAAAACAATAACTTGAATCAAATGAAGCTTAATGTTCTATGCATATAATTTGATTATGAATGCATAAGTTGCATAATTTATTTATATGTTTTATATATATATTGGATACATGTTAAATTGTATGTTTTATATGTGTGATATTTTACATGCAATTTTATGTTTGATGAGACGAATGAAATTAAATCCCTAATTCAAAATTTAAGTACACGTTGAAAATATGATTGTTATCTTCCATTGTTATAAGAACAAACCAAAGTTCTATTTATTATAAGCTTGTTGAGCAAACTCAAGGTCTCTTTAACCCTGAATATGTTTGGTCTTATATCAATAGGTTCTACTTAACTAAATTTGTGTGATATGGATGAGTAAATTCATGATCATATGAATTTAAAGGCAGGGCTAGGAATAACATATAAGATATGTTTTGGCAAGAGTTTTCACCTAACAGATCTAGGAGTCATATGAGATGTGATTGATAAAGTTGAATGAGATCCTAGCCTACTAGAAAGATTAAAGTAATCTTTTTAAATAGTAATGAGGGCTATTATTTCGAGTAAAATAGTGAGAGTAACCAAATACATGATTAAAGTCCTAATCTCATTTGGTAGTCATGCCACATAATTAATTACTTACTTTTCTTACATGTATATTTTGTTCTGAGTGGAATTTACCTTGTTTAGTATAGTTGATACTAATTTAATGAACCAAATTTCTTAGACATAGGTAATATTTGAGAAGAGTCCTCAAAGTTAGAAAAGAAGAATTGTATACCATTATGCAATTTTTGTTATAATCCCTATGAGGATTTGGTGACAAAGTTTTATAGATGTGTCAAAATCATATAGATGACAAAATGTATTGACATTTTAAGTTGACTGATGTCTCATAAACTTTGATAACAACATGTAAGACATATGTCAACACTACAATAGCAAGATGCAAGAGGTTGCGTTGAGTAACACTAAAAAGTATAGTACCTTGATGAAATTGTTTAACTTAATTTAACATACTAAAAGCATAAACATGGGCATCAATTAAAAGGCTTTGCTATAGTATGATAATAGTTGTCATAAGAAGAAATTGATTGCATGACTTTTCTTTCTTATACGTGATATGATAGAGATCATATGTATTTCTAGTTCATGCTTATGAGTATTTGATACTAAATTTAGATTCAACATTGTTATAATGTTCAAAGCATGATAAGAAATAGATTGTTAAGTAAAAGTAGTTAATCCAAGTTTATGTAAATAATTTGTATATGTTGGATCGAAGGAGACTTTTGCTTAACATAAATGGCCAGAATAAAAATTTGGATAACCGAAATTATCCTTTTATGCCATGTTGGTTAAATCAACATAATGAGAATCATAAAGTTACATATAAAGATATATGTATCCTTTTAATTGTGAATCGTATGAACTTATGAAACTTGTCAGGTTAAAAAATAACCAAATTAACCTTTGGTGAAAGGATGATAATGATATTGAATTGTTAAATTTAAACATGTGATGTGTTGGATGGAATAACAATTCATAAAAGGATAATACTTATATTTCATTATATTGCTAATGACTTTATATGATATAGTTAAATGTATTAAATGAAATGTTGATTTAAAATTTTGAAAAGTTCAGATTGTTTAAATCTAAGTAGAAATTAAGCATTGAAACTACTGAAGCAGTTTGATGAGATCGTTGTGGTGAGTTTTAAATTTTCAGTTATCTATAGGGAATGTAATTATCTAGTGAATACCTTCATAACAAAATTTCATAAGAGTATGGATTTATGTAAGGAAGAAAATACAATATGAAATATTGTATGATGCAATATTATTTCTATAGCTATGCCTAGTACATTGACTTATCTTCTATAGTTCTAACTGAATCAATTAGCAAGATTTCATGTTAGATATGAAACGTTAAGTCTTAAAAGAGTCAAAGCTAATAATTTAGGAATGTGATGTTTAGTTGAAGCATATATTATCCATTAAGTTTAGAATTAATAAAATGTTATGAGATATCTAAAAGGTTGGATATAATCTTACAGACCTATTAAACAAATTTTTTGTTTAAATGTATACTTATAAGAGAATGGTTCTCAAAATAAGTAGTGGGAGTAAGATGAAATTTGAAGGGTTCAAATTTCATGACAATACATCCAATTAGAACTAGTACCTTTATTAAAAGATTCACTTTCATGATAAATTCAAAGAGTTTGTTTTAGAGGTGATTGTGAATTTATCATATCTACAAGAAGGTTGGTGGAAGTATCGTTGTCCTCTTCAGAGGGAATATGTGGAGACATATTGCTCATAGAGAACAAAAATTCTAATTCTCAATTGTTGAAAATATAATTGTCCAAAAACAACTCTTGTTGGATATGAAAAAGTAACAACTTAATTCTAGAAATTAGATTTATTGAGAAAATTTGGAAGTTGTTCACCTATACTAAGTCCAAGTACATAGATAATGTACTAAATATGTTTAACATTTGAGATATCAGATACTTGTCAAATATTAAAGATATCCATCAATTTATATAAGAGTTGATATTTGAGTTCAAGGTCATATTTACTTTAAAAGTAAATCCTAACTAAAGTTTATTTTACTTAGAACAATATCATTTTAATATTAAAAAGGTTTCAATATAGCAATGGTTACTAATTAAGCCATGTTACATTTTTCATTTAGTGGAAATGATTAATTGGATCGATAAGTTTTTTAATGAACTTGATATAGTTCCTTGCATTATTTAAGACAATAATCTATTGTAAAATATTTGAGCCATTAGGCATGCACAAAGAGCTAAGGCTCAGCAAAGATCTATAGATGTAGTTAGGCATTTTTTTCTTAATTATGATGATAATTAAGATAAAAGTTGCAAATTTTAAGCAAATGCTCACTATAGAGAATCTTGTAGAATTCTCTTATTAAGCCATTGTCCAACAATAGCATAATTTTCATATGGGGATATGGTATAAGATACTTAAACAATTGGCTTATTCCAAGTGGGAGATTGTTAATTTATGCCCTACAGTCAATTGGTTGGTTGTAATTTAGTGACAAACTAATTTAAAGTCATATGTTATCTTGTACATGTTTAGATGGAAATGATAAAGTCTATAAGATAATTATACATTGCAAATGAAATTATAATGAGATTATAATTGTGAGATTCATATTGCTTTTTATGTATTATCCCTAAATTATTCCTAGTCATTGTTCTATTAACACTATACATTAATAGAACATAAAAAGACTATCACATGTTATGTTTTTCCTTATAAAGGAAGTAGTTGATCTTATAGGTTGAAGTATAGAGATATTTAAACAAATATGTGGATATTTGTTAGAGAACAAATTCATTGAACTACTCCGACGTGAGAAATTCATTTGAAATATTACTTGTATGTCTATGAAAATTCTCATTGTGATGATTGTATAAGTGATCCTTTAACTTGTGGTCTCCAAAGTTATCATGTACAGGAACTGTTATGTTTTGATACTACTTATGACCTATTCTAATCATAGGCCGTTCAATTGGTAGTCATTGGATGTAGCATAAACTATATGGAGGTAGTTGTGTAATCAAGATATGATTTATCATCCTAAAGTAATTAGAGAGAATGTTATATTATTCTCGATTAGTATTACTTCAGGAAATCCTTGGCCAAGATAGAATGACAATTGTAAATAATTTACAAATATCATTAATTGAATCAATAGGTAATGACAGAGAACTACTAATATGGTTAGACTCAAAAAAAGTATATATTAATTTCGTTCTCTATCTAATCGAAATATTATATGATGAAATGATTGAATTATACGAAAAAATCATGCATGAAAAGGTTAATCAAAACCACTTTGACATTCCTAAATATTTAGGTGATCATGATGCATTGCTAGACGCCAATCTTGATTTATAAATATAAATTGTTTAATTGAAGAATTAAAGATGAATTAAAAGGAGTCTTAATTTATCTAATTCTAATTATGAATTAAAATTTCTCATTATAATCATTGTCAATATATTTGGGAATCTTATGTGTCACACATAAAGAACTAGTTAAAAAGAGTAAAGATATTTTAATCAAATTGAACTTGATTGTAAAGTTTGAGAAACTTTATGATTAAACATGAAATGTTTAATAACTAAGGATCAATATGAGATAGTGGATCTTATTTGGTTATAATTGATATTTAATTAGAATTATTTGTAATTTTAATTAAAATTAGAATTAAAATATTAAATCGTCTAAAACTTATTATAAATAGGCTTAAACTCTAATGGAGATAAAACTTCTTATTGAACCCTCTCTGTAAAAGTTATAAAGTTCCCTCAACTTGTTCTGTTGATACCGTTAGAGGCTGGATACTTATGCGGTTACGATGATTGAGATGAACTATTTTCAGAAACAGTTCAAAGGATACGACAAGAAATAATCAAACTTCAGAATAAAGTACAAATTAAGATTCATGCTTTGTTATGATTTATGTGTTAATCATTTTATAAAATTAAAATAATCTTGATCTTTAGGATATCAAAATACAAAAAAATTTTGTAATTATTCGGCTACATTCAAGAGTGGATCCCGTCCCGGTTTCCTAGTAGACTTTATTCTGGATGTGCCTTTCGCTAAAAACCAATTTGGGCATAGGGTGGTTAGATTCTTTGTTTTGTTTCAGCAATACATAGTTTAGAAAATTAGACTTGCTTACGAAATTGGTAAGCATCTACAAAGTATAATAATCATACCAAAGCTTATGAAAGTAAGCATAGGAAAATGAGAGTTCAGGAGAGAGGATTTTGAGAATCTTGAGAAGTTGAGATCACGATCGACACATAATTTAAAAAAAAAGAAGATAAAAGTGAACTTATCAGGATGTAAGATATGAATCAATAAAGTATATTTAAGAAATGTAGGGTATAAATGATGGTGCTGAATTGTTGCATTTAGTTATTCATTTTCTCTACTAGTAATTCTTAGGAATGCGATAGAAAAGACTGAAAACTGAACACGCCAAACGTAAAATCTTATTGAATTTAGTTTGATTATTTAATTTTAGATATAATATAATTGTGATCTGAATGTTAAAAACATTTTAAAACTAATAGTAATGAAATGAAACAAACTATAAAATCTTATTAGGTTCAAAAGTTTTTATTTAAAGTTATTCCCATTATTTTAATCAATGTTGTGGCTAATTGTATTGGAACTTTGGAATTTCATTAAAAAAAAAAACTAATTTCGATGTATATATAAAAAAGAGTTCTATAAATAGTTAGTAGTTGAATTCGGTTATAACCAGCGTAGAATAGCATGAATAAAAAATTTCAGTTACTAGACTGCAAGCTTTCCGGACCTTTTCCCGTTTCAAAAGGCACAGCAAAAGGCACTCTCAGCTGTTGGATTGGTAACTTCTCTAACTATTACTTTCTGACTACTAGTCCCTTTTTCACCTCTTCTCTATTTCAATGAAACCCAAACAGTGTAATCTTTTCATTTCTCCTCCATACAATTAACACCCATAATTTGCACGTCTTCAATTTTGAAAGCTTTGATCGCCGGCCAGCGGTCTTGCTCTGGCGAGTACTCATACCTTTAAAGGTTAGCATGCTTACCTTGGTCGTTTGTTCTTTTCGAGTCAAGTTCAAGTAAAAATTTCTTAATCCTACTTGTATGAATTTGGATGGGATGATCGATATAATGCCCTTTGACAATGTGTACATCTATTAACCATCTTATATTAGGAATTGAACATTAAATCAGGACTAATAGTGATAATTTTTAACGTTTATGTTCGTTTGTCTAACTGGGATTGCTGATTAGGTTTAACCATATGAGTTGCTCTATTTCATGGGAAACATTGTTTTTCGAAAATACTTCAACAAATTAGCAAGGATCATTCCATTCCAACTGCATTAATGGTTGGATGAAGTCATGCACACTGGTACTCCAAGAAATACTACAGTCGATGTGCATGTGCTTCATTTTTTCTGTTCTGTATATATTTCAATATACTTTAACTGAGAGGGTATTTTTAGAAAAAGCCCTAGTCACGATAGATATATGAGTATGATTTTGTGGCCCTCTCATATTTGTAGTATGTTCAGTAATTACAAATAATATTAGGTTTACAATAGTTTACACTTCACATTAATATAATATAATAGAAGGATTTGGATGTCAAGAAAAGAAAAGGTTGCAAAGCCTCGACCTTCAGATAGTAATTACCTAGTTTGATTTATTACTATAAAATAATTTACGACATATAAAAAGATATCATCTATATTATCGAGACTCATAAGCGTTACAAATATTTGGTAAAGATATGTAGAGTTTGAATTTCCTTTAAGAATCAATTTAATATATATTTTAATTAGGGTCTTTTTATAATATGAGGATTGTATTTCCTGAGGTCTTGTACGGTAATACGTAGGAAAGAGAATATAATATTGTATTTCCTAATTTTTGGTTATTAGGAGGAATACATAAAACAGGGAATAAAACTAGAATGAATTTTAAACTATTGTAGAGTTTTATTCTTAAGGGAGATGTTGCTATAAGCTGAAGTCAAATATTAAAAATAAGGGATAAGAAAATATTATCATAATTATATTAATTATTAGCAAAATATGATATCATCAAAATTATAAAGGAGGATCTTTTATGTTAATTTCTTTAGCAGTTGAAATTTCTATTCTTATCATAAAAACAATTTATAATTATTTAAAATTAATAATTTTATAATCATTAAATTCTTTTGATTAATTATTTATAAAATACAAAGTATTTTATTAATTAATTATAAAATAAATCATATAATAACTAAATATGAATAAAAATTTTTCTAATTATCATTTTTAATATTTGATACTAAATACTAGCATAACTATTAACTTTGTTTAGTCTCGGATAATCAATAATTTTATTCTTATTTTTATTCGGATTCGCTTTGTATTGTTGTTCCTATTTTTTATTTTAATTCTTTCGTTACTGAGAACTTATTGTTATAGTTACACATTTTTCCCGTTAACTAATCTGAACAAATGTTGGTTTAGAATGTCCTGCTTAAATATTTATCAATTTTCATTTATTATTTATACAGTTCCGTCGAGAGAAATAGCATTGTCAATGGCAGATCTGAAAACAACTTAAATATTACATATGAAGTACAAATTCATGCTGCTGATCAACATATATGTCTCTTGAGGACTAGTGATTAAGTTTTGGAGTCAAAAGTGTAATTGCAATGGAGTACAGTGATGGATTTGTATCGAAAGAGCATCGAGAGCTTGCAAGATCTGCTTCAGAGAGTACAGATCCGTTATCCGTTTATCCGTTAGAGCTCTCATTGTCGCCAAAGTCTAAAAGAATGTCAGATTCACCAAAGTCGCCAAGGTCCCCAGATGGTCAGGGAAAGAATGGAACGAGCACAGGAAGTCCAGGCAAGGGAAGTTCTCTTAAGCATGATAGACATCCACATTCTCAGATAGATGGACGACCAAAAAAGGGTAAGTCTCTAGCTAGAGAGTTAATGACAAAACATGTTAAGTGCCTTAAAATACTTGTATTAAGAACACAACAAAAAAAAATTATGATAATGCTATTTAGTAGTATATATATTAAATTTTGATAATAAATTTTATCTAAAAAAATGGTTGAGAATACAATAAATAATTTAATACAAACTTTTAATGACCATGTTGATCTATCTGACAGGTGGCTCAGGAGGTAAGGGTACATGGGGAGGACTACTTGATACAGATGACAACTTCTGTTTAGATCCTAATGACCCAAACTATGATAGCAGTGCGGTGGGCAAAAATTTAAGAAAGATTCTTAATTTAATGCTATTTATTTATTTACCTTCCTAAAATCATAATTTGAATAGCTGCTTACGATTGTAGGAATGTAATGATGTTGGTACGACAAATGCGGATTTCGATGATTATAAAAAGAAGACGACAATCATAGTGGAGGAATATTTCACAAACGATGATATAGTCTCGACTACTAATGAATTAAGAGATCTCGGAATGCCCGGATATCATTACTATTTGGTGAAGAAACTGATTTCTATGGCTATGGACCGACATGATAGAGAGAAAGAAATGGCTGCTGTGTTGTTATCATCTATATATGTTGATATAATTGATCCCGCCCAAGTTTACAAAGGCTTTGAGAAATTAGTGCAATCAGCGGACGACTTAATTGTAGACATACCAGACATTGTTGATGTCCTCGCATTATTCATAGCTAGAGCTGTAGTTGATGACATACTCCCACCAGCCTTTCTGAAAAAACAAAAGGCGTTTTTAGCTGCCGAATCAAAAGGTTGGGAAGCCCTACAAAGATCTGAAAAATGTTATCTAGCAGCTCCTCTTCATACAGAAATTATTGAACGACGATGGGGAGGCAACAAGAATAGAACGGTCGAGGATGTAAAGGCTAAGATAAACAATTTGTTGATAGAATATGTAGCTAGTGGTGACAAGAAGGAGGCTTTTAGGTGCATCAAGGATTTAAAAGTACCTTTCTTTCACCACGAAATAATTAAAAGAGCTCTTTTAATGGCCATGGATAGGCAACAAGCTGAAGGAAGACTGCTTGATTTGATGAAAGAAGCTAGTGAAGAGGGTTTGATTAATTCTAGCCAAATCATAAAAGGGTTTGGTCGAATGATTGACGTCATAGATGACTTGTCACTTGACATTCCAAATGCTCGGTGGTTGCTACAGTGCTTGATCTCCGAGGCAGCATCAGAAGGTTGGTTAAGTGCTTCATCTCTGAAGTCAGTGTCTTCAGCATCAAGAAAGCAAGATATCGAGGATAACGATATTAAAGTTTTCAAAATGAAGGCTGAATCTATCATCAAGGAGTATTTCTTGACAGGAGATATTTCTGAGGTCAACAGTTGTCTTGAATCAGAAAACAATATTTGTTCATCAGAATTAAACGCTATCTTTGTTAAAAGACTTATCACTTTGTCAATGGATCGCAAGAACAGGGAGAAAGAAATGGCTTCTGTTCTACTGTCATCTTTGTGTTTCGCAACAGAGGATTTCATGAACGGGTTCCATATGTTGATAGACTCTGCAGAAGACACTGCCTTGGATCATCCAATTGTTGTTGAGGATCTTGCAATGTTCTTATCTAGAGCAGTGATTGATGAAGTATTAGCCCCTCAGCACTTGCAGGAACTTGAAAATCAATTTTTGGGTGGGAACAAAGTCATCCAAATGGCTAAGTCATTGCTTAAGGCTCGGCTTTCTGGGGAGCGAATTTTAAGGTGTTGGGGTGGTGGAGGAAATGGCAAGCATGGATGGGCATTAGAGGATGTTAAAGACAAAATTGGAAAGCTATTGGAAGAATTTGAGTCAGGAGGGGATGTCAAGGAAGCCAGTCATTGCATAAAGGAGTTGGGGATGCCGTTCTTTCACCATGAGATCATTAAAAAAGTTTTAATAGCAATCATTGAGAAGAAGAATGAAAAGTTATGGGGTTTGCTTGATCGATGTTTTTGCAGTGGCCTTATAACCCAATACCAAATGACCAAAGGCTTTGAGAGAGTAGCAGAATCTCTAGATGACTTAATTCTGGATGTGCCTTACGCTGAAAACCAATTTGTGCATTATGTTGAAAGAGCAAAACTTGCAGGGTGGTTAGATTCTTTGTTTTGGTTCCACAAGTCAAGAAACAGTTTAGAAAATGGGACTTGCTTATGAAATTGATAAGCATCTAATATAAACTATACCATCACTTAACCCTATATTGTTGTCATTAATGGTCGACTTGTACAAAAGAAAAAAGGCACCTAATTATTGAATTACTTGTTAGCTCGTGGGATGCTGAAGCCACTCTGAAAAGTATATATAGTACGGCCAAAAACAAGAGAACGGACGTCGTCTTGTACAATTGTTATAGATTTTTTTTTCAATTTTCATTTTTTTCCCTCAATTTGATGTCCTAGAAACATTTTGTTCTTAAGATAAGAAATGATGATATTGCTAGTTTTAATAGAATAATTACGGTATTCCTTTATGCATGGCATCATTAACGATTTATTAAACTCTATGACATAGCTCATGCATTTTGTTGCTTCTGTTCTTCAACTTTCTACTGTAAAAATTGTGTTCTTGTCTTCATTTCATTTCATGACAAAGCTTACGCCACTATATATACTTAATTGTTTTAATTATTCATTAGCTTCTCTGCTGTAATGTAGTATCTGGTATTATCATCTTAATTTTTTTATCGTTGAAGAAAACTTAAGAGGAAATTAATAAGATGAAACAAAACTTCTCTTCTCGGTTATAATATGGCAATAGTTTTCATACATAAGGATTAAGTTGGTTCATGTCCTACAATAGAAACCGCTACGAAAAAATTCGTTGCCAAAAGTCCATTAGCGACGATATATTCGTCGTCAAAAATGTCGCCAAATCTTTGTATTTGAAAACTATTAGCGACAAACATTTTTCCCTAATTGTCGCTAATAGTTTTTGCCTATGCTTTATTTTTGTAGCAAAAAACTATTAACGAAGTTTAGGGAAATTGTCACCAATAGATTTTGGCTACGCTTAGTTTTCGTAGTTAATGATTATTAACTACATTTTCGGACCAAAAATGTAGCTAAAATTAAAACGTAGCTAAAAAGTTCTAATTTGAAAACGTAGCAGAATATTTTTAGCTACGTTTTGTAAAATGTATTCAAATTTTTAATATGCATTTTAACTAAATGTTATACCATGTTAATTATAATTATTTGTGACATTTTTAATTCATATTATTGTTTATAATATTTAGATTTTTTGTTGTTAATTTATTATAAAAATATAATAAAAATAATTGATAATTTCAAACATTGTATATAAAAATAAAATATTATTAAATTTGATCATGTACAAGATTTTAATTACAACTTCAAAAATACTTATATACAAAAACATAAAGATTAGTTTACAAGATACAATACAAATCATTCATCCTCGTTTTTATTATTATTGCTTTCATAATCCGGGCCAAGCATTTTTTTAAAGTACTTATCATGCTTGGCTAACTTTTTTTTGAGTATGTTGTAATTCAACCTTAAGTATCTTGTTTTTCTCTTCAAGACGTTCACGTATGTTGATCTTAATGAGGATGAAATAATTGACTTAGGGTCAAACTCAAGACCTTTGATACATCCAGATTATGCACTAAGTACCTTGTTGCAAATGTCTTCTACATTTGTCTCATTTCCCTCATATATTGATGTTTACAGCAACTCTTGTATCTTATTTTAAAATTTTAAAAAAACCAATATTCAATGCAAATATTATTAGTTAGTACTACACAAATAAATAAACTTAAAATTTAAATAATTTTATCACACTCTTGTCTATGTAGTTCATTCTCACTCAGTTTTATGGGAAAAATACAATGCACAAGAAATAATATAGTGTTTATTGATATAATTATAACTTGTAAACAAAGATCTTACATATTCATTTCGCAGGACAACAAATGGTTTTGAGCCTTAGTTGTTATAGGAGTTTTCATTTTTTCCTCTATTCATTTTGGCTTTCTCACATTTTTTCCTGGATAAAGAAAAACAGATAGTCATTAAATCATCTAACAAGATTAATGGAAGCAAATGTGAAGGGAAAGTAAACAAACCTGAACATTGGAAGAGACTCAATAATCACACAAATAATTCCAATTTTCTAGAGACATCCATTCCAGAACATGTCTCCTTGCTTCTGCATCAGAAAGAAAAGATTTGTAATATTAATGCAGTTTATAATGACGATCCCTAGTCCTTTTTTTTTAACAATGAAGTGACACAATTTGAAACATCAGGGTTGTAGATATTGACAATATTTAATTTCATCTGTGTACAATATGTAAAAGTATAATTAATCTTAAAATAAGTAAAACAATATTGCATATAATTAAATAAATTAAAAATTTACCGAAACTTTATCCAA
Organism: Erythroxylum coriaceum; assembly: GCA_026874005.2. Lineage (NCBI taxonomy): Eukaryota > Viridiplantae > Streptophyta > Magnoliopsida > Malpighiales > Erythroxylaceae > Erythroxylum > Erythroxylum coriaceum. The sequence continues at coordinate 128,166 of JANQAP020000080.1, forward strand.
AGCATTCTCAAACAACTTGTCTTGCTTCAAATCCTTAGCATACTTTAGGCAAGGTAATTTTGATTAAAGATTTATAAATTTTTAAAATGAGTTTGTTGTTAGCTAAATTTATATTTACACTTAGAATCATTGTCAATAATATTTAATTTGTTTTTTATGAATATGATATTAATTTTTATTATTTATTTCCATTTTTTACTCAATTGCAATTATTTAATATAATAATATATGAATGTACACATAATAACTGTAATTAATATAATGATTTATGCATATATAGAACAACCTTTGGAGAGAAAACACCTATCTTATAATAAGCATTGTTAACAAGCATGGTCAAAAAGACAACGTAACCCACAGCTACTAACAAAGCATAAAAACGACAATGTTCTTGAAAGTAGCAGACAAGGTAATCTATCTACGCCATATAAATAAGGTAAATAAATCCTCCTTAACTGAAAAAGCCTCCAGATGCTTCCCAAATAGGGCTGAACTATCGAAGGTAATCTTCTTCTCTGAACTGGTCAAGTTGCCAGGTATGGGTTTCTTTGTCTTGCTTCTTACTTTTCTTCTTCTCTTTACCTTTGGTCGTTGTTCTTGCATCCATTTTCTGTTTTATTTCTGCATCTTATTGATTACCTATGGTTGGCCTTACTATTTCTGTACTTCATTATATTTTGAAGATTAGATTCAAGAAATTTAAGAAATCTGTAGCTTGTTCCAAATGTAAAAAATTGCTTTGTTTATTGTTGATGTAATTTTGTCATATCTCCATTATTTCTCTTTTGGACTTGGTGAAACTTCAATTCCTTTTGATACAGAGGGATTGGTGGAACTGCAGTAGAATTTTAAGACTCTTCTAACTTGCACTTCCAGTTTAAAAAAAATTATATGAACTTTTATTTATAGGGATTTAAGGGATTTTTAAATATCATTCAAAGGTCAAGTGTCATCCCGTAATTGATTATAAGATTCTTTTCTTTTGATTTAAATCCCCCTTCACTTTTGAAATCAATTGTAAATTATACTAGGTGAAGCCTATAACTAGATGAGGCAATGAAACTTTTTCTAATTGAATTTTTGGATCACCGTTCAATAAGCCATCCGTTCACTTTGAGATTATTTTAAGACAAATCTACATATAATAGAAAATGAAGTAGTTACCTTAACAATATTTACTAATATTCCTCGAGTACTTAAGTCGACCCCTCATTTCAGAATAGGTGCCAATATATTATGGATTTATTTTTTATCTAAAAGATCTATATTATGGCATTTAAAGAATTTTTTGTCCTTTTATTAAATATAATCCTATAATTATATTCTCTTAATTTTTATATTATGTTAGTATTTAAAACAGAATGAATTACAAAAATACTGATCCAGAATAGTACGTACAAAGTTAACATTCTCAACCTTATCATATAAAGTAGTCTCAGTTAATAGATCACAAAATTTGGGATTGTAGAATATTGGAACATTAAATAAGAATTTTTTATTCTTAAAGATATAAGATCACTTATTAATTTGTGCCATCTACTTTAGGTTTTATTTATCTTTAACGGTGACTAGCAAACATAGAATGTGCTTGTATAGGGGATTTTTGGATAGATAAAAAATAAAGTTTTAATGATTTTTCTTCTTTTGTGAATATTTTTTTAGTTTCATATAACTTCATATAATTTTTCGTTTCCTTATTAAAGTGTACACTCTGCTTCTATATTGATTATATTTATGGCTTTTTTCTTTTTATTGAATTTTCAGAATAAAATTGTCAACATAAATTCATTGCGAAATATCGATGCGGCAATTAGTTTCTGATGACAGAAATAAGCTTCGATGGGAGGAACGTAGCAAAATTCTCTTTAATGAAGAACAAATTGATGCACAACAAATCTCCTCATCAAAGACTGATCACCTCTTGCCTGTAATGGTTGATCTTCTTCTTTAAAGTTTTTAGTATCATCCGAATCAACTCTCTTTGTTTATTATCTATATCTCATTTTCTATTAGGAAGCTATTAGATGAACGTCTGATTGTATATACTATATGTTTTGTAAAACTTTCTTGAATCTTTAGAGAACGTAGATGGAAACAGAGGTGGTGGCAATGTCCTGATGGTCCATATAGGATTAGAAAAATTGATTATTTTGGAACAATCATTAATTGCAAAAATTATGTCTATTCATTGTGAGGATGATGGAGTCATTTAATCGGGTGTGATTATGTTCCAATTTGGGTTCTTTATACCGTTTGATTATATTTGATTGCTCTATACTATTTGTTCTTTAGGTGAAACGCATAGTACGTGCGTTTCATCTAATTTAATGATCCATATTGTATCTGAGAAATCATTAACTACGTCTTCTGCTAGTTTAGTTAAAACTAAGAAGTTGTTGGAAGAGAGTGTCAATAAACCAACTCTTGTTGAAAGATCTTTCACTGTTTCAACTGATGCTTTCGAATGTATAAGGAGCCTTCTTGGGAATTCAGACATAGGAAACTCCTTTACCTTATCTTTCGAGTCTAGTGTCACTTAGCATTTAGAAAAATAATTATTTCTTTTTCTTTTCGAAGGTATAGACGTGAAACTTTATTTATTGTTTTGTTTGTAAGAACTGTTAAACTTCTAGTTAAAATCTTGTATTACTTATCATATAACATTATATTATATTACTTACCATATATTAATATTTATTGTTTTTCTGTAAGAATCATATATCATTATATTAAAAACTTCATGTTAAAACTATTTGATGACATCATATTAAATGGTGCTGTGGATGAGGAAGTTTATGTGCAACAACCAAGAGGGTATGAAGTGGCTGGTCAAGAAAATAAAGTGTACAAGTTGAAGAAAGCTCTTTATGGCTTAAAGCAAGCTCCACAGTCCTAGTACGTGAGGATTAATGGCTTCTTCAATGTTTGTGGATTTCTCAGAAGTTCTAGTGAGTCTACTCTTTAAGTTAAGACTAAAGCTGATGATGTTTTGATGGTATGTCTTTATATTGATGATCTCATTTACACTAGTAATAGTGTTGTCATAATGAACAAGTTTAAAAATTCTATAGTGCATGAATCTGAGATGACAAATTTAGGGTTAATGAGTTATTTTCTTAAACTTAAAGTAAAGCAAAGTGATGAGGGAATTTTTATTTCACAAGACAAATATACTAAAGATCTTCTTGAGAATTACAGGCTACAAGAATGTAATCTAGTGAAGACCCCAATGATTACAAATTAGAAGCTTAGTTTGAATGAAGGTGAAGAGAAGGTTGATGCTCAAAATTATAGAAGCTTATTTGGAAGGTTGTTATATCTTACTAACACCAGACCTGATATCTCATTTACTACTAGTGTTCTGTCAAGGTTTATGCAAAGTCCAAGTATTCAACATTTTGGAGCTACTAAGAGGGTGTTGAGATACTTGAAGGGGAGGAGCTCATTTGGTATTCTTTATGCCAAAACTAATGATTTTGGTTTGTTTGCTTTTTTTAACAGTGATTGGGCAGGTTCAATTGATGATCGAAGGAGCACCATAGGTTATATTTTTACGATGGGTTCTAGTGCCATTTCATTGAGTTTAAGGAAACAACCATCTACTACATTATCATCTTCTGAGGTTGAGTATATGGTTGTCACTTCAGCCGCATGTCACGCTACATGGCTAAGAAGAATTTTGGATGACATGAAACAACCACAAGTGGAAGCCACAACCATTTTTTGTGATAATCAATCAACAGTTGCAATGACCAAAAATCTAGTATTTCATAAACGCACAAGACATATTGAAACTAGGCACTTTATTAAGGAGCTTGTGGAAAAAGGGAGTAATAAAGTTATCCATTGTGGCATAAGTATTCAAGTGGCTGATATTTTCACTAAGTCACTTCCATTAGAAAAGTTTAAGAGTTTGAGAGAGTTATTGGTGTTACTAATTTCTGCATTAAGGGGGAGTATGTTGGAAACTAATGCAAAAATTGTTTTATTGGTCTTTAAATTAAGCTGTTAGTTTGTTCTTATTCTTTAGGCTTAAGCTACTATTTTTTAGAGATATGTTTCTAATCGTGAGTAGTATGGTAGTGGAGTAGTGTGTCCTTGTTTGTTTGTTAAGTTATTATTTCTTTTGTGTAAAAAATGCTTTGATCAGATGAATGAAAATTGCGATAGTTCTGCCCATTTTGTTCTTGAACTTGTATGTTAAAAGTTTTCTTACAGCTATTATATTTTCCAATAGCCTATTCTCCAACATCTGATAGCTATTATATTCTCTAGTAGCCTATTCTCTAATAGACTTAGCTCTTTTAAATGTTGATTTCATTGAAACTAAGTTGCTCACTTTGATTTGTCTCGAGAGCTTGCTAGTGTTGGAATAATAAAAAATAAAAAAAATGGTAAAAAAAGTATTTCGATAACAAATGATTTAGATAAATAATATTAAAATGAACTTGAATACATTCTTTAGATTTTTGGTATTATATTTTTGTCACTTCATTGTCAGAGGTGTCAATGTCACTATAGCAGGTCAATTACATAATGACTAAACCAAAATACAAACCAAAGATAGTGTTGGTGTTGACAATTAAAACTGCTCAATTAGGTTCTTATTGATCTATTTTTTAATAAATATACTAGTATTATGAATTATATAATTTTTTTATTATGCATTAAGAGTGTTTAATAAGAAAAGATTATAAGAGCTAGTTGATATTTATTTATTAATTATATTAATTTTTGGATCGAAGAAGAATAACCATCGCCAAATCTTGATTATAGTGAATTTTGAGAAGCGATTTATAAAAAAATACATTTATTACAACTAATTAATTAATAATATCAATGGATCACTAATATTTTGTTTTATACATATTTTAAAATAAAAAGTATAATATATTATAATAAAAATAATTTCATATATTATTAGTTTGTAATTTATTTAAATACAGTATAAGTTAATGTAGATATGTTTAAAAGTCTTTAAATAATGCTACAGAATTTAGAATTTTCAATGATGATAAAACACAATCTTCTTCAGAAACACAATTTTAGTTGTTAACATTATTTTAATTTTTTATTTTAGATTTAATTTTTAGTTTGAATCATTAAATTTGTTATTAGTTTATTATACATTAATAGATATTGATGCATTATTTTATTTTAAAATATTTTACTTAATCTTATAGTTTTTACTTCTTATTTATTATATACTAATTTTATAACAGTTTAATATTGGTTAAAATTTTAAATCTTAAACATCTCTTTTTATTGGTTTGATATTCAATCTAGTTTTTAAGACAATAGTAAACACAACTATGAAGTCAAGATTTTTGTAGTGATTTGGGTCTAATTTTGAATATATTACATTAAAAATATATTTTGTCACTTTAAAATTACAATTCAAGTTATATGTCAAATAATATAACAAAGGTAAGTTCATTCTATTCTCTTATGAAGTTCCTATTATTATAGCTCACATTTTGAATCTTCACTTAATCATTTTTGTTTTTGTTGTGAATCAAGATCAATAAAATAATAAGGCAAATAAAAAAACTTGAACGTAGGATTTAATGTGGTTTAGTTTTAAGCCCTTGTCCATGAACAAAAGAGTAGCGAAATTTCATTAAAGAGAAAAGACAATAATTACAGGGAGAAAAAAATCAAATTCAAAACTCAAATATACTAAAAAAATCATAACTTTTAAGATACAAAATACGCTAATATATTATTTATTATTTGGTGTGTATAATTCCTGGAATGATTTGGAAAATGGTTTCCTAATCCTTTTATAGAATTACTGTCCTTTGCATTTGAAACGATAAATTAATGATCTTAAATATTTTAGATGATCAAGAATATGAGTGGCTAAATGTTTTGCTTTTTGGTGACCGAGTGTTATGCTTAATCTCCAAGTAGTGAGAAGTGAAATCCTACTTAATAAATCTCTACCTTGTCTTTAGCTGTTATTAAAAGTTACTTCACTCTACCTTCTCTATATAGCCCAATTAAGGATATCAAATGCTATAAATAGAACTCAAACCTAGGCAAAGCTTAAACTTAGTTATTGGAAGAGACTTTACCAACATATATGCGTGATTATCTTTGATACAAGTCTATTCCACCACAACATTTCCTTTAGAAATCACTTCTTGAATATAGTAGTATATGATGTCAATGTTCTTTGTTCTTCTATGAAACATTTAATCAAAGATAAAATCTGTATTGTACTTTAACTATTATAAAAGACAACTATGACTCTTGAATCCATACTAAGCTCATCGAACAGGCCTTGTAACCAAATGACCTCTTTGACTGCGTCAATCATTGCCATATACTCTGCTTTGTTATAGACAAAGCAAATAAGGCATGTAAGTTTGACTTCTAACTAATGACCTAATTTCCCAATCATAATACAAAATTAGTAGGCGGTCTCTTTTTTCTAAGATCAATAACATAGTCTAAGTCAACATAACCAACTAAGCTTCTTTTGCTTCTTCCAAATTCCAAACAAGTATCAATTGAAGCTCACAAATATCTAAAAATCTATTTCCATATCTACCAATGCACTTTTCCATATTTAGCCCTGTATATGTTCACTATAACATCAACATGTGAAATGTATGGATGTGCACACACTATGACACTTTGATCATGATTTTGATTAAGTTGATTTTAAGTCTCCCATGCTCCTTAGGTAAACAAATGTCATACCACTTTACTTTAGGCATCTTTTCTTTGTTCTCTAATCTCCATAGTACTTTCCTAAGCAACTTATTAATAGTTTTCATTATCTCCTTTAGAAGAGCTATGTGAGATCTCCAATATATATATAAAGATTATCCAGAAGTGATATTATGAGTTGAAGTCTTCCATTATAATATACAACTCTATTACACCAATTACTCAATCTTCAATAAATAAAATTAATGAGGGAAGTGCAATTAAAGAAGGAGAGTCTCTTGATGGCTATAGCTTCCCCTAAGTTCTTGAAAGAAATTTACTTATTCTTAAAGCTCTTGGTGATGATTAGTAGTTTTGCAATGCCACTCGAACCAACTATGATGCGGAAGGAACTTGATTGGATTGAAGATGAAGCTTGATAAGGATTTAGATTACTATAATGAATTGATAAACACTTCCAAATATCTTAGTAAAGCTCTACAGAGTAACAACAAATCAGCTGCAAAAGAGAGATTGAAAATGCTAATACTATTAAATTTGTAGTGAAATTTAAACTTAGGCACCTTAGTGATGTTTAGTTTAGTGAGTCTAGTGAGAATTTTCATGCTAAAGGAAAATAAGTAGGGAGACAAGGGTCTCCATATCTCAAGCCTTTAATAGCTTAGATTAAATTTATAGATTCTCCATTGACTAAGATGGAAAAGGATACTAAAGACACATAATGTCTAACCTAATTAACAAACTTATAAAGGAAACCTAAAGCTTCCATAGGGCTAAATAAGAAGTTATAATTTAGAGAGTTAAATGCTTTATTGAAGTTTCATAACTTATAATTTTCCTCCTTTTATCGTAACTTCTAATTCTTAATTAATCAAAACGTTTTCACCAATACTTTTTCCTTGTACATAAGCACCTTGCAAGGATTGATAAGTTCATTTAAAACACCTTGAGTTTTATATGCAAAATTTAAAAATGACTTTGTAAATCATATTACATTATGAAATAGGTCTATAGTTATGCAATAAGGTTGGATATGCAAATTTAGTAATGAGGAAAAATAACTTTTATTAAGCTCCTTTAAAAGATTCCCATTTTTAATGAATTCTAGCACTAAGTTGGTGGCCATGTTTCCTGTTAAATCCTTTATACTTTTAAAAAAATAGTATTGAATCCATTAGAGTCAGGGGCTTTATTAGGTGCAATCTGAATGTAATTTTCTTGATTTCTTCTTTGATGATTTCCTTGATAAGATTTGCTCCAAGATTATCATGAAAAGAGTTAAATAAGCAACTTTTGAACTAATCAATTAAAGGGTTTACCTTTACATATGTACCTACTAAAGCATAGAAATTATTATAAGCTATTTCCTTCAACAAATTTTGCTTATTTATGATTATTTTAAAAGGAAACTCTTTCGTTCATATTCCTTCTAGCTTGAATGACAATTGTGGAAGAATTTTGTATTCCTATCATTATCCCTTAACCAAGAAATCTTAAACTTTTTTAGAGAGTAATAATTCTTTAGAAAAGCCTTATAGGGTCTTAAAACTTAAACCTCAGAACCCATATAGTGTTTAAACTTTTTTCTTTTAATTTTTAAAATTTCATAGCTAAGAGAGTAGGAAAATAAGCAATTTAGCTATATATACACCTTATGTAGGAACCATAAACATAATCCCCTTATCACTTTCCTGTACCCGTATACTATTAGATATAATAAGACAATTAGGAAATTGTTAACTCCACATTTAAACTCATATAGACCATCTTTATTTTGCACCACCCATTTACTTTTGTCCTTCATCTACTTCCAAATAATTCCTCCAACTTTACTCTCTTGCATTCTCAAACACTTAGTTACTTATTCCTTTACTTATTGCTTGCAATTTGAATAGATTTATGTACCATAAACTATGTCCACATTGCATGGACTAGTTAGTAAGTGTTGTCAACTTATTAGATACATCCTCCCACTTAAATCTTTAACTTACTTATGCTTTAAGTTTTAGAATCTTTAGCTTTGTTGTTTGCAAGTTAGGAAGATTCATACTTGTAATTTGATCAATCATAGCCACAACTAAAACTACACTTGCATGGATTAAGGGGTAAATGTCATTGCCTTATCCTACATAATCATTTTTTATAGTTATCTTTATATGCTTATGACCTTGCTAGACACGTAAGTGGATTTACAATCCTTGGTTGATTGTCCATGCCCTCTTTATATCTCTAATAATTAATTTGCATCCCTACATACCATTAGTTGTTCCCTAATATTTGCTAGCGTTGGGTCAAAGGTTGTATAAACTAGTTGCTCCTTTTGTTTAAATTTTCTTGCATTTCTCTCACTTAATACATCATATAGACAATTCTCAATATATATTACATAAGCTACTAAGGTTCCTTTGGGGAGCCCTTCAATGTGCTGGAGCCAAAGGAATATATCAGAGAAGCTGGACGTTTGTATAATATAATTCATCACTTCTTTCACCTTAATCCGTATAATCTTAGAAAACGAACATAAAGAATAAATGTAGCATATTCTCCAATACATTTCCATATAAGGCACAGATGTCTTAGGTATGAAGGAATTGAATTCAGTCTAATGTGTTAATCTTATTCCCAACAATAAGCCAGATTACGAATGAGATTTTACGAAGGAGATTTCAATTCCATACAATTTTAGACCAAGTCATTTGTTGTCCCCTTAGTCTTAGCCAATCCCAGCATTTCCTATTTGTGAAGTTTCCTTTAGAGTGATTTTTTCATTTAAAATAGTCCAATGTTTAAATATTGGGAGGGGAACTAGGGAGCAAGTGGCTAATTAGCTTCTTTAATCCATATGCTATCCTTAGCTTGTTTTATTATTCCTACAATAGCTAGAACAGCTTGTGGATTTCTAAAAGAGCTCTATTCCCTATCTAATCATTATACCACAATGAAAGAGTGGTGCCATCCCTAACCTTGCAACTTACATTCAACTCAAATGCGCTTCTCATTTTTAGTAGTTAGATAGTAAACCATGAATAAGTAGCTTTAGGAGAGAGTCCCAAAATACCCTTTAAGATATAACTATGCTTCCACCTCATCTGTAGAGATTAATTATCCATTAACACTCTTTAAAGCCTTTTAGCCAAAACATTATTGGTTACATATATTGGAGTAATCCCTAATCCTTCTTCATCAATTGGTTTGTCTCTAACAATTTGACCTTAGCATTAAACTTACTAACATTCATCTTTACCTATAAAATGTTCCTCATAAGCCTCTCAAGTGTCTTGAGAAGTCCTTTAGATAAGACATGTGTGCACTCCAACAAATATGCACAAAATTTACTATAGATTTCAAAAGTTGTAGTTTACCTCCAAAAGATAGGTTTTTGTTAGTCCAATTTCCTAATCTTTTTTGAATCTTCTCAATCAAAGTTAGCTAATCCTTGAATTGCAATCTCTTTGTAACCATACGTAGTCTAAGATACAACAATTATTGAGCTTCTTTTATCTGCCATATGCATAACACTTAAGGCAATAACAATATAAACTTTTTGATAATTAATATCCAGCCTTGAGAAGTCCTTGAATTAATTTAATGTTTCTAACAAAACCTTAATAGATCTTAGGTTAGCTATAGAAAAAAGTACAAGATATTTGCAAAACATAAACTTGTCATATGAAGATTTTTACATTTGCTAGAATATTTTTAAGAGGAGTTCCTCATGATGTTATGCTACAGCTAAAGAATTAGGGTCTCCATACATAAGATAAAAAAGTAAAGAGAAGATGAAAAGGTAAAGAGATAAAGGATCTCCTCGCCTTATTCCCTTTGCTCCTTTAAACATTCTAAAGGGAGCTCCATTGATCAAAACATTGAAGGAGGTGGATGTGATGTAGGCTCCTATCTAATTCTTGAAAATATTAGGGAATCCAAAAACCTCAAGAAGCTTAGGGATTAAATCCTAACTTACATAATCAAAAACTTTATTGAAATCTATTTTGATTCCATAATTTTTAGGGCAATTCATCCTAGAGTACCCCTTCAAGAAATAGGATGGCCATATGGATTGCTTAGTCATAGGAATCCAGTTCTTCCACATAATAAATTTATTATTATAAGCTAATATAGTTATTCCAAGGTAGTGATGATAGTGCTTAGAGATAAAATTCTAATTTGAACCCAAACTCCTTAGTTTATTCATGTTTTCATATTTAATCTTAGTCTCTAAGAGATCCAAAAACATAGGTTTTCTTTCCTAAGAAAATCCCTTAAATCTTGAAGCTTCTTAAGGCAACTTAAACCATGACATTCTATATGAGCAAGGTCTGTTGAGTATAAGAGCTTTTATCTTTCAGACTTTAAAAGCTTAATGAGGAGGGAAAGGATAGAACAACCTTTTCAACCCTGCGGAGGACGATGGGGAGGTAAAAGCTAAAGACATGTAACATTGTAAAGACCTTAAATGAAAGCTAGATCTAGAAGGTATACGAGACCAAAGGGATGAAGAAATATAATGAGAAAACACAGGAAATTACACTATAGTTTTAAAGAAACAGAGGGGGAGTTGACAAGGAAACATCAAAGAGAGGAAAATTGAATATAACAGGACAGGGGGAGAAGAAGACAAAAGAGTGGGAGACACAATAAAGAAGAAAGCTTAAACTCCAGTGTAAATAGGACTAAGTTGTAAGGTTTAAGGCCAACCATGAGAAAGGTGTAGGGAACTAGAGAGAAGACAAAGAATCAGGCCCGACCCTGGTTAAGGGCAGGAAGGACACCTACCCAGGGCCTACTCTTGACCTGCCCTTATTTTGCCTCATTTTATTCTTTATAAGGGCTCACTCTTGACACTCATTGTTGGACCCCATTTCTGGAGCCCAACATTCATGAGTCATACTTGAGCACATTACCTTATAGGGTCCTTTTTATGGAACCTCATTAGCCAATTAGGCTCGTCTTCCTTCTCATAACATCCCAAAATTTCTATAATTTGAAGACTTGATAAACGACA
>JANQAP020000080.1:146173-176035 GCA_026874005.2 Erythroxylum coriaceum
AAGATGAAGAACTAGTGTTTGATGTGTTCAATGCTATGAAGCATCCTTCTACTCTTGACTCTTTCCATTTTATTGATATTTATTCTTCTGATGTTGATAATTCTTATATTGATTGTACAGAATTGATAGAAGGGGGAGCACAAGGAATGATCAAAGATTTAGGGGAAGAATTGCAGAAGAATTGGAGGATGTTGGAGTTGGGTTGCAGCAGGCTTGTTGGACACATTATAGAGCATACGAGCCTCTCCAATGTCTAGTTAAGCTATTACCGAAGCCTTCAATCGAAGAACCTCATTCTCTTGACCTTAAACCTCTTCCGAATCATTTGAAGTATGTTTATCTTAACCCACCTGAGCACTTACCAGTATCATTTCTTCTTGTTTATCAGGTGCCATGGAGGAGCAGTTGTTGAGGGTACTGCAGGACCACAAAAAGGCCATTGGGTGGTCCATTACAGATATCAAGAGTATAAGCCCTTCCATTTGCACACACCATATTTTCATGGAGGATGGAAGCAAGGCGATAGTGCAGCCCCTGAGGAGACTTATCCCATACGTGAAGGAGGTAGTGAAAGATGAGGTAGTAAAGCTTCTAGATGCAGGTATTATCTACCCAATTTCTGATTCTAGTTGGGTTAGTCCTGTGCGTGTGGTGCAAAAGAAAGGAGGCACCACTGTGGTTGAAAATGAGAAAAATGAAGTAATAGCCACTAGGAAGGTAACTGGGTAGAGAATGTGCATAGATTATAGGAAGTTGAATGATGCCATCAGGAAAGATCATTTTCCTTTACCTTTCATTGATCAGATGATTGAGAAATTAGCTGGACATGACTTTTATTATGCCTTAGATCGAGATAGTGGATATTTGCAGATTCCGGTAGCCTCAGAAGATCAGAAGAAAACAACTTTTACATGTCCTTATAGTACATTTGCATATAGAAGCATGCCATTTAGGTTATGCAATGCTCCAGTTACATTTCAAAGATGCATGATGATTATTTTTTCTGATATGCTTAAATCTTGCATTGAAATTTTCATGGATGACTTCTCTGTGTTTAGTACTTTCATTTGATGCATGCTTGAATAACTTAGAGAAAGTTTTGATTAGGTGTGAAGAGACCCATTTAGTGCTAAATTGGGAAAAATGTCATTTCATAATCCAGGAGTGCATTGTTTTAGGTCACAAAATTTCTAGCAAGGGTATAGAGGTAGACCCAGTAAAAATTGATGTCATTAAGAAACTTCCACCACTAAACAATGTTAGATCCATTAGAAGTTTCTTAGGTCATGCTGGTTTTTACCGTAGGTTCATTAAGGATTTTTCTAAGATTGCTAGACCTTTGACTGAGTTGCTTGAAAAAGATGCTGTGTTTAATTTTGATAATAAATGTTTGGCATTTTTTCAATTGTTAAAGGATATACTTGTGACTACGCCTATTCTTATATCTCCTGACTGGTCTCTTCCTTTTGAATTAATGTGTGATGCAAGTGATTATGCAGTGGGTGCTGTTTTAAGCCAAAGATGAGGTAAGATCTTTCATCCCATTTTTTATGCAAGTAGGACACTGAACATCGCACAACGCCATTATACCACCATAGAAAAAGAGATGTTGACAGTTGTGTTTGCTTTTGACAAGTTTCGCTCATACTTGGTTTTGTATAAAGTGATTATGTATACTGACCATGCAGCCTTGAAATACTTGATGACAAAACCCGATGCTAAACTAAGACTAATTTGTTGGGTTTTACTTTTGCAGGAGTTTGACATTGAGCTGAGAGATAAGAAGGGAGCCGAGAATTTTGTAGCTGATCACCCGTCAAGGTTAGATGAAGTTGCCATAGAGAGTGCAACGATGAAGGACATTCAAGAGACTTTTCCTGATGAACATCTAATGGTTATGACAGTAACTCCTTGGTTTGCAGACTATGTAAACTAGCTTACTGGCAATATCTATCCCCCTGATTTTTCTTATGCTCAAAAGAAAATTTTTTGTCTGAGGTAAGACACTATATTTGGGACGATCCTTTACTTTACAAGATTTGTGTGGATGGTATTATTAGGCGTTGCATTCCTGAAGAGGAAATGTCCTTTGTGTTACATCATTGTCATTCTAGAGAGGTTGAGGGACATTATGGTGCATCTAGGACAGCTCATAAGGTTTTAGAGTTTGGTTTCTATTGGCCCACCTTATTTAGGGATGCATTTGCATTTGTCAAATCTTGTGATAGGTGTCAAAGAGTTAGGAACATTAGTAAGAGACATGGCCTGCCATTGACTAACATCTTGTATGCGAGGTTTTTGATGTTTGGGGCGTAGACTTTATAAGACTATTCCCTAAGTCTTTCTCCATCAATATATATTGGTTGCTGTTGATTATGTTAGCAAGTGGGTGGAAGCAGAGGCATTGCCTACAAATAAGGCTAGAGTTGTCGTTAAGTTTTTAAAGAAGAATATTTTTGCACGTTTTGGCACAATTAGGGCTATCATTAGTGATGGGGGTCGCATTTTTGTAACAAACTTTTTGATTAATTGTTAGCAAAGTATGGGGTGACCCATAAGGTTGCTACTCTATACCACCCCTAAATTAGTGGACAAGTTGAAGTCTCAAACAGGGAATTAAAGAAAATATTAGAGAAAACTATTAATACTTCTAGGCGGGACTGGTCTTTAAAGCTAGATGATGCATTTTGGGCATATAGGACCGCATTTAAGACACCCATAGGCATGTCACCATTCAAGATAGTGTATGGCAAGTCTTGTCATCTTCCAGTTGAGTAAAGCATCGTGCATACTGGGCTACCAAATTTCTTAACTTTAATTCATCTTCTGCAGGTGCTAAGAGACTTATGCAGCTTCACGAGCTTGAAGAATTCCGTTTGGATGCTTATAATAATTCAAAGTTGTATAAGGAGCGTATGAAGAAGTGGCATGGCAAAAAGATCCTCCACCGAGACTTTAAGGTAGGCGACCAGGTATTGATTTACATCTCCCTTCTTCGTCTATTTTTAGGGAAGCTGAAGTCGAGGTGGTATGGTCCATTCACTATGATCCAAGTCCTTCCTTTTGGGGTCCTTGAGGTAAAACAAAAAAATGAAAATCCCTTCAAGGTAAATGGACAACGAGCTAAATTGTATATGCCCAGGTGTGTGGATAATGAGTGATTGTCTCTTCATAACACTTCGCTTCCTTGATCGCAGTGCACACCTTTTAGTAGGACTGTAGTTTTCTTTCTTTTCTTTTCTTGTTGTTTCCTTTACATTCTTTCTAGATTAATGTATTTCTTTGAGTTGTTTTGAGTTTTCTTTAGGTTTGCGTGGTTTATGACAAAGAGTTCTTCACCGATTCTTTTTCAGGGAAGTTTTTTTTTCCTCTTTCCCCTCTTTGTGTTTGATTGTTGGTTACTTGAACATTAGGGACAATGTTTATATTAAATGTGGGGGGGATTGAGATTATGTGCATGCTGATGTTTATAATATTGATGTTAATGTTGAGAGATATACACTTGAACGGTTGCGACTCTTTTGGTAGCTAACTTGGGTCCCATTTGTGATGAATTTGACCATACTATGCTGTCAAAGTAGTTGGATGGAGAATTGAGTTGTATGAGTGAACTTGGAATAGGCAGCTTGAGAGGATAGTGAACCATGTTGATTGATTAAAGTAGTCAATTGCATAAACTTTGTCAATAACTGATGTTTAGTGATGAAGCAATGTATAGAGTTTTGATGGATTTTCATTTAAAAATATGTGAGGTCTTGAGCTATATGACTGCATCTCATAGTCATTTATTTTCTTTGTTGTATATGAGGCTTCCCTATGTGGATTACCTTCAGAACTTGCTCTGAACCTGTTTGATACTGCTAGTTACATGGGTTATGGACATGATAAAGGCCTTCTTTGTTTTTAACCTTTAGCTTAAATAACCTACCAAGTTATTTTTCCCTTGTTATCCCCTTTGAGCCTTTGACCTTGTTGTTTTCGTATTAATCACATTGCATTAAAACCTAAAAATCTTTTAGCCTAACCCTTTCACAAGTTGAATGAAGTACTAAGTATTTGATGTCCTTGACTTAGGGACTTTTGTTTTATACGCTATTATGAGATACGCTATTTTGAGATATTTTAGAGGTACATCTACTCAGTTGTTGTTGATTTGCACCACTACTATCTTCTTTTATATTTAGTGTTATAAAAAAAATCAAAACCCAAAAAAAAGAAAGAAAAAAAAGAATCAAACAGCGCATTTGATTGTCCCACGTTACCTAGTGCTTTGTGAATGCTTGTACGTAGCCTTTGTCTTTTTTACCTCACCTTAACCTAAGCCCCATTACAACCCTTAGTAAAAGCCCTTTTGATCCATGATGGCATGTACTCTATGCAGTGGAAAATAGTTGAATTTGTAAGCCTATGGTAGTGTAATCTCTTAGAGGAAGCTTTGAGCGAAACACAACCCTTATACAATTGAGTGACATGAGTGAATATCGTGAGGAAAGTCCATTTTAATTTTGTGCTTGCTTTTGATCAAAGATATCTACCTTTGATTTTGTTTATGTGTATTGATGAAAAGATTATGATATATGTAGTAGTTTGATATTTGAGTTTGCCCAATTTTAAGGGATTGCAAGCACTTGATTTTCGTTGAAAATGAAATGACAGAATACATTGGTTGTGACCTAAGTAAGTTGCTTAAGAACAAACAACAACTCAAGTGTGGGGGTGTTGTTAATGGGAATTTTGTATTAATTTTTGATACATAATTTACTAAACTCTTGTGAATTTAATATTTAAATCGCACTAATTAAAAAGTTATTGTTTTAATTTTAGGCACATATTGAATTTGGAAGGTGGCGTTGGTTGCAAGAGTTTTTGACAATGAACAGAAAAGTGGACTACAAGTTAAATTATCACACATCAGTTACAGTAAAAAGGAGGTAATCTGCATCAATTTTTGTGGCTTAGGCGTGGGCTGTGTGGAAAGAATAGAAGAAAAATAAAAAGAAGATGGCTGCGGCAAAGAGAGTTGAAAAGAGGGTTAGGCGTGAATGGGGGCATGGACATTGATTTTTGTCACAGTCTTTCCTTCTAGGCCTTATACTGTTGGTTACTTTATGTCCCTAAGACCTTCACCAGCACTGAATTGACCAGTATCAGCATGTAGAGAAGATTTAATCTATCTACCATTAATCTTAGTATGCTTCATCTTTACCTTCCATTTAGTTGCCTCGAGGGTTGTAAGAGTAACAAGTTTGAGTTTCTTTTCCTCAGTAACACAATAGAAAACCAAAGCATTAAAGTCTCATTCCTTATCCTGCGAATAATATGTCATCACCAGAATACTGAACTCTGAAGGGAGTGTATTCAGTGTCTGATGAACTATAAAGACATTAGGAAGAGGAATGTTTAACATCTTTGGTCTCCTGTGAAGATGAATCATTCTTGATATGAATTCCTTATTCCCTGTTTTCCCATACACCTAATGGAAAATAGTTCTTTATTCAAGGCACTTGCCTCAATACTAGATGAGAATGCGTACCTCTAGGAGACATTTTGAAGAAATTACTGTGTTATGTCTGTGTCTAGAAGTTCACTAAGTAAATGGTTAGGTACGGATCTCTTAATGATCATCAGACGTAATCTGTCAGATTGATCCTGGGCTTCATAGGCTGCTTTATGAGCTTTCAAGCTCATGAATGTAGGTGGAGATGGCCTATGTATCTGTATGGCCATATCAACCTCAGCTATTTCCGTAGCATTCAATACATCCTTTGTCTACTTTTGAATTGGAACTAGTCAAGGTTTCAATTTTGACACTGATTTCATTGACCGAAAAGGTGACTCTATAGTAACTTTGATTAAATAAGCACAAATACAGGATAAAAATGATACTGAAAGTCATTAAATAGTATCTTTCTTGAAAATTTGGTTACACATATTATGAAACACCTGTGGGCTGAATGCATAATATATGTAATTAGACCTCCACATATAAAAGCGATTAGAGTACAAACTATCAGCTCTCATGACACTACCACCTGTGGGTGAATAGATCATTTAAGCAACGACTTTCCTCTATCAAATGCCTTCATGCACTTCTTAAAATCTCATGTAAGGCTAAACATGAGACCAGAGACATCCCCTAACGTGCATGCAGAATAATTCAAAATACTAACTCGAAAGGAAACTGTGGTGACTACATTCTTATCAGCACTTGAAAAGTCTACAACCACAAAGGATACAACTTTATGTTATCCTTACATTCTTTATGGGCATATGGTATGTGACAATGTAACTTCAATAAATTCAAAAAATTGAATGCACAGTCCCATTATCACATACCCGTGCTGAAGACATTCTTCTGAAAACTTCTTTTGAGACTTTGGTAAAAGAAAAATCTCAATAGAGTGACTATCGTGCATTACTTGATACCGAACTGACCACCTGAGACATAAGAATCTCATGTATCTCCTTTATGGAAAATTCGTTGCCTGAAAATTCACTCAAAAATGGCTTCAGAATGTCTCAACTCCTTTTCTGATTAACCATCTGCTATCCTGAACACTGAATATAAGACTCAAGACATGAAAATTTGAAGCATCTCCCTCATGTGATGTCCGAAGAATGAAAATTCACTCAAAATTAGATCCGAAATACCTTAATTTCTTTTTCTAGAGTTAAACTTTAATTTATTACAACTGTAATAAATTCAGAAAAATAGAAAATTTCACTTTATAAATTTTCTGGACCCGGAAACTAACCACCTAAAACACCCCGAGGCACCCTTACAGGAAATATGAAAATTTTGTGTTTTTTTTCTCGGATTCAATGTAGATTGTCCATACGCTGAGGTCGCATCCCGCGTTAGCCGTATGTATGCGCAACTAGCCAGTGTGACGCACGCACAAACGTTAGCGCGTAAGTCGCACGCTCCAGACATATGTCTGGCCCGTATGTAACCGCATGTTGGTGTACGCAATGCACGCGCCAGACACTGCCACGCCTGCGGCACTATTCACTGTCGGGCACATGGTGTACACGTACCCGAAGGTGACGCATCTCTCGTTGGAAAAATGTGATTTTCGGTGAGTTTCAGGTCCTTTTTTCAACTTCCCGTGCTCGTTTTTAACCCGTTTCTCAAGGCTAAACATATGTATACTACTTTCATGCAATAAAAAGTAAGAAAAAACTGAGAAACAGAAGCTAACTCTTTGAAAATGTTATGGAGAGAAAAACCAAAAAATCTCCGTTTTTAACCACCCGATCACGCCACCGCTTTGATACCACGTGTAATACATAATGGTACCTTAGTTAAATACCCTGAATTGAACGTGAAATGGCAAAAATGGAGAAATGTGCAAATACCTAATTTTCGGTTCTGAAACTTTAAACTAGCTTTCTGAAGCTGAATCGAGCCCAAATTCACCGCCATCTTCACAGAAATCGCTCTCCGGGACATGGGTAAGATCTTTCTACAATTTTATCAAAACGCGAGCTCTATTAAAGGGTCAAAGATTCCTTATGGTCGTGATTGATATGTGTAACTGCAGGAGACCTTAACCTATTTATATAGCTTCTATATCGGGCTTCCCTATCACAAGGCCGATATGGACTAGGTCCATACTAAAAGGAATCTATTTTTACCCGGACTTAGACCCATTGATTTAGATCATGTATTAGGCCACTTTATTATCTTTATCTGGATCAAATTACATAACTTAATTGATAATTTATTTAAAACCAAATAATGCAATTAAATGTTGTCCACTTAATGAGAAAATGACAAAATTGCCCTTATGGGTAAAAATGTCTAACACTTTAGGCATAGGAGGAAAGTTGCCATTTGTTAAACCACAACTGTTGTGTCAGTTGCAAGGAAACAAAGAAACGATCAATGACTGGTGGAGTCACCCATCAGAATGAGAAGTTTGAAAGATAAAAGCAAAAGATTGAACTATAAATAAATTGTAAAGATCATATGATACATTTTGAAGGTGGCTCAAACCATAATCATTAGGAGACTTAGAGAAAATTAGGAATATTTTGAAAAAAATGTAAGTCATGTATATGGGTCACGAGCCATGGGTTAAGTTTATAGTTCTAGGTCAATTCACATGAGGGCCTACGTGTCCATAAAAATTTCATATGGATACCTAGATGTATGGATCTGTTTGCTAATGGTGATAATAGTTAAAGACAACTTGAGGAGAAAGTTTAAACTAAAAGGCCCCAAGGACCCCCTACTTCATTGTTACTAAATAGGCAAAGGAAATTGCCAGTAACTATGATTCACAAAGACTTCCATGCTTCTCCTTGCTCCTACCAACTCTTTCAGCTTCTTTTTTACTATTAAGGTGTTCCATCATGATCTTCCTTAACTTCTCATTTCCCTTCTTTAGTGGTTTATTTCCTCTTATGCATTACTTAGCCTTCTCCCCCTTCTCTTCTTGTGGCATTAATCTTTTGCAATTTCTATTCTTTTCCCTCCTCTTTTAATACATTTGGCCCCTCTTATCTTGATGTCTTTCTATTATTCTATTTCTTCTTCAGTCCTCTTCCTGGTCATATAGTACTTTTTGACTCTTTTCTTCTTTTATTGGGGTTTCTTATGAGGCTTTTTGATAATACCATTATCATTTTTGGAATGGTATTTTGAATTTTCTTTTACTATACCCCTTTCCCTTTCCCTCCTGCTACTTCTACTTTTAACCATTTTAGGCAATTTCGAGTCTTGTGCCTCTCCCATACCCTGACAACTCTTCCAACCATATACCTCCCCTATCCTCTGATACTTCTCCTGAGCTATTTTCTAGATCCCCTTCAGGCCATTTAAGAATTAATTTATGACATCAGGTCTTTGATGATAGAAACTTTATTCATTCACTATTATGCCCTAAACTAGTGATGGTAACTTCATTATGGCTCATCCTTTGGAGATTTTAAAAGTTGAAATAGCCAACTGGGAGATCACCTTGGTTTGATATTTTCTAAATAAAAGGACTTCATTTCCTCTCATCAATCTCTAGTCATCTTATTATTAGAAGAACTTGAGTTTTTCATAATATTTTGATCAATAAAGACAATCTTTTCAACTTCAAATTTGACACCAGTATTATAGAGTACCAGAACAAGATCTTTGGCACTTTAACAATCAACGTTCTTTTTTTTACAGCAATGGAAGCCTAGAACTCTTCCTAAGGATATAAAACATTCTTAGATTCCTCTGTTGATTAATATTTAAATATAAGCCTAGAATATGGGATAACAAATATGAGCCACCTTACAAACTTTGTGGAAAAGCAGTATGTATGGTTCAATCAACTAGAGAAATGAAGAGAGTTAACTATACTAAAATTTGTGTTATAATTGATCTATAAAATAAACTACTAAAGCTATTCCATTAATAAGATTAGGGGAGAATAATGAGCTTACTTAAGATAATATAGTAGATTCTTACTAATAAAGACTTAGTCTGATCTACTAAAGAAAGAAATGGGTGCTTACTGGTAAAGGTTTAAAAGAGGGGATTATCTTAAGCTAATGAAACCTAAACGTATTGAAGAATATCTCATGAATGGAAGCCAATAAATCAGTACCTCTTGTTAATCTTGATGAGCACCTAATCTTTATAAGTCAAACTTGAACATCTTCAAATAATTTATTAGAGAGAAGTCTTTCCTTATAATAGTGACTTCTAATAGGAAGGAACTTGAGGGCTTCCTTATTCAATCTATCCTCGCTCCAATTGAGGTGAGTACTAAAATAAGTGTTATTACAAATATAGGTGACAAGGGAATGAATAAGCCTATCATTAGGAGGACATCTAATTGAAAAACTAGACAAGCAACTTTAAATCTTCCCATTCCCTATGTCTATAACTTTTGGGAATGCTAGAGGGCTTAATAGTGCCAATAAATAGAAAATGATAAATGACTATTTGCATAATGCCAAGCTTTTCTTCATTTGTCTTTTAGAAAAATTACAAAAATATGAAATTCTTAAGGAACAACTGGACTATCATGTCCAACCATCAATTCCACTATACTGGTATGATAGTGGTGGATTTTGAATTTGATAAGATTAAGGTTCTCAGTTGTCTAAAAATTTATAAAAACCAAGGTAATCATTCATGTTTCTTTTTTATATGCTTTTAACTTAGCATTTCAAAGAACCCTTTTTTAGAACACACTAAAAGACATTCACTTTAGAATGAACATAGCATGGCTCATATTTGGAGACTTCAACAATGTAACTCACTTCTATAAAGTTGAAGGAAATGCTTCCTTTAGGAATTGCATTGATGAATTCCTCTAATATATCTTCAACATAAAAGTTACAAATCTTAACATGGACGGCCACTTTTACATATGAAATAGCCAGCAACAAGGAAGGTAGTTTTACATAAAAAAAAGATTAATAAGACTTTAGTTAATTGCATTTGGCTTACATCCTTTCCTGAAAACAAAGCTTTGATCAATAGTCTTCTTTTTTATGATCATAGCCTAGTGGAAGTTTATAATCTAGGCAATTTCATCATCAGTAGCTCTCTATTTAGATTTAACAATTACTAGTTGAACTCAGAGGAATTGTATAGGTTATGATTAAAGTGCTAGCTTCATATGTCATAGTTATAAATCCTTCTTATATATAAGGAAACTACAAAGGATTAGAGATGAACTTAAAGGCTCTAGATTCCAAAACCTTTAACAACACATAAACAAAGCTTTTATAAATTGAATAAAACTTATAATAGCTTAGAATAACCTTTTTGTGTTCTTTTAGATGTTAACAACTAGGAAGAGGAGACATATGTATTAAGGAACTATACAAAAGCAGTTAAAGCCAATTACTCAATATTAAAACAGAGATTAAGGATACAATGGCTAAGTAATGGTGATAAGAATTCAAGGCTCTTCCGTAATTCAGTTATATCAAAAAGGAATTATTATAGATCTACTTCCATTCAAATTGTGAAGGCCTTTTGATCTCTTCTCATTTTGATTTGTTGCTTGAAACTCATAAGTTCTAGTTTAATTTGCTTGGTACTTCCTCTCTATGCTCCTTTTTAGTGCCTATTTTGAAGTCCTTCATTTTTGAACAAATTTCTTCTGATGAAATCGACTAATTAAACCTATTACTACCTTAGATTTTGAGCAAGCCTTGTATCCACTCAAGCCTACTATGACTTTAGGTCCTAATGGTATCAATGCCTTTTTCTTCCAATAAACTTGGCCATATGCTAAAGTTTTATTATTAAAGCTATAATGGAATTCTTCAATCAAAGGAAAATGTTAAAAAAAGTTTGATAAAACCTTTATTACTCTTATCCCAATGAACCAAACCCCTCTTCATTAAAGAACTATATGCCATTTTTTACTAGAATATAATATACAAACTTATATCAAAGATCTAGGCTTTTAGACTCAAATTTGTTTGCAGTAACAACATTAGTCTAGGCTTTTAGACTTAAATTTGTTTGCAGTAATAACATTAGTTTATCTCAAAGAGCTCCCATTAATGGAAGGAAAATTAATGATAATACCTTCATTGCTCATTATCTTCTCAATAATTATGGTACGAAAAACTCTAGTAAAACTTATGCCGTTAAGTTTGATTTTCACAAGGACTTTAATTCCATCAAATGGAATTTTATTCTTTATACTCTTTTTGCTTTTGGATTTCCCTTTTGATTTATTTGTTGGATTGAGAAATATAGCTCCACTATCTCCTTCAGTGTCATAGTGAATAGGAACCCATTAAACTTATCCAAAGTGCTATGGGATTAAAGCAAGGTGACCCCGGTTCCCCTATCTTTTCACCTTAGCTATGGAGATCGTAAACATATTGATTAGGCGTATGATTAAATGAAAAAAGAATCATGTTTTACCATAAGTGTAGGAAACTTGGAATTTATAATTTATTCTTTGTAGATGATTTACTTCTTCTTTCTAGGGCTAAACCTAATTCCATTAATGCTTAATGATATCCTTGCACACCTTTAAAGGGCTTTTGGAACTTTTTATAAATAAAGCTAAGAGTTAGCTCTTCATTTCATCTAGCACCATTTATCTAACTCCTCATTGTCCTAATTAATAGATATGTAACCTAGTAACACCTTTCACTTACTTAGGCATTCCAATCTCTTATAAAAATATTAAAACAAACTTTTAACCATTAATTGAAAAGATCAAAAAGAGGAACAACAACTAATGTAACAAACGTTTAGTTTTTACTGGTATAACTCAGTTAATCAACTTAGTCATTAATAGCCTGGATGTTTACTGAGGGTGTTTATATTATGCTTCCAAAGAACCTAATTAAAACTTTAGAGCAATAAATGAGGACATTTTTATGTTCTGGAGACATCATAAAGAGATCATTAGCAAAAAATTAAATGGGCAAAATATTTTCTCACTTAAATATAAAGGAGGATTAGGAATCATTCCTATTAGAATCACCAATAAAGTGATGTTAATCAAGCATATTTAGAGAATTTTAGTGGATAAGCAAGCTCTATAAGTTAGATGGATTCATTATCACTATATAAGTTGGAATATCCTTAGGATAAGGGAGTTGGTAACGTTGGAGATCAAAAACAAGATTGGCAATGGCTCTAGCATTAACTTTTGGCATGAAAATTAGAGCAATATAGGGCCTCTAAGCAATATTGATAATTTAACCTCATTAAGAATGCATATTCTTGATAATGCCTCTACTAGAGATGTATTAGTCTTTATCTTTATAACCTCACAGATAAAGACAAGCATAAGATTATAACTATCACTTTTTCTTCTCTTGTTAACATCACCACAAAAGACTCTTTTTAGTGATTAATACACTTTTCATGGTATTTTGCCAATAGTTCTTATAGATTCATCTTGAGGAGGCCTACTTTTAAGGTGAGATAGAATGGTTTAATCAATTCTTACTTAGATTTTTCTTTATGCTTTTGTTAGATCAGAAACAAAGATTTAGCACATTTGATAGAATTAAAGGGATTCATAATCTTCTTGCTAGCTACATATTATACATTCAAGAACCTGAGACATTAAAACACATCTTATTTCAGTGCTCCTTCTCAAGCTTCATATAGACTGAAACATTAAAGCTATGCAATATTGCCTGAACTCCAAAAGACTAGTTTAGGGTTATATCTTGACTTCCTTAGTTACATAACACGGTTAAATGGGATCAAACTATCTTTAAGATTGCTCTAGGTAGTGTGGTATGTTCCTTATAGAGGGAAAGAATCTTGAGAATTTTTCAACAAAGGTCTCAAGATTAAATGATATTGTTTATCCAACTTAAAGACCAAATCAGTGAACAAATAATGGTCTATAATATCCACACTAAATGTTGTAAATCTCTTTCCATCAATTAGGTTATTATTATTCCCCACTCATTATAGATCTATCCACTTTAAAGAGACTTTAGAAGCCTACTATCTTATTCAGGGGTTTTTACTTCAAAGTAATAGTCAATTACCTAATGAAGATCTTGTAACTTTAACTTGCCAATATGTTTTAGGAGCTCTTTCATTTCTAGTTCTATTCTTATCTATCTTCCTTAATGCTCATAATTGTAAGTTTCTTTCATAGTTATCTTTGATTATCCTTCTATGTTCGAAGTTTTTTTTAATCTTGGCCATCTTGTAATTAACATTATTCTTTATTACAACTTCATTTTATCAAAAAAAAAATAATGTAGTAATGAATAAGTTTAAACACATAAATTATTCTTAGTTCTTAATATGATTTAGTCTTGAAATTTTTATATATTAAATATCTTTTTACAATATATCTACATATATATACAATTATTTTCATTAGGACTTAACAGATAACATATTTTAATAAAAGCAATGTATGTTTATAAATATTTGAAAGAATACTTATAAAAATGAACTTATATAAATTGTTTTTAATAAATGTACTTATAATATTAAGATACTAAATATTATTATTATTTTCTACCATTCCAAATAAATAAATTCTTGAAATCAAGAATGAAAATATTCTTTTGTAAAATCAAATAATTAATTTAATGAGATTATATATACAATAAAGTTGTTTGCATTAAGTTTTGACACCTACAATAGCTTAGTGTAAATACTCTCCTTAATATTAAATATATTTTCAAAAAATAATATCATTAGTTTCAAAATAACAATATATACAATATTCATATTTTTAACATCTCATTATTTATATGTTTAGTGCTCACACAAATATATGCACATTAAAAATATTTAGATAAATACTTATACTTCTATCAATACATATTTTAAAAGAACTAAACTAACTTATGTTGAATAATTCGTGAAATCTACGATAGACAATATTCTAACTTCTTTCATCCTTAGCCATTTGAGTTCTTCCCTCCTTCAGCCTCTAGTTTTTTTCTTGAAATTTTTATTATGCAGGAATCACCTAACATTCCTATATAGTTTCTTTCCTTTTATAGAATGAAACTAACTTTCACTCTTAAGTTTTGTTGGACAATTAGAACCACCTTCTTATTTTAAAACTACTTAAGGTGCTCTTCTTGGTAATAACTCCTTTGCTCTTATTGGGTTCTCTCCTCCTTCCTCTCTACCTTCCATCCTTATTTTGGTGCACATGACATAACTCTTGTTCTGATTTGTTTTTGCTAATTTTATCTCCCCTATCTTTTTTCATATATATGTTTTCTCTTTCCCTCCTTTACCAACTTCTTTCTTGAATATTTTTCAAAAGAATAAAATTGACATCATTAATAGAAAATATTCTGCTATAAAGCTTGCAACTTCTTACAATTATTAACCCTTTTGTTCCTTTAACTATAGAGGGATATACCTCAATCTTCAAGGAATAACTATTTTTTCTTAAGCACATTGAGTTTTTTCAATTCTTTACTTCCTTAATTCTTGTTTTACGCAATTGGTATTATTGGCCTTTATAAGCTCCAAGCATTCCTCATTTCCTTATTCAAATATGGTTTTATGTTGCTACAATTGCTTTCTTTATCCAGTTCCTTAGTTTTGGGATTAAGGATACTTCTTTTGTTCATTCGAATGTTCTCAAGTTTCTTTCCTTTCATAAACTATAGCTAACTTGAATATCTTCTAGTCTCCTCTCAAGTGAATCCAAATTTCGTTATGCAACCAACTAATCAATCTTTAAGAAATGAAAGCTCTCTGTAAACTATAGATGAAAGATTTCAGAACTAGCATTAAACTTAATGCAATTATCCTACAAATTATCTTATATATAGTATTATAATAATAAATGGGTCTAAAATCCTTAAGGGAACTTGGATTATGCACTTTATGGATAAAAAAATGAATGTTTTGTTTATTTTCCCCAACATCTTACCATTATCCAAATTTTAGAACTATATTAGTTATAAGATCTTTGATAAAAGGATAAGATTTTTAGAATATTAGTGCATTTAACCCATCTAGGCTAGGGGACTTACCTAGATTAAGATAAAAGACAACTCTTTCTACACCCCATGAGTGAATGGTTGAATGAAAGATTTTACTTCCTTCACAGAGATATGGTATGCTATGAAGGATTTAATTAACTTAACTGAAGAGTCCTCAAAAGTTGGAGTGCCTAATGTGTTCAAAAATTACTCAAGCTTCTTGCTTCAACTCATCTTAAGGCTAAGATACACTTTCATCATTTTTCATAAAAGGAGTTATTATATTGGAATTCCTTCTTGAAGTGATGGATTTATGAAAGAAGGAAGTGTTTTTATTCCCTCTTTTATCCATTAGACTATTTATTTTTGCCTAGGGAGGGAATTGCGAATCTCTAAGGCTTTAGAGAATTCCAAAAGTGCACTTTAGGGATCACTAAGATTATGATAAAGATCATCTTGAATAAGCTTTAGTACAGGTAAAGATAAAGATAGCTAAGTCCACTTATTTAGTTTGAGTTCTTGTTTCATTATATATAGCTTCCTCATATAGATAAAAGTATTGTTTGCCTTGAAAGTTTGAGGAAAGGCATTTGAATATAGCTTCCTCAAATCCCTTAACTTCTATGAGATAATTATTAAAGCGGAAGGGGATTTTTTTGGCTTACTTTTGAGTGAGATTGTAGACTAGAATAAGAAAATTTCAAAGAAAAATGGGTTAGAAAAGGTGATATTGCTCTTGGGGATTTTAGTAATAAGGCTTTATTTATTAGGGCTCTATTTAGTTTTTCTTCTTATATGCAAATTTTGACTTTGCTTGTTTCTCCATGTATGGAAATATCCCCTAAAATTAGGGTTCTTAACTTTAGTATCTTTCACTCTCTTCATGAATTCTTCTTTAAAGTTCTTCAAGCATAAAGTTCCATCAATTTCAGAGTTGCATAATATACTATTAAAGTCCCTTATGATAACCTAAGGAGAATTAATAAAGGAATGAATTCCTTTTAGTTTCTTCTATTGCACATTCCTCCAAAATATATGGTTAAAGCCATAAAAAAAGGTGATAAGAAATCAATCTTCTTAGGAATCAATGTATTTGAAAGATGCATGACTTGATAAGTGGCTACAAGAAGTAAAACTTTGATTATATTATAGTCATATGCAATGACTATACATCCATTATTGTGGAATTGGTGATCAATGATGATACTCTAGTGATTTGCTAGGAAATGCAATTTTTTGCACTTTTCTTCCTTTAATTTTGTTTCTAAAAGACATAAAAATAAACTTTTTTAATTGATTCTGAAGCAACTGTTGCTTCTTGGGGTAATTAATCCCCCTTACATTATATACTCGTATAGTCATAATGGTTGGTTCAGGTTCCTAAAGGCCTTTATTCTTATTATTTCTTCTCATATTTCTCTTCTTGCTTGAACTTTAATAATGTTAGAGAGTTGGCCGCTTGCTCCTCAGACACTTATATATTTCTACTAAAGATGACTTTCTTGGAGGAATTCAGACTTTATCATTTAGAGTATCCATTCTTTAGCCTCTTAGTTACATATATGTTCTTGAAAAGGGCTTATCTCTACTTCCTTCGAATTTCCACTAAGGAAGATTAAGTTAATAAGCATCATTTTAGTACATTATAAAATTTTAGAAAAACTTAGAATATCAGAGCTCGAATTTATTTTTTCCCATTATCAAATTATTTAAGTGATTTCCATCATCTATATTTATGCTTACCTCCTTTTTCTTTTCTAGGGGTTCAACTATTCCATAATTCCTTATCTTGGTCACTTTTCCCTAGTTCCATTAATTCATTGAATTTTCTATTTATTAGCTTCTAGATTTTTCCTTGCTTTGTAAGAGATCATCTTTATTGATACGATACTTAGACTAAATCTTCAACTAGGATGTGATTGGATCCAAGCCTTAGTAAAGGAATGTATTTAGGAAGCTCCTTTCTTATCTCCACCATAACACACATGTATGCATATATTATATTTTCTAAGGAAGCAATTTGCTCATCCATAACTATTAGAGTACCTATATAATTTACCAAATAGCTAAGGCCATTGATGGACCAATATTCCAAAGGGATGTTATGAATGATGATCCATAAAGGCATTTATTTTTCCTTTACTATCTTAAACTTCATTACAGGCAACTATATTTAAGGATGTAAGTGCCTTCAATAGTGCCAAAAGCCATCCTTTATGGCTTTTTGAGCTAAAAAGAGAAAGAAAGTTGAACAAAAGAAGATTATCTTTAGTTAGTAAAACCTCCTTTAATCCCAATGGCTTCCAAAGGCGCATGGCCTAATATTGGATAAACAAAAATGCTAGTATTTTCCATTTAAAAAAATACAAAGGTTGTATTCCTTTTGTTATATCTCTCCTTGAGAACTTCAAGGGAAGGAGTACTAATCAAAGATCCCTCAAAGGCTGATGGTGGGTAGTGATAGATCTTTGCTTAAGAGGATTTGCCTACCACCTGCTTTTAGGTAAGCTAGGGAATCGTAACCAGAGAAGTATTCTAGCTACTAGAGGTTAAAGGATATGTAAAAGGGATTATAGGCGGAGAGACAACCTTGGAGTTACATTTAAGGGCAGGATCCTAATCCCAAGAAGGTGGAGACGTCCTAGTAGAAGGGGAGGAAGACAAAATAAGAGAGGGATGAGAAGGTAGAAACAATAGGTAGTGTAAGGGGGAACCAGGGGAGGAAAACTAGAGGGATCAAAGTTAACAACCTAGTTAGAACAAGAAAAATTATTAGGCATTAGATTAAATAGGGGAAAAAGAAACTAGGAAGCTGATTTTTCAAAAAGCCTTTACTATAAATAATAATAAAAGGAGCAGAAAAGATCTTGAGAGGAATCAAAGGAAAAAAAAGAGAGGGGGGGATCAAATTAGAACTGGATTAGGGAGAAAAGGTGGGCAAACAAACAACCAAAAGGGAACCAATTTTGGAGGAAGATCAATTAGAGAAAAAGGCCTAACTTTCCCAGAGAAGGGAAAAAGATAAAGAAAACTAAAAATGAGAAAAAAGGAAACAAGAATGATTAAAATCTTAATAGATGCTAGTAATGAATCAAGTTAAAAGAAGATTACAAGTGGAGAAAGGAAGTAGCTGAATAACAAGATAAGACAAGTAACTTGTTCACAAGGATTCATAGAGATGAGTTTAGAGGAGCTAAAGCTTCTCTCTCTACAGTTTCGGTAGTTAAAAGTATGAGTAATGAATTGTTTAATAGGGCTAAAAGGGTTAAGTATGATAATAAAGGAAAGAGAATAAGAGAAACAAAAATATTTACTACTAGTAGAGCGATAACAAATAAATTAAAAGAAACATAAATCCCCACTCCAATAAATCCTCATATTCTTACATAACCTCTTTTATTTCATATCTTAAAACATAAGAATTGATGTCAATTGATTTTTGACACTTATTTTCTATTTTGTTTTTCATTTTTTCTAACTTTTTGTATTAGCATGAGATTGTCTTTTTACATCGCCTCTTTCATATGCTTTTCCAATTCTGCCACATTTATTTTCTTACATCTCATTCTCATAAACTTTACAACACAAGTAAAAAAACTATTAATCATAAATTAAGGAATAAATACTTGCTTTTCATTATCAAAGTTCCTTAGGAAAGGGGTACCAAGAAAAGGCCTAAATTTTTTAATAAGGTTTAAGGGACTCACTAATGAATTAATGTATATAAGGTTGGTAATTTGGCTCAAACTTAATCCTAAATGCTAATTAGGTGAGTTTTAAATTTCAATTTTGATTTGATTAAATTATAACAAAAATTATAAGTACATGTAAATCCCTATAATATAAATTACAAATAACTAATCAGATATCTTATCTGAATATAGAAATTTTGATAGAGCACAACATAGATTGTCTAGAATAAAACTGGAATAAAAAAGGGGGAATCGAAATGTCTAAATAATAAGAAATTTTCTTTAGATATAGATATATCTTGAATATGTAAATCCTATATTTGTATTAAAAATCTATAGAATTCTTATATAATAAAAAATGAATTGAAAACAAAAAAGTCAATAAACAATTGAATTGACTTCATTAGATGGTACACTTGTTATTGTAGCATTACAAAATTGTATTATTACTTATGCTCCCGTCAAGATAAATTTGACCCCTTCCCCTATTTTTGCCAACATATAAGAAATAAAAAATTAAATTTTTTCATGACCTTATCCCCGATTAGGAAAAACTTAGTTATATTAGATCGTAATTGAATTTCACTTAAATTAATGAAACTCTTAAGATAATTTCCATTCCCCAAACCATTAAAAAAATTCCTTTTTATCCTGTCTTTTTGATTCCATCTTCATAAATATTAACAAATTTTAGCTTCAATTTGTGCCAAGGTTTTTGATGAATTAGAAATAGAATCTTTATTTGAATAACTTTGATTAACCAGTTTTTCAAGAATTCTATTTCTGATAATTGAACTCTGTAAGCATGACCTCATTATGAACATAAAGTCCCAAAGTATGGAATCCCAGAAAAAGGCTAACCCAACTTAAATGGGAAATGAGAGTTTTTTTATGATCTAACATTCTTGCCAATACATTATCCTTATTTTTTTTTCTGCATTGTAATCTCTAATAAAAAATATAGCTCTATGAGCAAAAGAAACCTAAAGACTCAATTGTATAGATATGGAAAATATAGGATTTCTAATCCTAAAAGGAAAAAAAAGGGAAATGGATACTCAATTTAAAGTGAGTAGATCTTCTTGACTGGTATTTAAAAGGTGTGATAATGAATGCATATTGGACCTTTTTAGGCAATTATAGATATGAGGAGTCAATAAAGTATATTTTAATACTATTTTTTAGACAAGATGAAAGGACCTATCCTAGAGTTCTCCTTCAAGAACCCGAGTGAAGCCCTCTTATAACCCCACGGTAGCCTTCCAATCGATATCTATCTCAACCGAAAGGGTTCCCGCAAAGCCAAACTGTTCATCTGTTAAAAAAATTTTATACTTTAAAAGTTAAAAGGGCAAAAAATAGTGGGAAACCCTTTCTTTTTTTCAATCATTTTACAAAAAATTTAGGTAGCACAACGGTTGTATTTTGACCTTCCCAAAATTTTCAAAAAAGATTTGCATAATGCATTTTAAAACTCTTCTAATATTTCATATACCATCTCAACTTATGAAATGGGACCTCAAGTCCACATCACAAGCAATCACAAACATACAAATCTCAACATTTTAAAAACATCATTGAGGATCAAAGCCCTCTCATTTATTAAGAAAAAGATATTTACAATTCCACAAATATTCACAAGATAAAACTTTTGAACTCTTTCAAAAAAAAACTTAAAACATGTCACATACATAGCAAAAATAACACAAACACAGTAGCACCTAGCGACATCACTAATCTTAAGGCAAGGTCCTAATTACTGCAACACCTGTACATATAACTGGGGTGGTTTGTTTAAAAACATAAAAAAAGGTGAGCTAAACGAGCTCAGTGAATGTAATCAATTCATAAGAAAAATGAACTTTTCATAACAATATAACTACAATATTCCATACAATCATAAAGCTCATGGTAAAACATTTTTTGTAACAATTTATTCGTGCATCATCAAATATGTTAATAACATAACATTTCATAAAACACAATTTCAATTTTTTTGAAAAACCATTTTGAAATGCTTTTCGAAATTAAACTAATCATATAAAAGTTTTCATTTTCCATTTTCCTTAATCAATAAACAGTGCTGGCAATAAGTTTTTTGAAAACTTTAATACTGAAAAATAAGCCAAACAATAGAATTGGTACCATACAGTACCTCTCAAATCACTTTTAACATAAATAGTGGCAGAATTACTATTTTCACGACTTTCCTTACTCAGCATAGCCCACCACTAGTTTCTTTACCATGCGGTACACTAGGTCTAAAGTCATGGAGCTGGTTTTGCATCGCTTACCCGAGATCAGTTAACCACTAGTTACGGAGCTGGTTCTACATCGCTTACTAGTATCAGTTTAACCATTATATACCAGCAGTTACGGAGCTGGTTCTGCATTACTTACTCATAAGAAGTAATAGAGCTAGTTCTACATCACTTACTCGTGACTAGTTAACCACTATTTACGGAGCTAGTTTTATATCGCTTACCTGTAATAGGTTAACTACTATAAATATACCGGTATAATAATATGTATAAAACCTACCAGTGTACTATAAGGAAAAGCAACTCTTACATTTTCGACTCATATTATTTTCTAAATCAAGTATGAGAGGATTCATAAGTGAATTATTTCATTGTAAATCCCAATCATATAACATTTAACTTTCAAATTACAACTCATATACTACTAAAGCATACACTTATACTAGTAATATTCACTTGTAAAATATCATTTGCATAAAACTCAGTATAAATATTCATTTCATGATCAGATAAAAACCATTTGCATAAACTCAATTTAAAGAACACTCATATGTCATCAATTCTTTTACAAAGAATTAAGTCATATAAAATAGTTAAAATACACTCACAGTTTTGCACACTTATCACTAAGCACACTCACACGTTTGATGACTCTCCTTTACCAACACAAAATACATTTCGCTTAGGCATTTATTTCCTAATTTAGAAATAAGGAATTAAAACTATATATTTGGTTTAACTAAATTCGAGATTTGTATCTAATCTTGTAACACACATGCTAATCATATTTCTGCTTACTTCGGCAAGCTAACCTATTGGTCACCGTTTCCAAATCTAACTTCAAAAGTCAATTAAATACCATATTTTATCCATTCTAGCTTACCAATTCCTTCAAAACACAATCTCACCCAATTTAATTCAGCATATCACAGTCATGCATGATGAGTCACGGTTATAACCCATGTCCAAAGTCCATACCTCCACTTGTTTCTTAATTTTCACATAGTAAACATTTAAATTAGATTTTGAGGTCTTCTAGACATTTGTTTCCCTATGTCTCTAGTTTCTATATCATCAAAATTCATACCATTTTAACTTCTAAATCATGACAAATGTACCAAATATCACAAATTATTTCAACACAAGGGCAGTATTAGGTTACTTCTTTCGATCTCAAATTTTAATATCATTCATCCCGAATTAGGTCTAGGTCTCTTCTAAAGATTTTTAGTACTTTGTCTTAGTTTTCTGATCCAATTGGAATCACCCAATTTGGTGGTCTGTAGGCCAATTTATGGTCAAAACAATGAGACTGGTTTACATTATCCTAAGATAAAATTACACTAATATCATATAAAAAGATCAAATTGCCCTTAATTAGTTCAAAAATACCAAAATGCCCTTTAACGCAGTTAATTGACCAACTAACGGAATTAAATCTTGAAAACATTCCATAAGTGTCTTATTTTCAAATTGACCATTATTGATTGGATGCTTTTAAAAATTTTAAACAGGGTTAAAATCATCAATATCCATTATTTTCTAAAAAGGGCATTTTAGTCTAAAAATTTTGGATTACCGAATTCTATTGAAACAACTTCTGTTTTGACCCATTTCAGTTCCTATAGACTCCAATCCTAATTCTGGAGCTTTTCATCATATTTTGAAATTATTCGGTAAATTTTTGATTGCCCAAAAGAATTTTCGAATTGAATATGGAAATCAGGATTTCATTCAAAAGTATCACCTAAATCTCCAAAGCACATTTTGGGGCTTTTAAAACTTGTTTAGACTTATTCCGTAGCTTTTTTGAGTTTTCAAAAATTTTTCGAGAAATTTTCGGTCAAGTCCAAGACCATCTCTAGTCTATCTGTGATCTCTGTTATAACTTAAATAACACATTTAAATGCTTAAATTACTCTAGCATACCATAAATAGAGCATACTCTATAAAATGCATGTGCTATATAGTATACAGTATAATAATCGAACTAGGATATTACACATGAGAATAGTAAGTTACAAATTCTGTCTCAGTAGGATAGACATGTATTTTATTTCTATATTAATCATATCAATATGTAAATGAAGTCCTTTTTACATAAACAAAAAAATCTAACTACGAGTTGTAAAGCAAACTATAAAAAATTGTGTGTCATAGTCTACTAACGAATTGTAATCTTTGGTAGAATATAAACTTGGTATGTCAATTTTGACTAACCATTATGTTATTTACAACTTAAATTGCATTCAGTAATTTAGTAACTTACTTATAATTGTATAGCTATATGGACAAAAGTTATATGAATCATTAAAAGTGATCCAGCCAATACTTAGAAGGAGTGAAGACCTTTATAAAAATTTACTCATATGAGTTTAGAATGTGAAATTTGTTGTCTATATACAGATTGCTTAAATTTTAATAATCAAAGTCAAGATATGACATATAATCACTTTCTAATCCAAGCCATAGATAAATTTTATACTTGATGAATTCATCATGGTGAACACTCTAAAGCAAGTAATGCTAAAAGTCTTGATATAGGTGATGATGGTGATAACAATAATGATGTAGATGACAGTGATAATAATGATAACGCAGATGATGGAATTTACGAAATGTTAGATGATGTGGAGAATTATTTGGAGACTATTAATGATAATACTTTGCCTAACACATTTAGTATAATTACATAAGATAATTTTAAGAAGTTATTGGAAGTAGCTAAAGAAAAGTTATTTCTAGGGTGCTCTAATTTCTCACAACTATCTTTTGTTGTGAAGTTGTTGCACTTAAAGGTATATAATAGGTGAAGTAACAAATCGTTTGACATGTTGATTAAATTTCTCAATGATGAATTATCAATAGGCCATAAATTGCCTAAATCTTAATATAAACAAAAAAAATTTTAAGTGACCTTGGATTTGGATATATATCAATATATGTCTGTAAACAAAAACAACTATAGATATAAGGTGGCATAAAAAGAAACGCATTGATGATAATATTATGCGTCATCCAGCAGACTCAAAGGCATGGAAAATTTTGATGGAAACTTTCCATGGTTTACAAAGGATTGGCTGGGCCTCTAATGGATTTCTCTTGTCTTATTGTAATGTTGGTAACATTTATTTTAATAATGTGATTAATGTTGATGATATAGGCTCTCTTGATTATGATGATTGAATCTATCTTAATTATAATGATTGAATGTATTATAAAACTACTCATGCTATTGTCTTATTGTAATGCTAATAACATTTATTTACTTTTTCTTATAGATATATAACATAATGGCAGCTAGAAGAAACAAATGGAAGAAGGTAACTGCTATAAAAATTGTAGAATGGAGGAATGTGCAACTTTAACCAAATCAATCATTTGATGCCAGAAATTCAATTCCTAGCCAACAATAACATTCTACCTTAAAGAACAATGAAAATAGTCTTGTAGGTTTGAAAATTTTGTACCTTCAAGTGTCTATATATGTATTCAAATATATAACTTTTTCTTATCAAAATTTTTTTTACCATAGGAAATAGAGTCTATTATAGTACATTGTCATAATATAGCAACAACAATATTTTTCCTTTAACTCATGCACAACAACTTCATTATGTCTCAAACTACAATGAAGCTACTAGTGCAGGTTTGTTTTTTTGCAATACCTTCAACTAGAATTAAGCTTAAATATATATTTATAAATTATAATATTCTCTTATAATTATTCATCTATTGTCAACTTCCAATGCTATTACTACAAAAAAGGCAGGGGAAAAACTAAAGGTTGTGAATTGAAACAAATGAATGTTACAATGAATTGCAAGTTATCAATACAGATTGATACTCAACAAGGTTATCCTGTAGACAAGGTCCAATCTATGAAATTGTCAAATGAGTTAGGAATTATTGCAAGAATATAACTAACTTTTCTAAAACATGATAAGGACTTGAAGGAAGACAACTTGCTTAAAAATGTTTTGGAAAAAATTGTTGTAATTATACAAAATCTTTAACTTTACAATATTGTTTCAATGATTTTGAGATTAATTACATTTTTACTTATTATTCTTAGTTGAAATTGAATATTATGGATATTGAGAACCTAAATGTTTCAAACTGTGTTACTTTATTATTTAAACAAAGGACTAGGGATCATCATTTCAAGTTGCATAAGTATCATAAATCTTTTTCTTCTTATGCAAAGGCACAAAGCTATATTCCCTAGCAAATGTCTAAACAAAATTTACATAGTTTGTGTGACTATTGCTCTGACTCGAAAGTTCAAGTTGGTTTTATTTTCCTTCACGTTTGCTTGCATTAATCTTGTTAAATGATTTAATAACTAAGTTATGTTTTTATCTTGATTTAGAAAATTTTTGAGAAGGAAAGAGTGAGTAAATAAAAAATGAAAACACCTCATAATCAAATGTCACATTAATTTTTTGTTATTCAAAATGAATATGTAAGATGTAAGGTCTATGTTTTTCAGTTATACTTAAATTAATAAAAATTAAATTATATATTGTGCCTTATTTTTTTGTTTCATAAAGCAGACTGAGAAGGAACTACATCAATAAGAGTGTGATAGGATCATACTATATAAAGTCACTCATTATAAGGAAGGTAAAGGATGGATGTCAAAAGCAGCAAAAAACAATTATATAAGTATAAAAGCTTGTTCAATATTTTTGTTCATTTATTAATGTAGTAGTAAGTAGTAATGTGTAGATTGAATATTGATTTTCTTTTTTACTATTTTAGAATAAGATGCAAGAGTTATTGAAGAAGTTTAAGTCTGAGGTGAATGAGCTCAATGCGAAAGACATTTGTGATACAATACTTGGTACTCTTTCTAATTATATGAAAGGCCTTGGCTACGATCCTAAGCCAAATGTTCCAACCTTAACATATAGCACAATTATTGAAAACCTTCGAGAGGAAAACAACAAACTTAAGACTGCATTATAGGTTAAAGTGATTAGGGGAGAAGAAGCTCGAGCTAAATTAGCAAAACATGATATGTTATTAAAAAGGTAACTTGGCTCCGATTATGAATTATGATGGAAATAAAGAGAAAAGTGAAGGGTATTAATTCTATCTCCTATACTTATTCTATCACTTCCTCTATGTATTATAATTTAATTTTAATACTTTTTCTCGGATTACAGAATGGATGAAGATGTAACTAATAAGTGATTATATTGTGAATGGTACAGTTACGTGGCATTTGCTTTAATTAGAACCAAATACTTAATGTATCAATACTCTTATAATATTTTTAGTTGATTTTAACCAACCTTTTTGGATGATTGTAAGTTCATGGACTTGGACAAAACTAGGTAGTTGTTCGAGTTATGCTCAAATTTTTTTTGTAATATGAGCATCTTTGTCAGTATGTCAGACATATTCGAATTTGTGAAAAGATATCTTTATTTATTAGTTTTTCTATAAGAATTGCTCAAGCTATCTTTAATACCTTGCATAGGAACAAAGGATCATCCTTTAATGTTATATTACTTTTGTTAGTTAAATTTGATGATATTTATATAATTTTACGTTATATATAGAGTGTTCGACATTTTGAGTTAATAATATTTCTCTATGATTTAATTTATAGTAATAACCAAATAATTTACAATAAAAACATGTTGATACATTATATACAAAATGTGTTATTCAATATTATGGATTAAAAACATAGCAAATAATAAAATTCATTCTTCCTTGAAGCCCGTCCTAATTTCCATGATGGAAAATACATATGATCTATATTTTAAATTGTCGCACATTTCTCTCGGAATAAATATTGTAATCATCTCTCATTGTCTAATGCAATTAGACGTTCTTTATCAACAGTCATTGCTAAATTAACGAAGTGTACAATTTAGATTATAGATAATGTGAAAAGTTAGACAAAATACGAACCGGAGGCGGTTTGGATACAACAATAACTTAGGTTGTAAACTATTTAAAATAAAATGTCAAAAAGTATTTGTAATTAGCTTTTCCTTCTAAAGTGCCACCGACTAACATCAATATTTCTTTTCTACTTAAATATGTTAGGCAT
This sequence comes from Erythroxylum coriaceum, assembly GCA_026874005.2. Lineage (NCBI taxonomy): Eukaryota > Viridiplantae > Streptophyta > Magnoliopsida > Malpighiales > Erythroxylaceae > Erythroxylum > Erythroxylum coriaceum. The sequence goes on from JANQAP020000080.1 coordinate 173,596, forward strand.
ATGATATTTAGTCTTCATTATCAAGGCATGTTAACTGTTCTTTTGCCTTCTAAAAGAAAAGGCATCGATGATGATTCCATTCAGAACCCTTTTCGGTAAGTTGTAGCCAAGAAATTCTATATATTCTTCAAACGCAAGCCAATTACATCACCTTTTAAGTAATGGTGTGATGCACGAAGAACTGAGGCAAGAAAACCTGTAATTAATGTTAAGAATTAACCAACACGTTCAAATTAAGAGCTATGCAATTATCAATACTTTATATAGAGACAACTATGGTTTTGATTTAGTGTTCATAGTTCCAAATTCTTATCAATTCTCACTCGATGCTTCTAAGGATTAAAAATCTCGGCATCATGAATGACAAGCTTTACCTATCTACGTTACTTACAGTAAAAAACTATACACATATACAAACACCCTACTGTTCGAAGATTATACATGATACCTAGTTTTTGACACATGGAAAATTAGATACATCCAAAAAATCACTCTTTCATATTCATATTCATGTTATGATTTAAACTTTAGTAAATGGAAAGAAGTTTTTCTTTTTATATAGAAGTTACGTTAAAGTTAACAAAAAATGCTTTAGATATTACCCAATTGAATAACTAACCGAAATTTGTGATCTAAAAGTACTTAATTGATACCTGAAATTTAGTATTTTTAAGGGAAAAAGAAATGAAAGCCCTAAAAGAAAGTCCTAAGAGTAAGTATATAGACTGAGGTTATCTAAAATTGTAACCATGGATATAAAATGCATCTTCATGTCAAATTAGTGTTCATACTAAAACTGTTTCACTTCAAGTAAAATGCAAATTGAAAATTTATGCCTTATGAAGGTATCCTCAAAATTGATATTAACATAAACAAATGTGAAGCAATGCTACTTATTCTAAATTGAATGTTATGTTTAATTATAAATTCTCTTCAATATTGATATTAACTATTTTCTTTTTGATAATGTCAAACTTCTCATTCATCAATCAATGCATACAAATATTACAAAAGGTGTAATTATTGCATTGATTTCAGCAAACAATAAATTAAATTCATATCACTAGCTAGAAGCTCTAAGTCTATCCAATTGATTTTAAAGTTCTTTTAGAATGTGTGAGCTAAATAAACTTTACCTCCATTTTGGATTGAATCCCTTTCTTGTTATATACCTCGCAGCTTAAAGAATAGCAATGAAAAAAATGGGAATGCTAATTCGGTTTACTTATCTTGAACACCGGAAAACGAAAGAGCTCTATATGGTGGGCCACAAAGTAACAAGAAATAGAAGTAGAATCACCCTAACTATTAATTAACGTCTAATGCTTTACTTATGAAAAATGCTTATTAAACAAGTGAAACATTATAATCAGGGTAACAAAGCGAAATCATTTTACGAGAAACTACGAGAGAGTAGTCAGTCACTTGTTTCCGTTCCGAGGATGTGGATCCTGATAAAAGAAATCTTGTCCTTCACTTTTCATCTTAATTTTGAGATGCTCTGACTTTATAACCAAAATAAGCAAAGTCCAGATACCATCACCAAGTAAGCCAAGGCATGATCTGCTTCAGTAAGGCATATGTAACTATAATGAACATCTGATCGAAGTCCTATCAAGACTACAGCATACAACTTGCTTTAAGGTTGATGAAATTTCTTCCTAGCCAGTTTCCTTCAACTTTTCCTTTTCGGAAGATTTGAAATTGTGCAGATATGGGTACCATTCCGCCGGAACTAGGTCAGCCATACCGAGCAATCTTGGATGAGAAGTGGGAAGTCATGAATGATTATTACAAGAAGCACGCAGACCAGGTGTTGTTTCCAATAACAGCAAGGAGAGACACAGCGCTTCACATGGCAGTGTTCAGCAACAAGAAGAAACCAGTGAAGGATCTTCTATCTATCTTGAACGGCTTTGAGATCCACCCGGGAAGAGGACACATTGATTATTCAAAACGCATTTGGAATGACCCCTCTTCACGAGGCAGCCACCTGTGGAAACTCTGAGGCCGTAGAGTTGCTTATCAAAGCATATCCAGAGCTGCTCCGTGTGAAAAATGTATATGGTGAAACACCATTGTTTAGGGCTGCCGTATTTGGTCACACAAGAATATTAGAGTACTTAGCCAAGCAACCAGGGCTGCTTGATGATAACAAGAAGCTACTAGAGATTCACCGTGTTAGGCGGCCTGATACAACCTCCATTCTTCATGTTGCTGTACAAGGAGAACACTTGGGTTTTTCTCTCTCATTTTTAACATATATATATGTGTAGAACATAGTTTGCTGTTTGGTGGATTTAAATGTGAACGAACATTAACTGGATATTATGTCGTGTCATCATTGTAGATACTGCTCTCCTGTGATGAAATTCCCAACACCCCACGGGACCGGTGCCGTCAAGGGTCAGCAAAAAATCGCTAGGGAGTGCTACTTAGC
>JANQAP020000080.1:547665-557880 GCA_026874005.2 Erythroxylum coriaceum
ATATGGATTCCAAATTCAACCAACTTTTGTTAAGGAGTTTTTCAAGGAAAGAGGTGAAAAGTTAAGCTTGTACAAAATGGTATGGAATAAAAAGTTGCTCCCCAAGGTTTCTTTTCTTTAATGGTTGGCTATGAAATAACAGCTAGCTACAAAGGACAAATTAAGTTTCTTTACACCCCAAATAGATGCTTCCTTTGTAAGGAAGATATTGAAATCAACACACATATTTTTTTCGAATTTGCTTATATAGCATGGATATGTAAAGAGATTGAGCAATTATGCCTCATAAACATAAGATGACAAAATTATTTATAGCTCCGGAACTGATTCAGTAGCAAAGAACTACCAAGAAGGAAGACAAAGAAGTGTACAATTTATGCATAGGATCTTGTATTTACATGACATAGAAAAGAGGAACACAAGATGCTTCCAAATGATACAACATACTAAAAAAAAAGGTACTAAAGGAAACCAAAAATTGGATAACAGAGCAACTCCATGTAATGAATTAGAAGGGATTTGAAATAAGGAATTATCAAGATTTTGGGAACTTGTAATGGTCATAACGTTTTTGTAAACTAAATTGTTGATTAGTTAGTACAGCATATGGCTACGGAGTTGGGACTTTTTAAGTCCCTCCATACCTATGATGTCATAATGTTAAAATTTAGACTTTGCTTTTACTACTGACTTCTTGTAAATTTGACTTACTTTGAGTTGTATCATCCTTAATGCAATTTTTAACTTAAAGAAATCCCTGCAATAACTACTTGAAAAATAAATCTAAGAATAGATCCATATGTACTATCTACTTGTTAGTACCTTGACTGATACAAGCCCGAAAGGGTTGGGGTTTACAGCTACATAAACCCCATTCTCTTATTGTCCTGCGTCGGCGTCCCTTTCTCTTGTTGGCTGTTGCTTGGATAATTGGAGCAGCGCAAACAATGAGTAGAAGATCACAAATCTGCCTAATTAAAAACTTGATCTTGAAACACCAGTTTCAATGTTCCCAAAATCCCGTAAAGCACTTCTCTCTTAAGCCACTATTACCAACTTCTATTCATTTCCTTTCTAGTTCAGGTCGATTTCCTAGCATGAGATTTCTCCAAGCACCCACCTTACAGTTCCAAACTTTGACGTACCCAGTTTCCCAGAGCACTCAAATAACCTCCCCCACTCAAATTGGCAGGAGACTTAGTAATCAATCGAGGGGTGAGTCGGTGCCTGAATTGGACGTGAACAAAGAGGTGGACATGATAAACCTCAAATTTGCAGAGGCAAGAGAGGAGATAGAGATGGCCTTAGAGTCGAAGGAAACTGTGTATTTCAATGAGGAGGCTGAATGTGCAAGAGTTGCAGTGAAGGAAGTCCTTGACATGTTCAATGCTCTATTGGCGAAATTGCCGGAGAGCGAGCAAGCAGCTTTACAGAGGTCTATGGGGCTCAAGATTGAGCAGTTGAAGGCTGAGCTCCAACAGATGGACGATTGATGAGGTTGGTGATAATGAGTGTTGAGCTTTCTGTAGTCCTATTCTATTCGTAAATTCAACGGTTTATGTTCATTTTCTTCCGGATAATGAATTAATGGATTGCAAGATTGTTGTTGAGATTTATTTATAGGCAGGGCCTTCTTCGTTTTCTACTAATGTGAAACATTTGCGATCCTTCCATGTATGGTTTTGAGTCGGATATGCCATGAATTGCATGCCATCAAACTGTTAACTGTTACTATTCATTATTTTCAACTTTGTTGCTTCTCTGTCCTAAGTATGTATACTGAAGTCTGCAAATCTGTTGTTCGTAGTCTTTTTATGATGGAGAAGAGCACATTGAGTCAATGGTTTCCTTTGTGCAGCTCCTAAACTAAGAGATGATATTCTGGAAAGTGATGATAACTGCAACGATGCCGCTGCTAAGTTATCCAATATAGATAGTGGACTAGAATTTAAGAATTGAAGAGCCTGACTCCTGGCGGAGTTAAAGATGCCTCTTGTTGTCCTACACTGCCCATGTTCTACGTATTCATCTTTTTCTAAGAGGGCATTAACCTTTTTGTGGTTCAATACCTGTCACTTGTTTTTATAGATGTAATTTGCATAAACTTCACTAAAGTATTCAAGAAGTTTCAATTAGTCATTACGTGAATGTTTTGGTGAGACAATAGAAAGTTAAAATCTGTCTACTCTTATATTGAAATGGCATCGATCCACATGCTTCTCTTGTGATATCCTTGCAAGTCTAAAGGACTAGTACTTGACCTTGATCGCTTAGTGAAACTTCTTTCCTTACGATATTCTTATTGCAAAGTATTTTCTTGAATGAGGAAGAGGCAGGAAAATGTCAGCCCAAAAGAAGAGAAGATTTGGTATGGGATAGGTGCTCAGTAAGCTTTTAGGCAATCTACAGAATTTGTACGTTCTTGCAAACAAATATTTATATGCATAAGTTTACAATTTAGTACCAAAACAAAAGAAAAATTCTAATGAATCAATGCAAAGATAAGCATTTTCATTTAAAGTTTGATCACCTAGCAGATATAATTGTTACTTAATTATCTGAGTGTGATACATTGAGATGGTAGTGGTCTTGTTGCATGATGAACTACAAATTTTTTCATACAATGAGATGGTAGTGGTCTTGTTGCATGATGAACTACAAAATTTTTGATGGTGAAATATATCACTTGTCTGCCATACGTACCAATTCCTATGTCACTCCAGCTCTGCCGATTGAAGCAGATCATTAGTTAATGTAAATTCCAATCGAACTGTCTAAATTTAGATTGATTTGTTGAATTCTCCTCCATTTTGATACTCAATTGTAGAACTATGAAATATAGGTACTCGTTTGGAAAAATGTATGAAATTTGGTACTTTGTGTACCCTTGTCCATTAACATTTTGCTCAGTGAAGATTAGAGGTTTTGGTCCCAGCACTGTTACCTTTGTAGTTCCCTGTATTTGCCAATTTCTACTTATTGCGGTAGAGTTGTTTTCTATTTTTATTGTGATACAACTCTGCATTCTCACTATAGAACCTCTTAATGGATATTTAAAATTTTTGAGCCAGTTAATTTCATTTATCAAGTCAGTAAGTAGAAATATTCTATCTCTGATGCAGTGACATTTAAGCTATAGCTTCCATTGCATCCATCTGACGTGAACTTTCAAGAGATAACAAATGTGTGAATTGCGTATGTGATTTTTTTTTTTTGGCCTTTTCAAATTTTACTGAATCAATTGTCTAGGTAATCTATGATTATAACAATTCATATAAGAAAATCTCAAAATAATCATAACAACAATATAAAAAAATATGAATGGAATGTGCAAGCGAAGATTTATAATTGTTAGGCTAAAAAACTTTTAGTTTGTGGACACTTTTGGGAATTCTCTATTGTCTTTTTTTTTAATATGTAACCTTTGTGTTATTCTAAGTATAAATAAGCATGTAATGTTTAAGTCCCTAGATTTTTTTTTTTGGGAAAAACGAAAGAAATTGTACTAATAATAGCAAAAGCTACAACACAACATTACAATGAGTCGCAGTATCGGTCCACAATTCAGCACAATTCGAGGTTACAAGAGTACATTAAAGAAGGAAAAAGAAAAGATATTGAATTACAACATCCAAGTAGTCTTCAAATCATGACTAAGTGAGCTTTTTGTTGTTGGCTGTGAAAGGTGGTTGAACCCAATTGACAATGTTTTATGCTATCTGATATTTACAATTTCCTATTTCTTTCTCTCCATATGGAATAGATGGTGGTAATAAAAGTTGTTTTAATAAGTAGTCCATTTGGTACTCCTGGCTTAGTTCTGGCAATGATCACGTTGAAGGTCTCCCTAGAATGTTGAGATAATCAAGATGTAAGTTATAGCGAATTCATTGATTTCTTACAAATGAAATAACTGATGCTTTCTTATCATTTGTTCTTCACTTAACTTGTTTTGAACATCTCTTTATTCATGCACCTCTTTGTTATTTTTAATATTTTTCTCTTGATTCATAAACCTTTTCCTTGTCCTCAATGTCCATCCTTTGATTGCATGGTTAATTTAATTTGCTAATTTAATTACTTTACCCTTTCAATCAACTTAAATTTTCACATATTACTTACTTCTATTATGATTGAGTTATTAACATCACAAAACTTGTTTTGTTATAATCAAAATAATATGTTAGAACCTCATTTGGTTTAATAATCTCTCCCCATTGGATGACGATAAAATATTTTGTTGATATTGCAAGTAGAAATACAACAGTTATGAATATGCTTCCCTAATGTCAAGCATATAATTCATGTATCATTTATTTATTTTCAATATCACCACTCATTCTCTCGTTTTCTTAACATTATATGAGGATATAAGAATCAAAAGGAAAAAGTGAATAAGCACCATTCATCTCTATCATACATACTAAGTTCTCATCAAAGTATGCATAAAAATAAAGTTAATAAGGAATCTTCATTATTCTCATATATCAATTTCAAAAATTATCTACTTTTCTCCTCTTTTTAATTACACAAGAAAAGTCAATAGTTGCATTGAGATCAATTATGAAAGCATATGGTTACCTCCTTTTATTTATGTCATTAATGTTCTTTTCTTTTCTTCACTTATTCAACAATTAGCTTTTTTTTATAACAATTTTTTTTTGCATAGCTCAATGTATGAACTCTTGGTGCCTTTTTTTCTTCATTGTTAGAGATATTGTTTTTATTCTATTTAATTTATGTCGACCCTCCATCTTTATCTTTTTTAAATCAATGCAACTTGATACCATTAGCTGCCCTTTCTTTCCAATTAATTGTAATTTTCATTACCATCCTAGTAGAAGACTACTATCCTAAACTTCTGACTACTTGTGGTAAACATATCTTGCTCAAATTTCTTTTGTTGTTATGCCATTATTTGGGTAAGGCTAATAAATCTACTAATAGTTCTCCTTTACAATTACAAACAAGTTGTAAGCCCTGCTAGTTTTATCTTTAGGGTAAAAGCATCAGGTGGAATAAAAACCTTGGAGTAACTATATCCCTTCTCCTGCTCACTTTGAGCTAATTGAAATGCTTTCATCGTACTTGTATGCTTAAGACAAGTAGATGGAGGGTTTTCTAATGGAAAGAGATCCATTTGAACTCTAAATTAAGTATATCCTAAGTCGCGAACTTAATCCATATGTGAGTTTCCTATAATGGACTTTGAGTTATATTGGATCCAGCCTACTTAGTTCTCTTAAAGCCAGGTCCTTTTACAGTTGTTTCAACCATTGATAGTTTTGTTGTGTCCACTTTTCCTGTTGTTGAAAGAAGGGTTAAATCTTGTCCTTTTCCTTTTAAGTGAGAAAGAGTTCCTTAAGATCCAGTAATGGGATTTATTATTTTATAAAAAAAATGTGAGTTCACTCATGCATTCCGAGTTTGATTTCATCTCTTCTTCCTTAAATTGGTATGGCTCTAGAGTTTGCTTACAAAGAGTGTTGTGAGTCAGTCTAATATTCTCTTTTTCTTATTATAGGATGACCATTTGACTATTGTTTTGCAATAGTAAAGTGATAAGGTCAATCTCACGAGGATAATGTAATTACTAATTTTAAGGTTCATATTATTATATAGTCAATAATAAAGAGAATGATTGATTAAAATTAAAACCAAATTAAATTAAATCGATTCAAACAACACCAAAAGAATATAGAAGTAATTAACACTACTAATGTTCCATCTAATTTTAGGTATGAAGAAATCTAGCCATTGATCATCCCTGAGATCATAAAATAAACAAAAGAATAAAAGAGCTCAATGCAAAGGTTTCCCACAATGATGATGTTAATCTTTTGAATTGATCTGCTTTGTTAGAATGATTTCGATCTTGAATGTTGTTAAAGATGACTATAAGAAGTGTATTCTAAGGCTCTTTTTCCCTAATTGTTCTAACCCTAATTACAAGATGAAAAGAAGTAAAACTAAACTAAAGTTTGCATGTTTAATTAAGGTTTCTACATCCCTTTGAATAAGTCTTTTTGTCGTGAACATGGTCTAGAAAACAAACATATATGTCAAAATGTTTCTCTGTAGTCATTTTAAAGATTAAAACAAAGAGTCTAATACTTTTTTGTGATAAAATATGTTTGATATTATTTCTTTTCATTACGCCAAACAAGCTTCAACTTTACCATGTAGGAGGTTGTGTCTGTTTAACTAATGTTTTAGTGTAGAACACACCTAGCACACAATATGATCTTCTTGCCATCTATTTTTGTTCAATGAAGAACCAGATCTTATTGTATGTCAGGGCATGCTTAGCCAAAATTAAGTTTTTGTCTGATTTTGATTTGTAAATCCCTTCAATCTTTGTCCAACATCATTCCCTAAGTAACTTCTCTATAATTACCTAACATAATATTAAAGTTTATTTGAATAAAAAACATAATACTAAGCAAACTATATCTACATTATATGTTATTATGATATGTTTTGTTTATGTGCTACTCTAGCAACAAATTCAATTTCTTCTCCTTTGTAATCTGTTTAGTTTATCTAGGTTCTCTTGCAATATGTCTAATTCGTATTTCTTGCAATATGTTTAGTTTATCTATTGCTCTTGTAATATGTATAATCTCCTTACTCTTGCAATATGTTCAATTTTATCATCCTTACAATTTATTTTGTTTATTTTATTGCTCTTGTAATATGTCATTTCTTGTCTATCTTGTGTTGCATTTTGTTTATTTGTTAATATGTCATTTCTTGTCTATCTTGTGTTGCATTTTGTTTATTTGTTGCTCTTACAACATGTCTATATTCCTATTTTTCTCGTAACACATTCAATTTTATTTCTCTAGCAATATCTTTAGTTTATCTGTTGCTCTTCCAATATCTATCCTCATTACCTCATAACAAATTCAATCTCGTATCTTTCATGACATGTTTAGTTTATATGTTGCTCATGCAACATGTCTAATGTTGTTGTTCTTACAACACATTTAATTTTTTCACTCTCGCGATATGTTTAGTTTATCTAGTTTCTCTTCCAACATGTTGTTGAGCAAGTTTTATATATATAATAAAACTCTCAATACCCACAAGTACACATATATAATAAAACTCTCAATACCCGTAAGTACACGAATCATATCTTGTATTGTTGATCCCACAAGGAGCAAGACAAAACGAATTGAACCTCAATTTGTCTAAGGTATTAGAATATAATTTGAGTGCAAATAATAACAAAAATTAAAACAATTAAATAAACCAAGCAAATAACAAGTGAGTTGCCAAATTGAATTAAGATTGATCAAGGATGAAAGCTTATGATTTATTCTTTCATTATTTTCTTCACTATTGTTGATCCTAGATTTTCTAAGGGATTGATTACTCTCTCTTAAGACCTAATCAATTTACATTAATTGATTAACCCTAATTGAATCCGAAATTCCAAATTGTGCAACCTCTCGATTCACAAAACTTCCTGACGTTTTCAATTAGATCTAAAGTTATATAGTGGATAATCAAGTTCTCATGTAAGATCTCTCTTTGAATGATCTTTAATTTGATAATTGCATGATTTATTAAATCGCCAACTCTCATTTCACAACCTAATTTGATTACTTTTGATTCACTCTCTTGATTTGTTGTCAAAGTATAAACATGTACAATTATCACAACATTAGAATTTTATATTGAATCAATAAAGATCAAAGTCATAAAGTATATTTGCAATAAACCCTAATTTGGAAATTAGAAACTCATGAATGTAATAAACATCTAGGAATTCACTTTACACATCAATTTTGATAAATATAACAAAAGAAACAGAAGAAAAACTCAGTTTGGAGCCATATTTGGAAAATTATAATTCCTAGACGTTCTTTTGATCTCTGACGTTTGATCCACTTTTGTATGATGGCTGTTGTATTTTTTAGACTTCTTAATGTTCTTAAATAGTGTCTTAATGGTGTTTTAGAGTCTTGGGGGTGTAACTAGGGTTTTCTCCCTTTGATCAATTCCAAAAACGCCCTCAAACCCTAAAACAGATGAAAAAAGTCATGTTTGGGAGCCTTTGTCACGATAGTGATATTAGAGACACAATGTTGACTCTAAAAAATTACTCTCTATCATGATTTTGTTCTTCGCTTATATGGTTTCCAACACTAACAAGCATATCAAGAACCTCAAGAAACATAAAATTGAAATCATGCTCTAAATCGCACAAACACTTAGAAAATAAAGAAGCACTCACATTAACACAATTCTAAGCCTATACATGCGAAAATTATCTAATAAACACCTATAAACATATTTAAAAAAACCTATAAAAACATACTATAAACTATACCTATCAACATTCCTACACTGAAAGCTTTGCTTGTCCTCAAGCAAAAACAAAAACTCAAACAAACTAAACATAAACATAAACATATAAGAATACATTCATGCAACATGTAATAATGAGACAATGACATCAAACATTATGGAATCAATTTAGCCGCAAACATCAATCAATCAAGTTGTGCCAAAATATGAACCTATGCATTTCATGATTAAGTACTTTGAATTAAATATACATATTAATCAAGACTTTAATATCCTATTCATTCACTTATAAAACTTTGTACATATACATTTATAATTAGTAATCAATTAAAAAAAATGCAACTATCACTAAGTATCCCTTCATGAAAATTCTTGCTATTTTCAAAGATCAGTAGATTTTATTTATCGAAACATAATTTTTAATTTTCTTTAATGTTAACCTAGTCTTTTGACGTGGCAAACACCTTGTCATAAATGTCTCTCGATTACTCAACTAGGTCACATTTTTTTATGATTTAACTTGCTTGGAATGTTGTTATAGCCTTTTGACATGAAGAGAAACATTTGGTCATGAATGCCCTCGGTTACTTGACTATATGACATTCTTAACTGGTTATCAACTCTATTCATAACCCAATATTTGTTTCAAAAGAGCCAACGAAATAGTTATTTATTTAATTCACTTTTTTTATTTTACATAGCTTACATCATTTCGTTTTACTCAATCCTCGTCATGAAAGGTTACTAATAATGCTAACTCATTCAATTGACTTATAGTTATAAATGTATACACCAAATTTTCTAAATATATCCTAATTAACATGTATATTTTAACAAAGATACTTAAAGCATAAAATTTAAAAGTCAATATGCCTTTACAAATAAAATAACTACGTTTAAAACTAAACTAATTCCATTAAATTATTTCCATTGACACATTCACGTAATTCACACATATATAACACATGCTCACACAACGTCAACCTAATCAAAAACTAAGACAAAATGGTATGCAAAATTCACACACACATATGACATGCTAATGCATAATCCTTGAGGAAGTTTTATATCTAATAATAAAACTCTCAATACCTGCAAGATTACGAATCGTATCTTATAGTATAAATTATCATTCCTACAAAGATTATGCAATAGATAACAATTTGAACCTAACTTTGTTTAAGGTAACACAAAATTGATTTGAATAAAATTAAATTAAAAAATTAAAAAATAATAAATAACTAATAGGTTAGCTGCCAATAAGATTAGGGATTTATTAAGGATGAATGCTTAAAATTTATTCTTTCGTTATTTTGTCCCCTTAAATATTATTGATCCAATTATATGTTGATCATAGATTTCCTAAGGGATTGCTTACCTTCTCTCAAGACCTAATCAATTTACCCTAATTGAATTCGAAATTCTACATTTTGCAACCTCTCGATTCACAAAACTTCCTAACGATTTCAATTAGATCTAAAGTATCTATTGGATAATCAAGTTCTCATATAAGATCTCTCTCAAATTGATCGACAATTTGAAAATTGTATGACTTATTAAATTGCCAACTCTCACTGCATAACCTAATTTGATTACTTTTAACTCACTCTCTCGATTTGTCGTCAAAGTATGAGCATGCACAATTATCATAACACCAAAATTTTGTATTGAATCAACAAAGATCAAAGTCATAATATATATTCAGAATAAACCCTAATATAAAAATTAGAAACTGATGAATGTAATAAACATCTAGGAATTCAGTTTACATATCAAGTTTGATGAAAATAACAAAAGGAAAATAATAAAAACTCAGTTTGGAGCTTGATCTGGAAAATCGGAATTCCAGGGCTTTCTCTTGATCTCCCACATTTGATCCACGTTTGTATGATGGTT
>JANQAP020000080.1:598875-616457 GCA_026874005.2 Erythroxylum coriaceum
GAATCTCATTATCATAATCTCATCATGATTTCCTCCATGCTATGTTTTGTATCAAGGACTTCATTAAATTAATTTAAGAACAATATCAAATTCATAAACGTATGACCATCGAAATAATGAAAATATCTTTATTAATCATAAAATGATTTGTACAATAAGTGCTAAAGGTGATTGCTTTTAGAGCACTTCTCTAACAATGATATCTCTTGGTGAAGAAGTGCCAATACCAATACATTCTTATATAGATGCAAATCCGTGTATTCTACAATGGTATGGTAAACTCTATAAGATAGATAAAAGATGTTGCATAAGGTGGAACATTATATAACGTGACTTTGAGGGTCGCTCTAGAATTGATAAAGGAGATAACATGGATAACCAATAGTGGTAGTTAGGAAGGGTAAAATCAAAAAGATCCACTGGGATCCACAATGTAGACTCTATGACTACACTGATAACTTAGATGGAGGTTATAGTGAGAAAACCAGACAACCTAAACTCTCTATCAAGAACAACTTAAGTTATGAGTTGTTAGTTTTATTGGGGTGGAAATCAAGGAATTGAATATCAATATATATATCCCATAGTTAAACAAGTAGAGTAAGTTGACTTTATGGGAAGTTTCCAGAGGTAGAACAAACTTGAAAGTAAAGGTGTATAATTTAGATGGACATATCTACCTAATTTATCCTAGAATAATCAACGAGCTCCAATACAGCCCTTGCTAGGTTTCAACAATCTATTTAAAAAAAGAAGCATTCAAGTTTAGAAGATATGATGAAAGACTTCATGTAAGCTACTACTTCTTAATTCTATAATAATAAAGCTTAAATAAGGAATCTTAAAGTTCAAATTGGTCGACTAACTAAGAAAATTACCACAAGATACCTTGCTAGTGATATCGTGCCAAACCTTAGGAAACTTATAAAGAAGATTACCCTAAACGAAAGTAGTTGATCAACACTAAGGAGGAAGTAGAGAGCAAAGTAAGGAAACCTCTAAGTGAATATAAGCTAAGAATTCCTTTCGCTACTAGATTATTTCAAGTGATTAAGAAGGAAGAGACTAGTACTTAGGAAGAGTACAAAAATAGTTAGAAGAAGAAGATCTAAAAGAGGAAGACCCTGAAGAGTAAATTGTATAGTCAAAATCAAATAAAGGAAATATTAAAGTCCTCTTATATATTAGATAAACCAAAGATAGGTAACTGATAACGTTTTAATATTTCTTGCATGATTGGTGGTATTTACATTAATAAGACATTAGATGATATAGGAGCAAGTACTAATGTAATGGCTTATGTTATCTTAAAATATCAAATTAGGTGAATCAAGACCCACTAAGAGAGTGATGTATCTTACAAATAATTTAATAAAATGTCCTAGAGTTGCTAAGTAATATGTAATGGTGACAATTGATAGGTTCATATTCTTAACCAATTTTTATATTCCAGATATTATAAGTAAAAAGAGAAGTCTTTAATCCTAGTTAGACCCTTCTTAGCTAGAATAGGTGTAATAATTCATGTTAGAGAAGGCAAATTGATACTTAAGATTAAAAATCAAGAACATGTATTTGACAGTGATGACATGCCACTTATGCCTATTAAAGATTAGGTACAAGCTAATTATTTTAATATTTTGTAGGTAATCATCAAAGAAGAAGAAAAATGCCATGACAAGTAAGGATGAAGGTGAGAGTAAAGAAGAGGATCCAAATGAGAGATGATAACCCCATATAAGATACTCTTAGTGATGATGAAAAAGGTAGAAGCCTAATCACTTTGACAAATAATAAGTTTGAGGAAAAATTTTGGCTGAAAGACTTATAAATAATCATCCATTAGGAGGCAACTCAACCACTTTTTAATTTTTTTAGATACTGTTTTTATTTATTTTTTTGGTATTCTATTTTGGATTTATCTTGTTTATAATGATGAATTAGTTTATATCCCATTTCTAGTACTTGGTGTTTGGTCGATTTAATGTTTTTATGGTGTTTTTGTAGTTAAGAATGTAATCGAAGGCACATTTGAGCTTAAAAAGAGGTTTTGAGCAAATTTGGGGATGAAATACTAAAGAAAAAAATCAAAGGAGAGCCAAAAATCAGGTATACATGAAAATTATTTGTTTAATAGGGTATGGGACACGCGTATTCCACACTTTTATCACTAACCCATATATTAACCTAATTTTTCCATATTACCTTATGGCCCAGTACATACTCGTGGCCTAGTTTATGTCATTGAATTAGTAAAGACAATGCATCCATAGCCTGAGAACATACTCGTACCCTAGGTTATACTTTTAGGACTTGAAGACAATAAGATCCACACCTAGAGACACGCATATGTCCCTAACCATAAAATTAGAGAACTTGTCTAAACAATTCCATGGTCTAGGTCATGCCTATATCCCAAATCATGTCCTTAAATTTGAAACCTAGAATTACCTATAGTCTATACCACAGCATGTCATAAATCGTAACACTAGTTGTTTTTTTTTTATCATAAATCGTAACACTAGTTGTTTTATAAAAAAACCCCTTATTACCATAAAATACCCTACTTCGACCTCTCTCTTATTTTCTCTTAAATTATCTCAAATCATCCAACCATCCACTAACCAAATCTACTTCCTATGCAAAATGGGTCAAGTTTTTGACATTTTCTCAACACTTTTCAAGAATATTCACCAAAATTTTCACTCTCAAACCTCAAATTTTTAGATTTTAAGGCTCCAAGACCCATTTTGTGGGCTTTTTGTTTTTCACATCTCCCTTACCTACTTTTGGTTTAAAAACTAAAAACATGTCACAAAAATGAGTTCGCAAGCTTCTATAAGCAATAGGATGAAGGCTAGATCAATTCAAAGTGAAGTAACCAGTTTAGCCCAAACATGAGAGATGGATAACAATAAGTACCTAGTCTTCACCTTTGAGAAAGACTATTTCACAAAAGATATGTGTATCTCAAAACTCGACCTTTCAATTCTAATAGCAGTATGGATTCAGATGCCTTAGATATGATAGGATTATCTTCGAAGGTAAGGGGACTTACAAACAATCCAAGGTGGAGCATGATGTTGGATATTATTCAATCTATACATAAGGAGCTCACCCTTGAATTCTTTACTACTCTTAGTGTGAATTGTAATGATAGGTTGAATAAGAGGAATGCTATCAAATTTAGGCTAGGTGAAGAGTTGGTAGAGTTTTCATTTAATGACTTTGGAGTATACTATAAATTTTATGCACCCAAGTGAGTAGAGTTAGAAGAGTATACCAATGCTTTGATTGAATTCTTAATAAGCAGAGTAACCACGTGCCTCAGGAATTTTAGAGCCCAATTTCAAAAGCAATACCCATCAAGGAGTAAGAGTACTCATATGCTTTTACTGAACCTTAGATATTTGCATTGGGTCATTACCTATGCCATAGTTAGGGAGGAAGGAGAGCTTAAAGACTAAGAGTACTTATATCCTCTTATTGTTCTTGAGATATTTGCATAGAGTATTACCTATACCATTTTTAGGAGAAGTGAGAGAAATAGTATGGTGACCCTTACCAATATGTCCTATTTATAATGTATAGTCAAGCAACGACTTTGCAATCTAGGTTATTATCTCGTCAAACATCTAAAGCCAATGAGAATGAAGAAGAAATGTGCCCTTTGCAATGATTCTTACTTAATTAGGTTATAAAAGAAATTAAATAAATTTGAAACCCTTCCTAGCTTCATATTAGGTTGTCATGTGGCTAACGTCAAACTACATATGTTAAGGTATATGAAATTAGTGAAGAAAGTCAGAGGAGCCTATGCTTTGATCAGAAGAGAAAGAGAGAGGATAAAGTAGACGTGTAAGAGGAAACGAAGCCATATCATACAATAAAGGCACCTTCAATAAAAAACCATAGAGAGGTTCATCTTATGTTATAGTAGTTGTTATAGGGGTGGATTAATATGAACATCCTGCTTGACCTTAAGATCGAGCTTCAAAGACATACCTCTATGCTATAGAGGATATATAATAAGTTGAAAAGGTAGGACTAATGTCCGTGATGGATGAAGCAACGACTTTTCACCTACCTTCAACATACGGAGTATCCCTAGTAGCCTCTACTATCACCATCAATGCTAAAGGAGGAGAACAATCATGATGACGAGTCTACTATAGTTTGAGCTTCAATTTTCTCTCCTCGTGATATCATGTACATGTTGACTTGTTTATTCCTTATATACCTAAATTAAATGTTTAGTTTTTATTTTTTTCATGTTTATTTACTTTAAATTAGTATTGTTAAGCCTAATTTAACATTAAGTTTCTTTTTAGTTTTATTATTTTTATGTTTTAATCGTGTTTGTTTGTTAGGTGTAAATAATTTTTATATGATAATTACAATTCATATAAATAATTGACGATCAATACAGATAAGAGATTTTTCTTTTTTCTCTTTTTTTTTACTATTTACATTTTCTTCTCTTGTATATGCAAGACATTGGGAGTTCTTACATCTACTCTTCTTCTATTACTAATTACATGTTCTTTTTATTAATTTTTTTATGGTTCTCCTTTTCACGAGGAAGTCTTAAGACAAAAAAGCTTACGCAAAGTTGAAAAGAGTAAAAGAATACAACAAGAAATTTTAATACAAGCATTAAACACAAAATAGAATATGTAATTATATCGTAAAAAAGGAAGGCAAAGGCATATAAAATTCATATGTGCCTTTAATTTAGTTGTTATACGCTCATGCAAATGGTTTCAAAAGTTTTTAGTGCAAAAAGAATAAGAAAGCTTTAAGAATTAACAATGTTCAATAATTAATTGATGCGTTTGTTAATGTATTCATTTTAAAAAATTCAATATTAATACATTTATATTATTGTTTACTAAAGATACTTGCCAACTTGTTTACTATAATGCCACTTGCCATAATTTAGTTTTATGTATTTAAGTTAAAGTATATTAATCTTGATTAAAAATAAAGCTTAATTGTCAAAAGTTGGAATATGAACAAAATTTCAATGAAATTTCAATAAATATTATTACTAATTTTTAATTATTAGTTATCAAACTTAATGTATAATAATTATGTTGTATAATAACTATAATTTTAATATTAATTATCATATTCATATAATAATTATATTTATTATTACTAATTATAAGTAATAATAAATATATAATTAATATTAAAATTATAGTTATTGTACAATATAATTATTGTACATTAAGTTTGATAAATAATAATTAAAATTATATTACATATTATATTCAATATCGTAAATACAAACCTGTACTTGCTAAATTTATTTAGTACCACTTGTCATTATCATCATCATTATCACGCCCAATCTGAAATTTCGCAACAAAGAGGGATCTAGGAAAGTCTGAATATACGCAGCCTTATCCCTATATAGTAGAGAGACTGTTTTTGGTAGACCCACATGTAGATGTGACAATAAAAGAGTGATACAGGTTAAAGAGTAAATAATTGAAACTGGCATGCTAAAAGATTATGTAAATAAAATAAAAAATACATGAATAAAAAAATGAAATATAACCAGAGAATATGGCTGATATGGTGTCCATATTTGCTAGTACCTGATAAGCTACAAAGTCTGGCTCTTCTTGTCTCTAGTCGAGCTAGGAGTCCTTCCTCAGAAACCCTGTGAGGATGGTAATCCTACGGTTTTAGACGGCTTGGCGGGATCCTTCTCCATACACCTGTCCTGAAAAGCCAAGTTGTAGGATAGATAGACTTGTTCATGACTTACAACTAGAAGAGATATACAGAACTTTAGGTTAGACTTCCTACATGGTAAATAAGTTGAGCGCGTGTTAACGTAAACATCTCCTAATGACTTACTCAACTGTTTTGGTAAACTTTAAAGGGTATCTTTTACCCTTATCCGATCACGCCAGACTTTTCTATTTGTAGCCATTTCCTCAATAAGGGCCAGCTCTGTTATATCTTTCTTAATTACCTCCCTCCAATTCTTGTATGGCCTCCCTTTTCTCCTCTGATTATTTGCTCACAAAGTCGTACTGAAGCATCAGAGTGCCTCTTGCGCATATGCCCAAATTACCTAAGTCTGGTCTCTCTCAACTTATCGGCAATACTAGCCACCTGTAGTCTGTCTCTCATCACACGATTCTTGATCTTATCTCTTTTGGTAAGGTCACACATCCACCGAAACATATACATTTCTGCTACCAATAGCTATCTTGTATGGCTACGTTTGGCGGGCTAACATTCTGCCCCATATAACATGGTTGGCCGAATTACCTTTTTATAAAACTTCCTTTTGAGCTTTAAAGGAATCTTTTTATCACATAAGACCCCTGATGCGCTTCGCCATTGGATCCACCCAGATCTGATATGATGGACTATATTGGCATCGATATTACCATCTCTCTGAATGATGGACTCGAGAAATTTAAAACTCAATTTTTGTGGTATAACGTTAGTACTAATTGTTACCGCCACCTCATAGCCCATTTGGCTTCCCGAGAAGTTGTATTCTAAATACTCCGTCTTAGTCCTGATCATTATAAAACCTTTCTACTCTAATGTTTCTCGCCAACGTTCTAACTTGAAATTTACCCCCCTCTTTAGTCTCATCCACCAGGATAATATCGTCAGCAAATAACATACACCAAGGTACCTCTCTTTGGATATATTTGGTAAGTTCATCGAACGCTAATGCGAACAAAAAGGGGCTTAAGGCGGAAATTTGGTGTAGTCCAACACCAATAGAAAATGCTTCCGTGTGATCTCCTATCGTCTTTACGCTAATCAATGCTCCTTCATACATATCCCTAATTATGCAGATATAAGTCATAGGAATGCCCTTTTCCTCCAAACACCTCCATAAGATTTCCCTAGGAACTCTGTCATACGCCTTCTCCAAATTAATAAAAACTATATGTAAATCTCGTTTTCGTTCCCTGTAGCATTCCATTAGCCAGTGGAGTAGATGTATTGCTTCTGTCGTAGACCTACCAGGTATAAATCTAAATTGGTTGGTTGATATAAAAGCAGCTCTCTAGACCCTCTTTTTAATTACCTTCTCCCACAACTTCATGATGTGACTTAGTAACTTAATGCCTCTATAGTTGTGACACTGTTGGATGTCCCCTTTGGCCTTGTATAATGAGATCAACCTACTCAATCTCCATTCATCCGGCATTTTGACTGACTCGAGAATCATATTAAAAATTTGAACTAACCACTCAATACCGACAACTCCTATTCACTTCCATACCTCTATAGGTATCTCATCCGACCCTACTGCCCTTCCGCTTCCCATCTCCCTCAAAACCTTTATAATTTCTCCCATTGTGACCTTTTTACATGGGGACCAGTTAAGAGAATGCTTCAACACGGAGGTTCGCCTAACTCTTTGCTGACCAAGATGCCTTCGTTATACAGGCCATAAAAGTATCTCTTCCATCTACTCTTGATGGCATAGACCTTCTTGAGTACCTGTCCTGCTTCATCTCTTATACAGCAGACTTGGTTGAAATCCTTCGTCTTGCGTGCCCTATCTCATGCCAGCTTGAAATTTTTTTGTGCTCCCTTGAATGTATCCAAATCCCTGTACAAAGTCTCGTGCCACTGAAATTGTCTTCTTTTCCTTCTGCTTTGCCAGTTTGTATCTTACTCTATTAGTTTCTGGCTCCGCCTCTGTTGTACTTGCTAAAAGATCTTTATATGCTCTGTTTTTTGCCTTTACCGTCCCCTGAACCTCTTCTGACTACCACCAAGATTCCATCCACCTGCCCCCTGACCTTTAGATACTCCTAGGAGTTTTGTGGCAGTTTCTCTCACTACGGGGGCTACTCTCTCCCATATTCGATTAGCATCACCTCTCACGGACCATACGGCTCTATACCAAATTTGAGCCCTAAATTGTACCACCATGTCTCCTTTTAGCTTCCACCATCTAATTTTACAACTTCGCTTAGTAAATTGATGTGTCCTCCATCCTTTAATTCCTAGATCTAAAACCAACAATTTATGTTGGGTTGATAAACATGCGGTCGGAAGCACTTTGCAATCCTTACACCATGATCTGGCTCTCTCCCTGACAAAGAAATAATCAATTTGCATCTTGATCGTGCTACTCTGAAACGTCACCAAATGCGCTTCGTTTTTCTTAAATATTGAATTTGCTATCACTAACTCATACGCTATAGCCATGTCCAATAAAGCAGCTCCATTATCATTTCTAGTGTTGTACCCGAAGCCCCCATAAGTTCCTGTATAACCGTCTGAAATAGCCCCTATATACCCATTAAAATCACCTCCTATGATAATCTGCTCAGTATTAGGGATTTGTAGAAGTACTCCATCTAGCGTTGCCCAGAATAGACGTTTTTGTTGTACGTCTAAACCATCTTAAAGTGCATACTCACAAATTACATTGAGAACCACATTGCTAAAAACAATTTTAGCCATTATAATCCTATCATTAACCCTTGTTATCTCCACCACTTGATTTATAAGTTCCTTGACCACTAGGATACCTATCTCATTCTACTTTCGCATATTTCCCGAGTACCATAGTTTGAATTCCCCTATCTCCTTTGCTTTAGCTCCTGACTAATTAGTTTCCTGAATGCATGCTTTTTGTATCATGTACTTGTCTAGAATCTCTACTAATTCCAGGAACTTTCCTGTGAGAGTCCCAATATTCCAAGAGCCTATTCTTATTATGTCATCCCCTTGTCAAATATACATAAAATAAATTTCCTTCTAAGGTAGAATAATAATAAGGATAAACTATATTTAAAATCTTCTAACTTTTTATTATTTTATAATACTAACCAAAACAACTAAAATAACAATAAAATGATCAAAATTTTAATTTGTAACCTTATGATTAACGTAGCTAATGTGACCTAGGCAGAGTCCTTTAACAAATTGGCACTATGATGCAGTAAATATTTGTAAATTAAAATTATTTCAAAAAGAAAACCCCTATTTAATTAAATGAAGGATCTTTTGGTATTTGAAGGATAAAATATATCACACCTACTCTCTCTCTCAAAAAATTATATGAAAGAAGGTCCAATCTTCTCATACACTCTCTTTGTACCCCTCTCTATTCTCTAACACATCTATTTCTTATTTAGAGATGGGAATGTCAATGTTGGTTCGATAGGTTCGATTTGGCTTGATGTAGTCTGATTTTGGCCTTGATTAATCGAGTCACGGACAAGTCACGAGTTAAAATAATTCGGCCCGACTGGGTCATAGAACGAGGTCAGGCTGAGCACCGATCGACTTGTGATTTGACCTAAATGACAAAAACGTCATTTTGTAATTTTTATTTTAAAAAGTAAGAATAGGCTGGGCTGGCCCGACTGGCCCATCCGACCACGGGCTAGCCAACTCCAACTTATCGAACCACGGACCGACCAACTCATTAACATCCCTATTTAGAGCATCAATATATGCATCATAAATGTCCAATCCTCTCACACACTCTCTCTATATACCCCTCTCCATTCTCTAGCTTGTCTATTTCTTATTCTGGGCATCAAATATATATATATATATATATATATATATAATTTAAATATAAATTATTTTTAATTAAATAAAATTTTTTTAATCTTTTATATAATATTTATTAACAAATAATTAATTATTTTATTAAAATAAATAATTTTAGAATTAAAATTTTATTCTTAAATTAATATTTATTTTCAAAATATTTAAATTATTAAGTCAAAATTTATTTGAAATTTATATATTTTGAAAATATTTTAAATTTAACTATATCTATTGATAATGTTAATATATTAAATAACATATATTTAGATGATAGTAAATTATATTATAAAAAATCAAAAATTACTTTGAATAGTTCTCATAATTTTTAAAAACTAGAAAAAAAAACCCAAAAACTAAAAACATAAACTATAAAGTCAGAAAAGCATGTTTTTTAATTGAAATTAAAAATAAAAATAGAAAATTTAAAATAAAAATAAAAAGTAAACAAGCTAGGGATGTTAAAAATAGCCATGCCAAAAGTGGCTCGTTCTGGTCCACTTTTGGTCTACGTTGACTGGGCCATAAGTAGACTACAGACTGGGTTGATCGGGCCACGTGCCGCGGGCCGGCTGACCCTACCCGTAGCCCGTCGGTTATTTTCAAAATGACGTCGTTTTGAAAATTTTTAATTTTAAAAATACATGACGGGGTGGCCCAGTGGGCTTATAGGCGGGTCAGACAGCGGGCCAACCTATGCCACAGACTGGCCCATAGGCCACCACGGCCCAAGTCTGGGTCGGGCCGGGCTAGGGGTGGCTCGACCCATTTACATCCCTAGTTAAAAAAGATTTGGGGCGTCTAGCCTGGCTTGGTCTGTGACCCGTTCGTTATTTTATAATTGACGTCGTTTTTGTCGGTTTTCTTAAAAATATATATATGATAAATCGAGTTGGCCTGATCTATCCGTACCCGTGATTGGGCTGGACTACGGGTCACTATAGCCCAGGCAGGCTGGGAATAGGCACTTAAATTTATAGGTTTAGTTATAATTTTTTTGATTAACCCATCCAAATCCAATCAAATGAGCCGGTAAATTTGTGCAGGTTTAATCAGCCTATGCCACCCAGCATTTCTTTCTATGATTCGTTCAACTTAACAGAAGTGAGAGGAGGAGAGGAAACACACAACCTTGAACAGTGCGTCCATGGAGCATTCCGCTACTAAGACGCTGTCTGCCAGTAATATTTCTTTCCTTTTCTTTTATACTTGCGTGACTCAATTGATTCCAAATTCCTGAAAATGTATACCATTCGTAAAAAAGTACATTTTTAGCATCAAATCTTTCTTCTTTCCTGGGTCTTTCTCATCGTTTGGGATGTTGCTTCTAACCACATGAGGAAAAGGCTTGAATGGGTTGTTTCTATTTCACCCAAAAGATCACACTCTTAACTTATTAAAGCGTCTGCAAACGCCTTGCGGATTCGGTTTTTTAATGTATAAACAACGAAAGTGGATGCACCTTCTGAAGGAAACAGTTGTTGAAGCTAACGTCTGCTGAAGGCTGTGAGGAGTCTATGGATGATTCAACTTCTATGAGATTTATTTTCCATAATGTGTTCTTTATCAATTTCATTTGCTTTTTTATGTTTTGTATTTGTATTATGTAAACTACTTATTCCAAGTATGTGTGTGTATATCTCGATTACAGATTCATGGGAGGATAAGAAGCGAATGTCTCAAAGGGATCCAGTAAAGTTTTTTGCATCAGTCAATACAGAAGATGACAATTCCGTTGATTTCCTTCGTGCTTTTTGGGGTAGGCTTATGGTTCCACATTGGATTGCATTTGAGTAAACAATATGAATTCTAATATAACTTTTAAGTCAACCAAACAAAGTTCGAAAGTTATGTATGAAGCGAGTGGCGTGAATGGGAAATTCTGAGAAATAATAGTGATCTGGCTAAACTTCTTTGCACATCGCATTTGTCTTTCCAAATAATTCAACTTGCAGTACCATGGTTATCTACAAATTCATACTGTATAATAGTTAGTCATTACAATCTTGATGAAAGCATAATTTGGCTTGTGTAGTTTATTTCTATTTTGTTTTGTGGTTAATCTAAGATCCTTTCTTGCTTCCTAAAAAGACCTTGGATCTCAAAAGTGGGGAACGCTACACTTTGCATTATGGTAGTACATAACTGCCAGAAACATTTTTTTTATGGCCTTGAGAAGTTATATTCGGTTGTCTTATAAATAAATTTTCCAACATGTTCGAGGTGTCTACTAACATAGCCTATTTGTGCTATAGGCTTAATGTTTGCCTAGTTTGGCACTATTTTTGAACTGTTAATGCTAAATTCGTGAATCTAGTAGACTTCCTAAACTCGAACGATATCCTGATTGCAGATGTTAGCTAGTTGGTTCAGGTATTTATTTTCCTTTGTTGAGCATCTATGTTTGAAATATGTCTAGTGAAAAGTATGAAATTAAGCAGTAAAAAGAACTGAAATTAAATCTTATTTTGTGGTAGACATTGTTTAATCTTTGGAATTGGTTTTTCAGAAGGCTTCATCTCTGGAGGTGCGGCTGGTCTAGCTGCAGAAGCTGCTTTATACCCAATCGATACAATAAAAACTCGACTACAGGCTAGTCTTCCATAATGTTGCATTTTACTCTAACTTTGGCACCTATGATCAGCATAAAGTCTCTAGTTACACTTCAGTGTGATGGATGCATGAAGTGTATAGTCATCTTGCTGTTTTTCTATATGATTTTACTATTATCAAGGTCTCAATGACCTCAACGGAGATGGTTGTTCTCAATAATATGAAAGAAACCATCGTTGGTCATCTTTGCTAATTTTGCAGTTGCTTTTTTGCATTTTAGATCACTACTTCACATTCAGTCTGATATAACTTGTGATCTTTGTCATTACTATTCCTTTTAAAAGAAAAGCAATGGGAAGGGTGAAAGATTTCACTGGTTTTTTTCCATCCAGTTTGTGAAGCTGACTTGTCATTCAATATTAAACTTGTCAAGTTTTAGTGACTGACTATCAAACATGCTCCATAATTGAATGTTCTTGCTTGCCTTTTAGGCAGCCCATGGTGAAGGAAAGATTATTCTGAAGGGCCTGTATTCTGGATTGGCAGGAAATCTTATTGGAATTCTGCCGTGAGTACTTGTTCTCCATGTATCCTCTAACTCTATACTAATCAGAGTGCTGATATAATCAAGAATGAGGATCCTATAATAATAGAATAGATACTAATGTAGGAAGTCTTTTCAGTTCACCAGGCACTTATTGTGAGATTAGTTTCCGACAGTATTTATTTGGTGTCCACATTTGGGAATTCACTCCTTGCCTCCCTTGGTCCATTTTTCCAACATTTGATTTGAACTTGTTTTCTAATCAAAACTTAAGGTCATGCTTAGAGTTTGGTAAATGTTATGTGGAGCAAGGACTGAAAATGGTTGAAAATGTTGCATCTTGAATTCTAGGCTCATTCATTTCATTGTTCTATTTTATATTTTTTGTTTCAAGTCTGCATTGTTACTCTTGCAGAAGATCAAACACCGGCTAAATTTTTTTTTAATAGCCTGCAGTTCATATGTTTAAATTTATTTGCAGGGCATCTGCTATTTATGTTGGCATCTATGAGCCTATAAAGCAGAAATTGTTAAGGGCAATACCCGAAAACCTTAGTGCCTTTGCCCATCTGGTAAGGCTCTACAATTAAATGATTCAAAATGCTGAATTAATAGATCTGGTTCTCTGATTTGATCGTATGGCTTATCTTTGGTCCTGCTACCTCTCTTTAGCTTCCAGTTCCTGCTTAAGTATGATTATTGTCTCACGGTTATATCAACTTGGATGAACATCTGGCAATGCCCTAGAAAAGTCCCTTCAATATGTACAGCAGTGTCATTTTTTATAGAGACAAATACTACATAAGTCATGTTTTTCTATCCACCTGTGCAGCATATTGGCACCCTCTTTCTTTCAAGTGTAGAGAGACTATTCATGTAACAAGTATTGGATACATAATTCTTAGTTTAATAGGTTTCAGGACTTCATTCAGACTGCAGGTGCAATTGGAGGTGCTGCTTCTTCACTTGTTCGTGTTCCAACAGAGGTAATTTGCTACTTTTCATGTATCTTCTGCTGATTTAATTAAGGTGTTCCTTACTAGACATTCTTCAGGTTGTTAAGCAAAGGATGCAAACTGGACAGTTTCATTCAGCCCCTGATTCTGTCCGTCTTATTATTACTAAGGAGGGATTTGGAGGTCTCTATGCGGTAGGCAAGACACTCCTTCAAAATACATATGCTGTGCCTCTTCTGGACAGAACGAAAATGTTGTTTTCAACAGCTTCTTTTGCTTTCACATTCTTGCATGAATCCGTCATTTTTACTTGCTGATGTTGATTTGTCAATGTCATGAGTTCTATATATTTGTCCCTATTATGTTTTATTCGTTCACTTCTATGAATTGCAGGGGTATGGATCGTTCTTATTGCGAGATTTGCCATTTGATGCTGTCCAATTTTGTATCTATGAGCAGCTCTTAATGGGATATAAGCTAGCGGTAAACTAGCATATGTTATTTTTTATTGCTACTGACGTATGCATTCCAGTATGCATGTGGATATTTTACATGGATTTTGAGGTTGAGGGAGTAGCATAGTGGCTAGCACTCTGATAGGCACTTAATTAAGAAAGTTTATAAAAGAAAGAAGGGGCACGGGTTGAAGGTGTATTCTAGAAGGAAGAAAGGTGGGCTGCATGGAGAGTGGGGAGTCAATCCTAACTAATTTGGTAGTCGTGGGGCCCAATAGGTAGGAGTGAGGTATTTGTGGCAGGAGAGGGGGTACGAGGAGAGGACAAGGAATAATCTGAGAGATTGTGACTTTCCTTCTATCCTTCCACCTTTTCGACCAGACATGTTATTTTAAAAGCATCAGGAAAGAAACAAGTGAAAGTCACATTACTTACTCCACGTCTTGGTTGGTTCAGTCATCTTTGCAAGATATGACTCCGTTGCAATATTCTGCAGGCAAGACGAGATCTGAAAGATCCAGAGATTGCTATACTCGGTGCATTTGCTGGTAATGCAATAATATTCATAGCTTTTGGGTTCATTTTGCTGTTATCCTTGAAATTGCAAGTCTGATCTGGACTTTCGAGCTCAATAGTAATGCAGGATTGCCTTAATTATGAGCCGGCCACAGGTTATGCCGTATGCATATTTCCTTTGAAGATCCCTTGTGACCTTTATGCATCTCTGTTTGATTCTTCATTTTTGTGATGGATTCAACTATTGTCCAAACTATGGATATCTGAGATTAGTGCACATCTCATCTGGGGTTTATTTAGCTTGCATAATGGTAAGGAGTAAATTAGGCACAAAATAAATATGAATGTTGATGAAAAATATGTCGCAGATAGTATCTACATACGAAGGCACAAAAAGTGACACCTGGGCATACTTTTTGGATTTTGAAATGCCATTAGTAGGGACTATAATTGGTGACCAAATTTCTACGAACACTAAAAGGTTTAATTTTTCAATTTCTCTATTTTTTCTCTTTTGTAAACATTTTCATGTTCATTAACATTAGCATTACATGGACAACAAACTGAAAACTTAGAAGGGGAATAATTGTCAATCTGTCTATTTTCTTGCAAGCTGAAAGGCACCATACAAACTGACATCGGCATTATGGATATTGTTAATAGATATTAATCTCCTGAGCTGTGACACTAAATTATATGAATAAAATGTTGCAACTACAAAAAGTATCTACTGTACTTGCAAATGTTATGTGCTTTTGGATTTAAAAAATAAATTAAATCTTGCAGTCTTCAACTGCTTAATCATGGAATGACAAGTTGAAACTTGAGACACATGGACATATGTATCACGTGTAATGGGTCCATCTTCTACTGTCCTGAATAGACTGTTTCTTAATACCTAGGAAAGCACAAGTCTGGGCCCACAAGATTTTAACTGCAGTGGATTGGGAGGTACTCTTACCTCCTTGCCACCAGTCTAATACTGTAATGGCTAATCTCGAGAGTTCAAACTCAGGGCTCAACTTTGACCATATTGTAATATAAGTACTATACTTTGGGATGGTAAGTGACTATTCTCAATGATGAATGCATAGTCTGCTGAGATTTTCTGCCTGGGAGCAAGTTGATCATTTGGCAAATGGAGTACTTGGAGAAAGAAGTTCCTGAAGTATTCTAGAGTCTAGATGCCTGTGCTGTGCTGGCATGAGTCCGTAGACAGATTGATGACATAGTTCTCTAATTCTTGCTTCAGTTCATTCTACTTTAATGAGCTAGAAGTCAAGCATTTTAATATGTTACTTTTATTTTCTTAATTAATACTCATGTATTACATAAATTTGAACTTGACTAAAGTATGAGAACCGTTGCAACATATGTGATTCAGGTGCAATAGCTGGAGCTTTAACTAATCCTCTAGATGTGGTGAAAACTAGATTAATGGTTCAGGTATAGATAACATTTACCACTTGCCTTTTTGTTTTCATTTCAAATATTTGTAGAAATGATTCTGTTCTCTTTTTGTGTTGGAAATATCCGTATCTCTGTTTTTTCACTTCATATCATTTCTTTCTCAATTCCCAGGGATCAGCAAACCACTACAAAAGCAGTTTTGATTGTGTTAGGACTATAATAAAAGAAGAAGGAAGTCATGCTCTTCTAAAGGTGTACTTCTAAGCAGTAGTTATGCTAATCAAAGCATAACTACTGTTACTCCTATTTGGTTGTGAATGAGTTGCAAGAATATATTTGCTTTTACCTCATGGAATTATTTGGCTACAGGATCGAACTTGAGGATTTGAGTGTGGCCAAGAGAAAAGGATGTTGCATGGGCATAAGTTACTTTAAATTTTGTTTTCCCCCTGATCTGCATATACTATGCTTTCCTTATATTTGTACTTTCTAGTATGCACCAAGTCAGCCTTACTATTATTATCCTACCGGGTCCCAGTTTTCAGCATGGAGTGTTCACATACGTATGTCTTGTCACTGTTCCTGAGCTGTCTTTGGTTGTTGCCGTGCATGATTACTATCAGTTCTTTTGCTGTTAATCTCCCAAGTTTATTAAACTTCTCCTGGCACGTTGTTAAATGATAGGTAATAAACACACATCCTGCAAGAAATGATAGATTATAGAAAGCAAGAAGATGACACAAATTTTGTTTCAAGTTAGAACTTCTGGTCTTGTATAAATGGGTATCACGGAAGCCATGTAGATCAGTTCTTGGATGAGAGTACTATGATTTCCTTCTCTCAAATAGTTAGATGAAGTTGTCTCCTCTAATTTGCTGCAGGGAATTGGGCCAAGAGTAATATGGCTTGGAATTGGAGGTTCAATCTTCTTTGGGGTCCTTGAAAAGACGAAACAGGTACTTTATCAACGGCGCAGAGATGCGGAGAAGTCTCTCTCTTTCAAACTAAGTTAACTGAGGAATTGTGTTTCATTTGCAAGCTGACATTTGATATTCATTCTTGAAAATTATAAAAGATGTAGCAACGAGATTGAAAACATTTTAGTTTCTTTGGTTTCTGATTTTCTGCACTGATTATTTTTCGCTTCCAATCACACCCTATGTAGGGAGAACGGCCATGGTGGTTTACTGGTTTAGGTAGGAATTTGTCATTTTGGAAATCAGGTCTGAACGGATCTAGTTCTTACATACACCATTAGTAGTGGAAATGTTACTTTAAGAACTCCGGTAATGAGGCCTTATCTTAGCCCACATTGAAGGTTCCCAAACTTTAGTTTCCTTTAAGAGTGAGCTCCGGAGTTGCTATCTATAAACAAGATATTGTCACTTTTAAACATTTATAGTATTTCTTAATAAATCATCTGAATTTATTAAATCTTAGTTTTCAGTGGCATTTATAGCATAATTTTATACTGGTATAAACTTTTTTTAATGAAATAACTTTATGCTTTTTCTTCAATAATATCAAAACTGAAAAATAAAATATAAATATGATGAGAGTGATAAAAACTTGATTGCTTACTTC
>JANQAP020000080.1:620081-633086 GCA_026874005.2 Erythroxylum coriaceum
TATTTTATTTACTAAATTTATTTTATTTATATTTTCTTATTTTAATTTAATATTTTATTATTTATAATTTTAAAATTATATGACTAATAATATATTTTTAAATTATTTATACAACAATTAATAATTTATTAAATTAATGAATTTTTAGTTATTTTATCTCTTTTCAGCAACTACAACTGCACTTGCCAAATACTTATTTTCACGTTTCAACAGTTACTAAAATAACAATCCCAAACACATAAGTACTTATTGAGAATAAATACTTATCATTTCAGCAGGTTGATTTCAGCTGGTTATCAACTGCCACTGCTCCCCCAAACCAAACCTATGTCATATTGGAACTTAGAGATGGCAAATTCAGCTTGCCTAACTCAGTCTGGCTTAGTCCAATATGATCCAAAATCAATAAATCAAGTTTGAAATGAATGAGTTTTAGATCAAACTTAGACCTTGGAGACATAATATCATTTTGGACAACTTGAATCTAATCAAACTTCAGGCCGGACTTCATTATCTCTTAAAAAGTTGGGCTAGACTAGGATAGGGACAAGTCTAACTTATTATTAAGTCTAGTGATAATTCTCAAAATATGATAATTGAAATAAAAAGTTAAACTATAATAAATTATAATATATTTAACATTATTAAATATAATGGGTATCTTTCTTTAATGTTGGTTGCTTTCATTTCTTTTTCCTTTCCATCACTTGTTTATTTCCTTTTAAGCTGAAAAAGGCTTGAATTATATCCTAAAGATATTATAGAGTGCTCGAGGAAATTAGTTTGATATAGTAAGTTGAATATGTAAACTTAGTTTGTAATTAGTTGGACAAAATGTCCACCTTAAGGACCTGGAGTTTTTTTACTGTTATTTTCAATATGCTTTATTAATAGAACATTTGAAAAATTAGTCTATTTATTGAGATTCAAAAATAGGTGATTCACATAAAGAGTAAACACACCTAAATACTCATTCAAACTTGTTGAATAAAACAATATTTCAATTGATGTTACATTGTAACAAAACATAAGTATTACTATTGAGTTTATTATTTTGGCGAGAAGCAATTTCAGAATAAGATGTAATTATAACTTAAGAAGATAGTTTATGAACATCATAAAGGAAAGTTAAAGTTTGCATCATTTCAAGTGAAATTCAAGTACAAAATAAAAGAAGATCAAGGCAAATCATGGTCATTACATATTTTGTAATGTTGATTCTAATCTCATTTTGTTATTTTGGTATCTTAGAGGCTCATCATGCATAGACATTTCATCTTACTTCATTACATGAGTCTTTTTATTTATTAAGAGGTATTAAAGTTTTCCTATTGGAAATTCACAAGTGGAGTAATCCTACGTTGAAAAGAGACATAAGAATGAAGTAAGTTATATATAAAGATGATAATTATAACCTAATGCCTTAAGGTTTTGGGTTGAGATATGATATCCTAGTTATATATGGGCTTACTTGGATCTAGTCTAATTTCTCCCTAGGCCCCTTCAAATCCTTTATTGGTATTAGAGCTAGGTTGGCGAAGTCTGATCAATAGAGATTCATAAATTTGGGTCAAATGAATGAGTGATTCATAGAGCAACTCAAATGGCTTAGCATGAGCTATGGGTTAAGGGGAAGCAAGTCCGATATGGATGGATCCATTTATGAGGGGGAAATGTTGGAAATTCATAAATGGAGTAATCCCACTTTGAACTTGAAGTGAGTTACATACAAAGATAGGACTTATAACTCATTGTCTTAAGGTTTTGGATTGAGATATGATGTCTTGATTAACTTATGTACCATTGCCTTAAGGTTTTGGGTTGAGAAATTGGCTTAGTTATTCATGGACTAACTTGGATCAGATCTACTTTCTCCTCAAGCCCCCTCAAAACCCTTCATTTCCTTTAAAAAATCTTTTAAACACTCTTTAAGGGGTATTTTAGAAGTTGTTTTTAATTATAATTATATTAAACAAATCAAGTTTGATCGTTTAAAGTTATTAAAAATCATATTTTTGAGGAGATTGATCGACCAATGTAAGATAGTGGTTAATTAAACTTATAACAACATTATTTTTTAACATATTAGTTGACTAATATATTTGTGTGGTTAACCAATGTCTCTCTATGAGATGTATTAGTTGACCAATATGTCCTAGTGACCGACCAATGTCTCAACCACTAGTAAATTTGTCCATTCAACATATATTAGTCGATCAATTGGATATACTAATCGATTAAGCTCTATAACTAGTCATTGTAATAACTAGATTTTGACTATAATAGTTAGTAAGAGTCTTAAAATCTTATAAATACATGTCTTTGTCATGGATTCTTATATCAAAAAGTATTTAAATGTCTTATACATAAATTTTTAAGTTTTTATTAAGCATTTAGTCATCATTGTATCATATTTATATGAACGAGCCTCATTGGTTTTATCAAAGTAATAAAGTGAGATATTTTAAGTGGTATGCTTTTAATTGGGGTTTTTGAATATTGTATTTAGAGGGTATTCAAATTGGCATTGAAGTTCCTCCTCACCTTAGAGGAAGATGGTAAAAGGGTTTCTCTTTATAAGAAAAGATTGTACAAAGATTATTCTTTGAATTAAAAGAAGAGTTATAGTATAATTTTAAGAAGAGTTTTGAGAATAGATGTAGGCAAGAGTTAATTATGGAACCACTATAAATCAATTTACATTTCTCTTCTCTTACATTTTTTATATTATTACTTAAGTGTGTTATTGAATTTTATTACCTTATATCACATTTTCATCTTTTATAATTTATGACCACTAACACACTAAGTAAATATTTTGTTAAATTTTTTTAACAATATTCAATTCATCCCCTCCCTCTTGGATACCATTAGAGACTAACAAAACCTTTAGGATATTGTTGTTTTGTTATTTTACATGTATATATCAAAAATAAAATAGGCTAAAATTTATATTTTTACCCTAAAATTTACAAAAGGCTTAATTTAGTTTTGACTATTATCTATGGTACTAATTTAGCTCATAATATTATAAGAGTGATACTCATTATTTCCTGAAAACTAATTATATAAGAATTTTGTTACATTTGACTGAATGGATTTTACCCTTACTAAAGTGGCATATCATATGCACAATATGAGCTTCACTAACTTACTAATATGATATTTGTTAATAATATAATATAAATAAAATGAACTTGACAAATTTTAATAATTTTAATAACTTCATAATATTTAGAAAACATCAAAAATAGTCTCTCTACTAATTAGGAGTACGGTTACGTACTTTTGGACCTCTTTAAATCTCACGATCATCAGGATTTCTATTAAGATGTTGTTGTTAAGAAATATTAATAAAACAAAATGAAATTAACTTGTTCCTTTTTTGTCTTTATTGCCACCATAATCTTATCAGAAGTGGAACCTTATATCTTTTTCTTTCTTTCTTTAACTTTCCTTTCGTCCATAGTATTTTATAATTTTTCTTCTTTAAATGATGAAGAAAGAATAAATATTATTTCACTTTTATTCTTTATTT
Organism: Erythroxylum coriaceum; assembly: GCA_026874005.2. Classification (NCBI taxonomy): domain Eukaryota; kingdom Viridiplantae; phylum Streptophyta; class Magnoliopsida; order Malpighiales; family Erythroxylaceae; genus Erythroxylum; species Erythroxylum coriaceum. The sequence goes on from JANQAP020000080.1 coordinate 623,620, forward strand.
TTATTATTTTTATTATACATATTAAATTAAATGAATTTTTTTTTCATTCACTAGGTAAAATTTGTAGAGAGGACGCCTTGCAATAAACATCCATACTAATTAAGATATCATATTTTTAGGTAGATGACTATCAAGAACTTTAGTCTACACCACACAATTAGGGAAAACCTTATCCCTATTTTTCTTTTGGTGATAAGCCCAAAATTAAATGACTTGCCATCAGTTAAGTGAGTAGAGAATTCAAATTCATTGTCAGATCCAGTATCCATATATCCAATAGTTTTGATCGGCTTAACATGTTTTTCTTATTGTAACAAGTGGATATGGACATAAAGACAAGTTATAGTAATCAACTTTAAGTCTACCTTGAAACATGATAGGTTATCATCCTCATCAATTAGGTAATTAGAGGATTCAAACTCATCATCAGAAGAGTTTATCTGAACAACAAATTTTGTTTCCTCATCTTCATTGAATTGTTCTTCAATGATGTCTTCAATATTACTATTGTCATGAATAGGCATGATAGCTTCAATACATTCCAACAGTTTTAGATCCTTGTTTGTCTTATTAAGACTTTATCAAGCATAATGTCCTGACTTGTCATAAATAAAACAATGATCAACCTTTTTTGCATAAAGAGCTCTTCATTTAAAAAATGAACAAATTTACACCGTTTGTTTCTTTTGAAAGTTTTTTTAATAACCTCCATTAGAAATGTGGGATCTTTAAGACTTCATGTAAGAGAATTGCTTATGATGATATCTCTTTTTGGGATGACATTCACAATCTTTTTTTCTCTTTGCATTTGATCTTGAGGTAAGGCTTCTTGCAAGCATTTTTCGAAAGAGAACCACCTTTAATCATTTTTTTGAAAAACATTTGTTGATCACAAAGTTTATCAAAAGAAGTTAATACGAGTTGATAGATTTCACCAAGAGATAATTCTCCCATATCGCTCCATAAAGTTGCAATGATCTTTTGAAGTTCAGGTTGTAATTCTTCTGGAAGAGATGAGATGAATGAATAACATAGATTTACGTCAGTAAAACCATTAAACAAATAATATCTTTCCATCATACATTAAAAATGCTTATATAACACTCTTCTGTCCAGTGAATAACACTTTATTTCAAAATATTCTTGCATGATTTGCTTGTCAATGAGCTGAAAATCTCCAATGAGTTCTTTGTAGATAACCCCAAAAAGAATTCTTGTAGAAGCTATATGACTATACTAAAGTCTACGATAATCATCTAGACTTTGCCACCATTATCATAAAGTACTAGTGAAATGAAAGGTAAACTTAAACAAGATGTCTCGTTTCTGGTCAATTCATCTAGTTCATCCTTAGTTGGTTAAGATATATCAGGCATCGTCATCATGATCTGAGCTCTTTCAGATAAATCTGCCAATTGCTCTGAAACTTCCAAAGATTGTTAAAAAATTTAAAATCTTCAGATGTTTGTTCTTCAAATTCTTCTGAGATACATACTGATTCAAAAGTTGGAATGAACTCTTATTGAGGAGCTTTACTTTTCCATTGGATGAAACAATTTAGGTTTTAGGAGGTGAAGAAGGTGGTGTTTTAATTTGTAAAGATTTTGTCCATTTATCATCATGATTGGTGTATGTTGGTGATGGATGATGTTACTTTTCAGTTTTGGGCTTCATCGGTTTGATAGATTTGGGTTTGGTGGTAGGATGGACATGCTGTCTGATTAAAAGATAGTTCGCTTTAAACACTTTTTAGATAATTGGAAAGGTTGTATGTTAAGATCCATAAATAGTTTTAAACTGTTTTGTTTGCATGTCTACCTTCATTCTTTGAAGTAATTCTTTAACTCTTAGAAGGTCTTGCTCTTTGGTTCTCAAATCAGGTCCAAAATATTGTGTTTTAATATATCTTATAAGATCAACATCAAGTTGAACCATTTAATCTTTCAAAGATATATATAGCTTTTGTATCTAAGAAGACACAATTTCTACCCGTTTTTTAGTAGCTTGTGTTTGTTGGTTAAGACCATCAAGTTTAGTGTCAATTCGATTAAGAACTTTATTTTTAGCTACATCATTATCAATGTGTCAGTTAATTACTTCTTTAGTGGGATTAGATACGAGGTATCATGAAAGGTGATTCCTGTAGTAAAAATGTAAGGGTTAGAGATAACCTTATCAGTATCATCTGTATGTTTCTCTAGGGAAGGAAATTTATCCTCATATGGTCGCATCATCATTTATGGAATAGGTGCTGGATTAACATTAGGAATGGAAAAAATAAGTCTACTAGGAATTGGTTTTTAAGGAACATATGTTCCTTTCCAACAGCTTTGAGTAGTTTAGAAAGTTTCTCAAGTCTAGGTTTTGGGCTTTTATGCCCAACCCATAGTCTAGAATCTAGATCATTATCATCATGTTGAGGATGACATTGTTGGGAAGGTTGACAAAAATGAATTTCTCAAGATTATTGCCTTCCTTTGCTTTAGAGTTTTGCCTATCTTTTATGGACATAGGCCTCATCCTCACTATTTGTTTTATTATAGTTAAGTGTTGTACATATTTCAGAATCTAGCTCACACATAGATAGATCCAGGACCTATATAAAGTGTCCTTGATATGTTGAAGTACAGATTGACCATCAGATTTTACATAATGAATAGAATGTCTACTCTTGCCTTCTTTATGTGTCAACATTAGTTGATGTATTAAAATACTGACATATGTTCCAGATGATCTAGGCTGGTCTCTATTAGGCCTGACGTAGATGGATTAACATATCCATCTCTTAATGTCTTAAGAGTAGGTGGAGTAATTGTATAGAAAAAATGCCTATGATAAGCATGAAACATGTTCTGGTAGTTAGTGATCCATTTTGTTGGCATTAACTTTTCAAGTTTTATTGGTGGCAATTATTTTGGGATTTGGACGATAGTAGTCTAGTCATGAGCTTGATCTACCATGTGTAGAGCACCAAAAGTTAAATTTGGAAAGTTGAGATCTACAACATCATTTTGCAAACAATAGGTCACCAGGTGCTGCAAAGTGGTCATGATTACTATAAAGTCTTACTCTACTCCAATAATATGGATTTGAACGTGGAGTCTCTTAGATAAGGTGAAATTGTCCAGCCTGATATTAAAATTAGGGGCTATGGTGAGAATGACATTTTTATTATTGAGAGTTGTCAACAGAGTACCAATCAATGCATTTTGGTAAGTCGAGTAGGTAATGTAAATAAGAGATATCCTAGCAGTGGCCAGAATGCCTTCTTTTATGTAGAGTAAGAATAAGTCTAATAGCTCTAACAAAAAAAATGAGTATGATTCTGGTTTCTCTAAAAGGAGATGAGTTCTATTGGAATCTCCAGTTTAACATTTTGTTTTGATGTTGTTGCCTTTAAACCACATTATTCTAAATGAGAACTTTGGATGATCTCGTTTACCTTTGAGCGATTTGTGATCAGGATAGTACAAATACTTCTGGTCTAAGAATGATTACGAGAATATATATTGTATAGACTTAATAAGGGTAAAGAAGTATCGTGGATACGACTTTCCTCAGGAATATAGGTAATTTCTACTAAAATTTCTATTCTATTGGAAAAAGTTCTTTTAATAGTAGAAGGAAGATTTGTTATAGAAAGGGTTGAATAAATATGAATAAGGTCACTAGATAAAGAGTCACTGATGGCATATAGAAAATTTTCGTTATTCACTTTCATCAAGAATACACAATCAGTAATACTTCTGGCTCTGATACCACTAGGTAAAATTTTACACAATCATATTGAGAATAATGCATCAAAAAATATAATTCGATCTTGAAAATTGTTTATTTATAATTTATATTCATAAGGGTTTTTTAATAAAAGAGTTTAAACTAAAAATACATCCTTACAAAATACACTAAAATTGTCCCACTAAATCATCATCATCACCGTCGTCATCGTCATCATCATCATCATGATTATTATTATTATTATTATTATTATTATTATTATTATTATTAACAATGTTATATAATATAATTTTTACTTCTTCTGGCTGAGTTCGTATTCCCTGCATCCACCATCAAGTCATTATTTTAATTAATTCAATATGCAATTTTTGATTGACCATAATACAAAAAATTTCTTTTGATTGAAATATATACTTACTAATTCAACATAGATTTAAAATAATTTATCAATTCAATAAAGAAGAAAATTCATTTCGTATTAAATATATAATATTCTAATATGTTCTAATTATTTATTATTGAAAAATTTTTATTATGCAACAAGATTCTAATTGCCCAAACATATCTTGTCTAATTTGATATTTAATTTTAATTTTGAAAGCTAATTAGTTATTTAAAAGTAATTAAATTATTCAATTTATTATAATTTTTTAACATATGTGTGAAATATAATCTACTGCTTAATTTGAATTTCATTAAATTTATTTCATTCAAATACTAAAATAATTTGAATTTCATTAATTACATTAAACTCAAATAACATATTTAACTTTTTCCTCTTTTGAAGTAGTCAATAGTAAGACGGTATTGCTGTGAAATTCCTTTCTGTTTTTGTGGTCGAGGCAGGGTGCCAGCTTCACACTGACCTTAAACAATGCCAAGTGAAATTCTTGTAGCTAAATTGATACTAGATTGTCTTTTTATCCTATCCTATTTTCCTTTTATTTTTATAAGACTCAGTTATATATATATATATATATATTTTTTTTTTCAATTTAAAATTTTGCAACGATTTTCATATATGTATATATTTTTTTGATCAAGTTCTTGAATTGTCGCCGTCGTTTCTCCTCTAGTAATGGACTTTATCCCTGTCTCCGATGATAGCATTGCCTTCCTCTTTTGAAAAGAACATGTTGAAAAGGCAAATTTAGTAGTCACAGGCACAGCAAAGCTCCGTTCAAAGACTAAATATCAAATTTAGGTTTAGTTGAAAACTCGGATTACCTTGTTACGTTTCCTGCTTTAAGTTTGAATTCTTATTCTCACTTTTCAAAGAGGTTGTGGAAATTATAGTAATTTACAAAGAAAATATTGTAAGCAAAAAGAAATTACGATGATGTTTAAGTGAATACTTTATTAATTCAAGAAAAGAAAAAAATTATTTTTAATTTTTTATTAAATGTCATGATTGACTTCCTCATATTAAAAAATATATAAAGATGTTATGTAGATTTGGTAATAACATCAAATTCACACTAAGCGATACTAAAGTTTTCGTATAAAAATTAAGTTTAAGCAATTCAACTTTATTTTATTAAAATTTTCATATTTAAAAAAACAATATTCATCCGAAGATGCTAATTTATTTAAAGTTACGATATTCATCCGAAGATTATGCCTCGACTATTTTTCACATGGTTTGATTGACGTATGCCCATAGTGTAGTCCATCAGCACATGGTTTTGGGGCACGATCCTACTCTTTGAAACACACATTTTAGTGATTGGTTTATCTAAACACGACTTTGATTGGTTTAACTAAAGTCAGGCCGATCAATGCATCAACCGAATCTGGAACCTTTTTGAATCCACTTTGATATACTTGTCTTGGTTCATTCAGAATGTCTTGCTGGTGCTATAACCGTATGAAGCGTTGGCCAAAGCTCATTAATATATATGATCCTGACTATGTTTTAAAGGTTGACACGTTTACTATGTTTTAGAAATTTGATCACTGACTAGTCCTGGTCAAAGTTCCAACTTGCAGCTCGTGTAACTGATAAGGGAATCTTAATCAGCGTCCACAAACATTCTTTTAATCAGCCTCCACAAACATTCTTTCTGTCCCCATATAATAATATATAGGACCCTTTTTCCTTTCTAGTTGGAGGAATCGACTAAAAGGATTTGATTTCAAGCAGAATATCTGTAATAATTATGAGTAAACTCAAAAGGTCCAGTGAATATCACATGTTTTTAGTCTTCTCTGTGCTGCTCAACATCTTCTTCATTTGGAAATGGCATGTGAGTGGTGCTGAGTGGTTCAGCCTGAGTTGGAGCAAAACAGCAGCAGCAGAAGCAGAGGAAGTGGCAGCCATCCCTTGTTCAAGCCATGGAAGAGCATACTTGGATGGTTTGGTTGTTGATGAGATCAGTAAACAACCAGTTTGTGAGTGCAACACTTGCTATGGAGGCCCTGACTGTTCTATCTTCTACCCTGATTGTTCTGCTGATGCTAATGGGTACTATTTTTTTTTCTCCGTCTTGAACCAATAATTGTCCTGATAAATTATTTTGATGAATTATTCATGATGTTCTGACACTAAAGGACCATATGATGTTTGAATATGTCAAGAAGAGGTTAAATTAAATGTTGTTTTAATACAAAGTCAATAACAACTATCTTAAAGCAGCATAATTATCAACTGGTGTATTTTCTTTTCATCAAAATTTGAAGTTTGTTGGTTCTTTGATCTTTACTATTGAACTACAAACTCCATGACGATACTATCATATTTGGCGCAGCGGGGATCCATTGTTTTTGGAGCCCTTCTGGGTACAGAATGCAGCAACCAGTGCCGTTCTTGTGGCAGGGTGGCACAGGATGAGTTACTCATATAGTGATCAATCAACCATCTCCAAAGAGCTGGTTAATCATATCAGGAAGCTACATGCCAATGTAGGAAATGCAGTAACTGATGGAAAATATATAATTTTTGGCGATGGATCAACCCAACTTCTAAATGCAGCAGTTCGTTCCTTGTCCCCGGATAATGGTTCATCCCCTGCTCGGGTCGTAGCTTCAATCCCATTTTATCCGGTTAGTACCTATAGTACTAAGTTTTTGTTTTTAGCATATCAACAACTGTAAACGCTTCATCAGGATTTGAATAATGATAAGAGGAATAGGTTTATGATACTCGAGTTCCGATTGATTGATTGCTTAGTAGAAAACTGCAAATTTTCAGATGCAATGTTTAAAGCTGTTGATTCGGTTGGTGCACCGAGTCATTGCAGGTGTATCAAAGACAAGCAGACTTTTTCCAGTCAGTTGATTTCAAGTTTGAAGGGGATGCATCACTATGGAAGAACAACTCGGATACTAGTAGAAACATGATTGAGTTCGTAACTTCACCAAATAATCCTGATGGACAGCTGAAAGAGGCAGTTCTTCATGGAGCAAATGCCAAAGCAATTCATGATCGTGCATATTACTGGCCACATTTTACGGCCATTCCATCTCCCGCTGATGGAGATGTCGTGATATTCTCACTTTCTAAACTCACCGGTCATGCTGGGTCGAGATTTGGGTAACTGCAGAATTAGCATTCTACTATCGACATTATTGCTTACAGTAACTTAGATATTGTTTGGCTTTTCTGGCAACTAGCCAATGGTTGAAGCAAAATTTGCAGGGGCTTGTAAGACAAGAGCTACTCTAATGATATGACATGATCTTTTGTACAGTTGGGCGCTGATAAAGGACAAGAAGATTTATGAAAGGATGGGCACGTATTTGAACTTGAATACCATGGGAGTTTCAAGGGAGAGCCAGCTAAGAGCTTTAAAGCTCCTGAAAGTGGTTCTTCTAGGGGGAGGGAGACAAATATTTGAGTTTGGACATGATACTATGAGGATTCGATGGGAAAGATTTAGGAAGATCATCTCAAGATCTAGTCGTTTCTCTATCCAGAAAATTGCACCTCAGTACTGCAGTTTTTTCAATGAAGTCAGGGCAGCTTCTCCAGGTAAGCACTATTATCATTCACACGACTTTCATATACGAGAAGGATACCAGGATGAAATTGACATTTGATAACCATCTTGATCCTGCATCAAGCATTTAATTCGCTTCTTCCCTTCTTTTTTTTTTTTTTCCCTTTCTGCTATTGAGCTTCCAATTGCCTTCCACCAAAACCACTTGATTCTCCTAATTTTATCCAAACAATTCTTAATCATGCTTCTTCACAGCATTTTCATCTCAAGTTTGTAAACATTGGCCTCAGTGTGTCACTTGTTGATTAACGCTTCAATTGTCCTCTCATGGGAATCGTCAAAGCTACAGTGATTGAGATAATTGGTTACAATGCTCCTTTCTGTCTTCATTCTTAGGAATATCAGTTCTCAGTGCCCACATTTTAGCTAATCATTAATAGTTTGACTAATGCTTGACAACTAAACAACAAGTGTTTGATGAATTATAAACACATAAAAAATCTGAAATTCAATGCAGCATATGCGTGGGTTAAGTGTGAGGCGGAGGAAGACAAGGATTGTTATAACGTGCTTCAGGCAGCCAACATCACTGGCCGTCGAGGTAGCATGTTTTTCGCTGAAGATCAGTACGTGCGTCTTAGTCTCATCAGGAACCAAGATGATTTTGATTTATTGCTTCAGAAACTAGATATAATAGTTTCTGAGGAAGATGGTCCCAGAACAAGCTGAAGAGTGTTTATGAAAGTTGATGTTTATTCACCTGTAACACTTGTTCGTATCTAACATTGTAAGTGGTCATGTCGTATTGACCTGTTAACTAGTACATGTCTCTGTATCCATGCAAAGAAATGGTGTTGTTTTCTCTATAAATTTGTATTCTCGTAGCACATTCGAGCATTGGCAATAGTAAGCATAGTTTTCTTAGTGACAGTTTGTAGTTTGTATGCCAAACTCTCAAGATTGTCCGCTGCTAAATATCATCTTTTCTCTGCAATATGGCAATATAGAAGCATATAATATTTTTTGCTATTGAAGGAAAATCTACATTGGTCATCTTAGGACGTTAATAGGCATTGGAAGCTGTTAACATCCGCTGCTTGAATGATCATACCTCAGTTGCGATCGCATATACTTTTCGTACGTTTTAACATCAGGATCAAGAATAAAATGTGCAGTCACAGCTGCTTCTTCTAAACAGGCAGAGCTGTCATGACTGCAAATACGGGTATCACATAAGTTTCAAAATATGATTTAAGACGACCTGACCTATCTTTAATATAAGCATATACATTAAATTTTTGTCCCAACTATTATCAATTAATAGCCCTAATCGTTGAAGCCAAACTTAGTTATAGCCTTCCATTCTCACAAAACCATCATAATTGTTGATGAAAAATCAATTGAAAAGCAAACTTTCCACCATTAGATGTTTTTCACTAGTTCACATATGACCTTTTTAACAAGTAAATACAGATATTAAATCACATTCTTCCAGTACATATGATGTTGCGCCATAAAGGACCTGGAAAGAAGTTTTACTGTTTCTTCTTAATTTCCTTCTATAGAAGAAGGGAGATCAAAGAGAAATGAAGAAGCACATAAGAGTATGGAGTAAAAGTTTGTCCCTTTCTCCTCCCACAAATTACTGCGCCTTCTATTTTTACAAATGTCTTCATGGCCCAAATACAATCTTTATGAATAGACCAACCCAGAAATAGTTTAACTTAGAAAGTTTACCAAAATGACATAACCTATTTGTTAAGATATATGGTATATATCTTATTATTGAGT
>JANQAP020000080.1:675481-686425 GCA_026874005.2 Erythroxylum coriaceum
GGATAATCTGACTGTTATATTTAAATGTGATATAAATTTATGTATATGTTTGGTTTTATGTGTGTGGTTTGTCGCTAATGGTTATAACCGTATTAACCACTAAGCTTTGCAGCTTACCCCACTATTTTCCACTCTTCAGGTGAAGAACAAGCAGATCATTAAACCTTGCAAAAAGTTTGGTAAATCTCCAAGAAATATTTCATTTGTAACTAAGTTAGTTCAACCATTTTGGTAGCTTTATAAGCATGTCAAGCATAAGCATTCATGATTGTATTTTTGTATTAAATGATGTGGCTTTTGATATGTAACTGAAGCAATGTACACACTCTGTTTGTTTGATAAATGAATGAAAGTAAGAGTTGAAGAATTTCTTTTCTGTTCATGTTTAAATCCTTTTTTCTGTTAAGTTGTTAACTTCAGTTAGGAATACAGTGTGAGATGTTTGATGGCTATTGGATAGATCTTCTTAAGCAAATAGTTAAACTGGGAGTTTTGTATGTATGGATTGTGTTGTTGGTTTCGGGTCTTTTGGAAATTGCATAGAAGTATATATTGGAAGATGAGAGAAATAAGAGAAAAAGGCGATGAAAATGTATTCTGAACCTTTAATGAATAAACTGTATTGATCTAGGTAGAACTAGATAAAATTGTCTTCATGAAAGTTGTATCTCTTTCTTTTGGCTTTCCAACGACATAAAGTTTAAAATTTTTGGACTTCAGGATTGAAAGTTATGATGATTTGAAGTAGGAGAGTGCACATGGGATTGCACAATCATGCACATGCATGATCGCGACAACCCTAAGTTTTCATGAATGTCGCGATGGTACACAAGCATGATCACGACGATCCGCTACTGTTCACCAAAAGTTGCGATCGTGCACATGCACAATCGCGACTCTTCATGTTTTAAGCCATGCATTTTCTAATGCACGGTCGTGCATTCTTAAATGCACGCTCGTGCATTTTCATTTTTATTTTTATTTTTATTTTTATTTATTTGTTTGTTTATTTATTTGTTTTTACTCCACCAAGAATTTAATTCTTTTTATCTTGATGTTAATTATATATATATATATATATACTTTTATTTTTAAAAAAATCCCCCAATTTTGGCGCTTAGTCGCCATGAAATGAGAACTGAGACCTAGGGCCAACATGAGATCCTACATCAACTGGAGAGGAGAACAAAGTACGTCTTATAAGGATACGGACACCCTACCCTCATAGACGCATTTTTTCGGGTGCATGAAGAACAAAATTATGAGGGCCTTGGACCGATGGGCAACCCAAAGCAGACAATATTTGTGAGCGGGTGGTCTGGGCTATTACAGTCATTAATATTTTCTGTTTATTATGAGAAAACATAGTTTGGTCAGTAATATTTTTTTCTTGCTGTGTTGAAATAGTTTATCGTCACATGATATTTTACTTTTTGTGAAGAAAGCTTTTGTCAATAAAAATTCAATTAGTTAGTGTCTACTTACTATTGTCACAAAACAAAACTATCACTATGGTCACTACTATTTGTAATTTTTGTGAAAAGGAATTTTTTTGTGACTTGATCATCAACTTTTTGTTACAATGGTTATTGTCAACATAAATGTAACAAATTAATGATAACTATTTCTTGTTATAATAACATATTAAAATTAACCACTCTAATGGTTAATTTTGTCATTATTATACGAATTTTAGGGACTATAAACTACTTGTCATCTTTACTTACTGAATTTGTCTCATCATCATTCGTAAAAATAAATAATTAAAAAAATATTAATTTAATTCAAAATTTGATTATATCAAAATTGTACTATCAAGTCAAGCCCTGATCACCTTTCAATTCGGCATGGTTTTAAACAAAAATAAATAATGTATGTTATTAGCCAAAAATAAATTACGTATATTATTATCATTTTAGTGAATTATGTATGTTATTATCCTAACCATCAAATATTTGACTATAAACACTACAACAAAGATGAATCTAAAGGAGATGGTAACTAAATCCAACAAATAACTTTAAGATTCATCAACAAAAAATAGAGAAGAAATTTAAGTCTGATGAAATAAATAATTGGTATTTATTGAGAGTCTTAAGAATATTTAGATTGTTAGCCCTAAGTTAAACATGTCCCTCCGGTTGCTACATACTGTTCTACTTAATAGTATATGATAGTAAAGTTATGTTGGGCCTGAAACACAACCCAACAGAACTTACATGACAAGGGTTTTTCTTGTATCACACATTTCTTTTAGATTCATTCACATATATAATGAATGTTTAGGGTTTTGTGTGAAGAGTGACATTTCATCGGAGATGGTGGACATACCTGACGGGGTGAAGATAAAGGTGAATGTAAAGATTAAATGAGGTAGAGGGTCCCAGAGGGAAACTGGTATGAGATTTCAAGCATCTGATTCTGGACTTTCATTTGATAAAGGATGAAGAGACTGCTAAATGTAAACTAAAGATAGAGGCTTGGTTCGGTTCTAGGAAGACCAGTGCAGCCATTCAAACCGCCTTCAGTCACATTGGGAACCTAATAACAGTTGTAATAAAGGGCTATCTCTACAAGATGCATTTTGCCTATGCCCATTTCCCAATCAATGCATCCATCACCAACTCTAACAGATCCATTGAGATACGTAACTTCCTTGGTGAAAAGAAGGTTTCTTTCTGTTTGGTTCCTTGCTTGCTTTTCACTTTATTATGCCATTATTTCTCATTTATTTTTTTGATTTTATGTTTATTACCGAGCCTTTTGAGGAGTTTTTTGGTTATTTTTTTTTCTTTTTTCTGTATGTGTTACAGAATGCATTATTCATTAAATTATTAGAAATATGAATCTGGTTTTGTTGGTTTTTTAAGGTGAGAAAAGTGGATATGTTTGAAGGGGTTACTTTTGTTTGGTCTAAAAAGGTAAAGGATGAGCTCATATTGGATGGTAGTGACATTGAGCTTGTTTCACTGTCAGGTTCCCTCATTAGTTTAATTGCAACAGAGTTTAATTTTGTCGTTGCATTGAATTTGCTTCTTAATTTTCCTAACTATATTTTTTGTATGAATTTTAAGAAAAAATAAATTTCTCAAATTAGGTGCAATTATATGCGATGTAACAAGTTCATGTACAATATAAAAATTGACATTATCATTTACACCAAAGTTATCTCAAGAGCAGAGATTGCCCAAATGATATGGAGAAGTTGATTGACAATGGTTGATTGAGAATAAATGAGAGACTCTAAATTTTAAGGTGATTTTAAAATTTAAATACTTTAACTTATTTGGTTAGTTGTTTTCTTTTATTAAAAATAAATTGTTCATCGATATATAAGAGCAAATGGGAAGAAACATAAGTAATAGGAGAAATTAAGAGATGAAATCAGTTTCTAGTACGAAGTCGATTGTGCAGATTGCATATAGGATGGAAAAGTAAAATTTTATTTACTTAAAATTAAAATTATATTTTCTTTAAAAAATCAAGTTCCAATTAATCATTAATTTTCTTTGTCTTTTCTTTTTCTTTTTTTAGAAAGATAAGGATTTCGATAAGTAGCCCGATGTTAATAAAGTTTAGAAGGTATTGCGACAAAAGCCAAATAAAACTTGGTCTCTTCCAAATGTAGAAGAAATAATGGTATGGAAGTTATAGCTAGGAAAATTTACCTCAAAGAGTTTTAGTTTAAATTAGTACGTAGTAGTTTGAGATAATTGTAATAAATATAATTGTCTTGGATATTAAAATTTCTAATTTTATATATTGGAAATTAGAATTTTGTACATTTTGGTGACTTTTATATATTTTTATATATATTAATAATTTTTATTTGATTGTGTGACAATTTCTTGAAACTAAAAATCCATATCATTTGTGACAACTTCTATTTTATGGCCAGCATTGCAAAATTTTTTATATATTAAGCAATTAAATTAGTAAATTTAATAATATTATTTTTGACAAACACAAAAAAATTAGTGATAAAGTTTTTGTAAGATATAATCTTTATTTAGTGACAACATTATTGAAACATAAAACTTTCATACTTATGACAAAATCTGTCAGAAAATATGGTCACTGATGCAAATTTTTTTACCACTAATGCAATTCCATTGTTGAATTTATAGTTTTATTTGAGACAATAATAAACGCATTAGTAACAATATTTTTTGTACGAACAATTTTCCATTTTTGTGACAAAATGATGTTGACACTTTTTCTTTACAATATTATTATCCAAGTAATGAACATTGATAAAAAAACACGAGTGATAAATATTTTGTCACTATTTCTAATTATTTTAGTGGCAATAATGTTGTTACAATAAAATGAAGTATTGTTACGACTTTATTCGTCACTAATTGATATTATTTGTGTCGACTAACTTGTCATAAATATGTAAAGTTACTATGACCATATAATGTTGTCACACATTCTATAGTTTTTAGTATCAGTACTTTTGTTACAATAAAATTAAATACTGTTACGACTTTACTCGTCACTACTTTATATTATTTGTGTTGACAAACTTGTCATAAATATATAAAAATACTGTGACCATATAGTGTTGTCACACATTTCATAATTTTTAGTGTCGATACTTTTGTCAAAAAGTATTTCATAATTGTGACTAAATTAGTCATTATTTCAATAGCGACGGACGTATTTGTGATAGGAGGTGAGACTTTAAAAATTGGACACTATTAATAGTAGTGACTAATATTACTGCCTTTAGTGACAACTTTTGCTTTCACTAAAAATACAATTTCTTGTAGTGTCGGTAAGTTCCAGCAGAGTCATATCATTCTTGATCACCTCTCCCTATTTCTTCTTAAGCCTTCCTTTTTTCCTCTTACAATCTCTAAGTACAATCTTCTCACATCTTTTTATTAGAGCTTTAGGATGTTTTCTTTTAACATGTCCAAACTACCTAATTCTTGTCTCTCATATTTTTTTGTCCATATTAGTCATCTTTAATTTGTCTCTTACCATTATATTTATGACCTTATCTCTTCTAGTAAGGTTGACCATCCAAAGGAGCATCCTCATCTCTGCCACTATTAGCTTATGACTATGTACCTATTGATGGATTAATACTTTGCCCTATAGAGCATGGCCGACCTAATCACTAAATGATGGAATTTATCTTTGAGCTTGAGTGGTATCTTCTTATCATGTAAGACTCTCGATGCACTTTTTCATTTAAGGCTCCTTGATGTAAAAAGGTGAATTATATCTTCATTAATCTCTCCATTGCTTTGAATAATAGATCGTAGATAGTTAAAACACTCTTTTTGTAGTATAACTTTTGAACCAATCTTTACCTTCACATTAGAAGTTACCCTTTAGCTGGAAAAGTTAAACTATAGGTACTCAGTTTTAGTCCTACTCAATTTAAAGCCCTTCGATCCTAACATATCCTTCCAAAGTTCTAGCTTGACATTGATAGCCTATTTTGTCTCATCTAATAAAGCAATGTCATCAGCAAACAATATACACTAAGACACATTCCTTTGGATATTCTTAGAGAGCTCATCCATCATCACTGTAAACAAAAAGGAGCTCATTAAGGAGCCTTGATTTAGCTCAATATCTATAGAAAAATGCTCTGTATCTCCTCCTATCATCCTTGCTCTAGTCTTTATACCTTTATAAATTTCCCTAATAACCTGTATATAGTTCATAGGAACTTTCTTAACTTTTAAACACCTCTACATGATTTCTCTAGGTACCCTGTCATATACCTTCTTTAAATCAATGGTTAACACTTAACAGTAGATAATCATAAATTATCTACTTTTTTTTAGTTATTCATGCCTCTTACATTTCTATGCTATAATAATAGAGCTCAAGTTAAGGTATGGTGCCCTTTCTTCTTTGCTTTTATTCCTAACTTTCTTTTAGTTCATACCACTATTTCAAATGCCTCTTCCTCTACCCCTCAATCCTACCTTTTTTTAATTTTAATATTTTAGGTAATTTTTTGTTATCTCTAATTTAAACAAATTCTGGCATACCTATTATTCTTAATCCAATTGTATATCCATCCAAGTAAAGTGATATTCTAATGGAGGTAGCAAGATAGATCAATTCAATAAGCAAAACATTATGAAAGTTAACCCAAATGGGTATGCTTTTCATGCTATTTTTACAAAGTGTCATCCTAGGTTTCTATTTTTTTTAATCATAAGAGGTTTCCCATATACATGCCAATGATCCATTTCAATGATTTTTTGCATGTTCACTCCCAAATTTGAATATAAAAAACCTTATTGACCAATGTTTACTGAGGCTTCTGTCTATGCATAAACCTAGAGAATGAGAGCATTTTGTCAATTAAATAACCAAGTAAAGAGGTGTTCCATCTTAGGGCATCCGCTTTGAGGACTTCTACAAGAGGTACCATCTAACATATTAAGAAAAAATTTTAGCTTTTTTTGTGATGAGTAGTCTTCCATTACCTAACTCATTTTCTTTAGATACCTTAAATGAGAACCATTTAAGAACAAATTCTTAATAGGATGTGAAGGAATTAGAGAAAGGGTATGAGCATTTTCTAAAGGAACAAATAGATTTATAGCAAATGGAGTTGAAACTAAAGAGTTATAATGCTATGTCTTGGCAGAATAATTTATGAAGCCATCAAGGGTGCAAGTGATGATGGTTAAATTCTTGTGATGAGTATAGAGATTTGTGTGCGGCTCTCCAGGCTCGTGAGAGTCCAAACTCCTTTGAAGACCTTTACGACAAACTTGTCGACCATGAAACGTTTCTAGCAAAGAAACATGGAAGCTTTCCTACACCTGCCATCACTGCCAATACTACAACTCAAGTGTGGTAATCACAACATCGAGGAAGACAAAGGTCAGATCAGCACTATCAGTGCCCTGGACACCAGTTCATGCAAGCAACTCCCATATCCAATTTTCTGCAAAATGTAATATGTCAATATTGTGAAAATCTTGGGCACTCAGCGAAGGACTACCGAAAGCTACGACGTGGGCTTAAAATTAGTGCAAGACCCAACGCTCATCTTGCATTCTCACAGATCGGTGCTACTGGTGCGACTCAGTTTGCATCCCAACCTGGTGCGGTACAGTTTATTCATCCTGGCACTCTTCTGACCATACCTGTCTATCACTATAGAGATGCACCCACACCTGGAGTGAGCTACCAACATCCATCGGCACAACAGGAACTTCACTACGCAGCACATGCACACTTTGGCTCCTCAGCGAATGATCCCTCAACATATACTGCACAATCAGTGCCTACTCCTTCGGCCCATTCAACACCTGCTGCAGCCTCCTCCTAAGACTGGATTCTCGATTCAGGGCTGTCTCACCATGTCACTAATGGGTTTCACAATTTGAGTCTTAGCATGCCATATTCGGGTAATGAAAAACTTCAAGTTGGTGACGATTTCAATCTCCCAATCTCTCATACGGGAAGTTTTCAGGTTTCAACTAACCAAAATCTTTATTTTTTGACAATGTTCTTTACGTACCCAACATTAGTCACAACCTTATTTCGATAAAAAAAATTGCATTACTAACAGGGTTTCTATGGAACTTTTTCCAAACTTTTTTCAGGTGAAGGACTTACGAACTAGAGCGGTACTTCTCACGGGTTCTAGTTATGGAGGTCTATACAATCTCAATCTTCGCAACTTAACACTAATAGTTTTGTTCACAAAAGCACTACAACCCGATGTTCTTCATCATACCCTTGGTCATCTGTCTCTTAAAGTTTATCAACATCTCCAGTCCTTATTTCCACTCAAGAGTCCATCAACAGAGTTGTCTGTCTGTGTTTCGTGCAAATGCTCGAAAAGTCATAAATTATCGTTTTCTTTTCAATATTTAGTTAGTAATAAGCCATTGGAACTTTTGTTTGCGGATGTTTGGGGTCCAACTCTAATGGTCTCTCTAGATGGTTATCGTTTTTATGTCATTTTTGTAGACCATTATTCCAAATATATTTGGATATTTCCTCTTCAAAATAAATCAGATGTCTTTGAAATTTTTGTTCGTTTTAAATCAGACGTCATAAATTTTTTCAACACAAAAATAAAATCCCTCTATACCGACAATGGGGGTGAGTTTCTAAAACTCCACTCCTTTTTGGCTACTCATAGCATCTCTCACTTTACTACTCCTCCCCACACTCCTGAACTAAATGGTACAGCAAAATGTCGACATCGACACATTATCAAAACTGCTCGGTCTCTACTTCATTTTAGCCACCTTCCTCCTATTTTTGGTCCTATGCTTTTCAGACAGCCATATATCTCATTAATCGTATGCCAACACCATTACTTCACATAAAGTCTCCCTATGAAGTTCTTCGTCAAACCCAACCTTCCTACAAACTCCTCCACCTGTTTGGTTGCTTATGTTTTCTATGGCTACGTCCATATGTCGACTACAAACTTTAACCTCGCTCGATACCTTGTATCTTTGTGGGCTACTCATTGACACAATTTGCATATCTTTGTCTTGACCCAAAAACAAACAAGGTTTATACATCTCGACGCGTTGAGTTCATTGATGATCAATTTCCAAACCCACACCTAGTTCAGTCCACATTTTCACACAATACGCAAGATGAACGCTCTTTCGAAAATGTTCATCTTGTCTCGAAATGTCTCAAATTTGGCTCGAGCGAGTGGTTTGGTGAGCGCGTCTGCAGTTTGATCGTGAGTGGAAATGTGACAGACTTGAAGCTGATTGTTTTTTACTTTATAAGCCGATTATAAATCTGATTTATTTTGAAGAGGAAATATCCAAATATATTTGGAATAATGGTCTACAAAAATGACATAAAAATGATAACCATCTAGAGAGACCATTAGAGCCGGACCCCAAACATCCGCAAACAGAAGTTCCAATGGCTTATTACTAACTAAATGTTGAAAAGAAAACAGCAATTTATGACTTTTCGCGCATTTGCACGAGACACAGATAGACGACTCTGTTGATGGACTCTTGAGTGGAAATAAGGACTGGAGATGTCGAGAGACTCTAAGAGAAGGATGACCAAGGGTGTGATGAAGAACATCGGGTTATAGTGCTTTTGTGAACAAAAATGATGGTGTTAAGTTGCAAAGATTGAGATTGTACAGATCTCCATAACTTGAACCCGTAAGAAGTACTACTCTCATCCGTAAGTCCTTCACCTGAAAAAAGTTTGGAAAAAGTTCCATAGAAACCCTGTTAGTAATGCAAAGACCATGATTGCAAAGACCATGATTGTGCAAGATATGCCGAGGGATCATTCACTGAGGAGTCGAAGTGTGCAAGTTCTACGTAGTAAAGTTCCTGCTATGCTGATGGATGTTGGTAGCTCACTCCAGGTGTAGGTGCATCTCCATAGTGATAGACAGGCGTGGTCAGGAGAGTGCTAGGCTGAGCCCACATCGTAGCTTCCGGCAATCTTTTGTTGAGTGCCCAGGCTTTTCACAATATTGACAGATTACATTACGCAGAAAATTGGATCTGGGAGCTGCTAGCATGAACTGGTGTCCAGGGCGCTGATAATGCTGACCCAACCTTTGTCCTCCTCAATGTTGTGATTGCCGCACCTGAGTTACAGTATTGGCAGTGACGACAGGCACAAGAAAGCTTCCATGTTTCTTTGCTAGAAACGTTTCATGGTCGACAAGTTTGTTGTAAAGGTCTTCGAAGGAGATTGGACTCTCACAGGCTCGGAGAGCCGCACACAAATCTCTATGCTCATTTGGAAGGCCATTAAGAGTGTGAATAATGAGGTCTGTGTCATTTACAACGCTTCCAATAATAGTAAGTTCGTCAGCGATGCTTTTAATTTGCTAGAGATACTCCGAAACAGTCTGGTCTGTTTTTGTGAGATTGATTAGTCGTTCCTTGAGAGTCATGATGCGAGAACGAGACTTATTTGCATACATTTGAGCGAGTAAAGCCCAGGCTTGTTGAGAAGTCTGCACGTTGCCTAACATGTTGATGATTGTTGCATCAACAAAACTCGTGATGGCATAGAGAACAAGACGATCCTGCCTTATCCATTTCTTAAAGTCGGCTACAGTTTCTTCAGGATAGGGAGTACTTCCATCGACATATCTCAACAAGTCGTAACCGATGAACAATGACGTAAGCTAGACTCTCCAAGCCAGATAATTATGTCTGGTGAGTTTGAATCCAGTTTGCATATTTAAGGCAACGATACCTGAGTTATCTTCAACAATAGGGACAACATTTAGAGCCATAATATATGTGGTGGGGTCGATTTGTGAAGCAAAAAGAAAAGAAAAGACAAAAAGCAAATTAAATACAAAAAGCAAATTAGGTATATCATATACTTATCATAATTCATAATTCTAATTATAACAAATTAAAAATACTTTTACTTCTTCGTAAACATCAAAGCAAATTAAATGAGATTAAAGAAAATTGATTTACTAAAAAGTATGATATAATTTAAATTATAACAAGTTTAAACTACTTTTACTTTTGCAAGCATCAAGCTAAATTGCAGGTGATTATTAGTCTTTAAGAACTACTTTTCCCCTGCCAATGTTATTAAGGAAATTGAAATTGACATCGAATACGTTTGCATATGAGAAACCCAATCTTCCTAAAATTTTAATGATTTTAGAGGAGAACAACTGAAAACATGCAACTTTTATGCTGTTTTTGGTTACTGTCTTCAATATGCAGAGACAAAACGGAACGAAAATTTGGAGACGGAACAGAATAAAAATTGGAGACAGTGAGGTGTTTGGTTGTGATGGACAAAACAGAAAAACTGTCTCCGTCTTGAGGATAGAAATGTGTTTGATTGCAGTAGACAGAACATAAAAACAGTATCAATGACGAAAATGCCCCTGCATTATAATATGATTGG
The DNA here is from genome assembly GCA_026874005.2 of Erythroxylum coriaceum. Taxonomy (NCBI): domain Eukaryota; kingdom Viridiplantae; phylum Streptophyta; class Magnoliopsida; order Malpighiales; family Erythroxylaceae; genus Erythroxylum; species Erythroxylum coriaceum. The sequence continues at coordinate 686,363 of JANQAP020000080.1, forward strand.
AAATATATAATTCATTGATTATTTTATAATTGTATCAATATTTATTTTAAGTGTATTTGTAAT
>JANQAP020000080.1:699167-712343 GCA_026874005.2 Erythroxylum coriaceum
CTTATCTAGCTTATCAGCCGTTACCCAACTTCTTCCCTCTCCTTTGATAAGTTCTACCCACAAAAGCATCCTTATCAAAAATGAACATGCAACTTGTTTGAGCTTTGTGTAGGAACATAAACATGAAGTGATTGGAATGCTAAACAATTAATCAGGCTAAAGGTTATCTGCATCTTTCATGCCGTAAGCTGATCTTATGGTTATTCATAGTGTTTGTACTACTTAGATACACTAGAACTGGAAGTGAGCTTTTGCACTTTATATGTTACTTTTAAGTTTGACTCTTTGATTATCATATTGATCTTTTGTAAGGTTTCCACTGAAAGTCAACTCTCTGCTTCTGAATTTTGATGCATGCTCTCGCTTATGCTTTTCAAAATGGACAGGCACAAGTTACTGCCTACGTTGAGTATTTTGGGCAATTTACATCAGAACAATTCCCTGACGATATTGCAGAGGTAAGCTCTGTTTTTCAATCGTAATATTTTGTAGTTTTAACAGCTACTTAATAAAATAATCTTCTGAAAATTTTAATTATATTTTATCATGCATTGTTTGCAACATGCATATTGACATGATTATTGTTTTGACAGCTGATTCGTAACCGTTACCCATCACAAGAGAAGCTTCTCTTTGATGATGTTTTGGGTAATTATTTCCAAAGAATGGATAGCCTTTTAGATTATCTTGACTACAATTGTAGATGAATAACTAGTTTACATGTGTTGGCAACTTTCAGCTACTTTTGTCCTTCATCATCCGGAGCATGGGCATGCTGTTGTTCTTCCAATTATTTCATGTATCATAGATGGTACACTGGTTTATGACAAAAGCAATCCTCCATTTGCTTCTTTCATATCCTTAGTTTGCCCAGATAGTAAGGTATGCTAATTAACAAAGCCCTCACATTCTGTTTCTCATTCTTCCTTATTTCATGAACTGCATTTCTTTGTGAGTTATATTTTCTGCTTCATTTCTTATTCATTATTTTGTTTTAGTCTTTTTGATAAGGTTGTGCTATTGCTTTGTCTTTCAAAAAGAAACATGACATTGACGGAATTTGTTTGTGCTCTGCAGAATGAATATTCTGAGCAATGGGCTCTGGCATGTGGAGAGATTTTGCGAATTTTAACTCATTACAATCGCCCAATGTACAAGATGGAACAACAGAATGGTGAAATGGAGAGAACTAGTAGTAGCAGCCAAGCTACCAGTAGTGGATCAATTGATGCAGGATCCAGACAAATACCACTGGTACAACCGGAGAGAAAACCATTGAGGCCTTTGTCTCCCTGGATTACTGACATATTGCTTGCTGCACCTCTAGGTATTAGAAGTGACTACTTCCGTTGGTAAGTATATTTTTTTTTTGCTGAATATTTATTCATGATGCAACTACAAGGACTGACCATTGTAGCATTTTAGTCATGCATTTGTAGTAAGCTGAGTGGTTCTTACCTTATTGTAAGAAAATGATGATCCTAACTAGCTGATTATCTTGGAAACTTTAAAAAATTCTATTCTCTTAAATCCGTAACATTTGATCAAACGATGTGTCAGATTCATAGACCAAATGTCTTGATTGAATAATATCCTTATTGAGTAGAAATTTTAGGTAAGTAATTTTCTGTACGGTAACATGCCTAGTCAGACATACATTACATTGTTGAAGTCACAATCTTGTTGCTTCGTTATAATTGATTCCTGTAAAGCAAATAACATATGTGAGGTAAATTGATTCCTGTAAAGCAAATAATATATGTGAGGTAAATATATATTATGATAGTAAATAGCTATCAATAACTAGACCTCGAGCCCCCGGAGTAACAAGTCATGGGGAGCTAGTTTTCTCACTATTGCCAAACTACAGTTGGACAAATACCTGAAGAGTTGAACAAATATGTTATATGTCAAGTAAATCCCTGCTACAGTAATCGACAGTCCGTAAGCCATAGCTAGCAATAGTAACCATAAACCTACCTACTGTTTGTTGAGCCACACAATACTGGTGCTGTATCATTATCAATTTCTAAAAGGTGGAACATAAAAAGGATTTATTTTCACCCTAAGGAAATAATATAGACAAAAAGAAGAATCATCATTAAGCCACTGAAATAATGAAAATAGACCTGCTAGGTTTTGATAAAACAGTATGTTACCTATTTCGTGGTCATTCAATAGGTTAAATTCTGGTTTGAATGATGTCTTGACATGATATAAGATCTCCCTTTAATGATGGATCTCTGATTTGCTGTGATTTCTTCAAATTTCGTAGGAGGGAGTATGTTATAATATTATATGTTCCATTCCTAAACCTCAACTGTGAGTTTAATCTTTTGGGTTGAATGGTTTCTTGATATGATTTTTTATAGTTAATCCAAGTATGTTACCTTGGAAGAGCTTCATGCTATAATGATCTTGCATATACTTGAGCAAATATTTAGTATAAGTAAGCCTTAATATTAATTTGTATACACTGCCAGACCCCATTGTTTCAAGTCACATGGATTTAGTGATCTTAAAATGAGAGTTTGGAGTAGGGAATGGGATAATTTGGTTACAGATCATAGCAGTTGAATGTGTAGGCTTTATGATTCTCAGTAAAGATGCTTTAGATTGATGTATCTTTTCTGTGGGCAAGCTCGGATAGGGGATCTTTTAATCTACTTTATGTAGAGTGGGGTTGGGAGGTTACAGAAGGTTATATGTAGCAGACTTTGAATTTCACATTGTCCTATGTATGCCCCTAAGGAGCAATATGAGATCAATGAACACAGAAATATGATACTTATTCTCTAATTCCTGATAGGCATAAGTTTTCTGATTCTAGCAGTGTTGAATTGAATTCTGCTGTCATCTATCCAACATAATTACTTAAACGACAGCATCATAAGTCATCTTTTGTTTCCTCTTCAAATTCCAGCAGTGGTTGTCAGTATAGTTAGCTTGATGTTGTTTTGTACGAAGTATATCAAACAAAGATGTCATCAATTACATTCTGTGCCAGCAGCATGAGTATTGCTTTCTTTTTTCCTTTCATGCTAAATATTGATCCACATAGAGTATGCGATATTCAATGTGCTTTACTGGCAACTCTTTACGCTTTGTTAGATAGATTGTTTAAAATCTCAGTTTTGAGAGTAAACTTTGCTGGTAGATATGTATTCTCTCATTTCTTTTAGGGAACCTGATTCTGGACATGAAGACCCTAATTTTTTTCTTCATTTATTTCAGGTGTAGTGGCGTCATGGGTAAATATGCTGCTGGAGAGCTCAAGCCACCAACAAGTGGTTAGTTTTTCTAGAAATAATTGATTTCTCTTGTTCTAGAGAATCTAGGCTAATTTTAAAATAAAAAATGTACAATAGGCACTGTGAACTTACCTTAAAAATGGGCGTCTCATGTAAAAAGTAGGAAGTTAGATTTAAAACTATTTGTGTAAATGAATTATCACAATTTATCTTGTTTATTATCACCTTTTCTTAATAGTGGCCCAACGCTATCTGCACTCTGAAATTCAATTAATCTGTTTGTTGTTTAATGATATTTTTATTTATATCATATTAAGTAGCTAATTAAAAAAGTTAAAAAAAATGAACCTAAAATTTTTTATGCAATCATGTATTTGAGAATATGGATGAGTTTTATATACAACATTGAGGGGTTAAATTGGTTTTTGATAAAACATGTGGAAGAGTTTATTTTTTATGTTTATGGAGTTGGGTATCTCTCTCACCCTCTTTAATGCATTTGTATGCATGTACTAGATATATCCTTAGGGTCCATGTCATTATTTACATGTAATTAAATTCATTTGATATCAATGATCTTGGCAATAAAGTGCTCACTTGAAGTATCAAACATACTCAAGATGATTAGTGCTGACAAAACCTGGAGGTTGCTCCATTAAAACTGTCTCCTTAAGATAACTATGCAAAATGCATCGGTTCCTAGAGCATATAATTTTATCCTAATCAATGATAAAAATGCTTATAATTTGTGGTCCTTTATGCTTCATTTATCGAGGTTGGAACTATATCTCCCCATACGTTTCAGCTATATTCTCCCACTATTGGATTGTCTAGGACCAGTTTGTCTATGATTTCAGGTGGTTAACTTTACGATGAAAAACAAAAGTGAGATTATATCTCATCTTATATGCACCATTGATATAATTACAAGTAGATAGTATAATAGGCTATACACAAACAAACATCAGTGTCAACTAATAACATTTGTTTTATTTAATTTAGGCTCTTCTTGTGGATCTGGAAAGCATCCTCAGCTTGTGCCATCAACGCCAAGGTGGGCTGTGGCAAATGGAGCTGGGGTTATATTAAGTGTTTGTGACGATGAAGTTGCTCGGTATGAAACGGCTACATTAACTGCAGTTGCTGTTCCTGCACTTTTACTCCCTCCTCCAACAACGGCTTTGGATGAACACCTAGTTGCCGGGCTACCAGCTCTTGAGCCATATGCACGTTTGTTTCATAGGTAGAATTTTAATTTATCAACTGAAATATTTGCCCTTGTAAATTGCTATTAATCTTACAGTTTAGGGAGGTGCATATTATCTTTTAGAAACAATCTTTTAATTCTAACTGATTAAACAGAAACCTTTCTAATTATTCTTCTTAGCATGTAAAAGAAATCTAGAAATGTTGGTGTAAAATTGTTCATGTGAGGAAAGAGGTATGAATGCTGTTAGAAATTATTTATCCACAATTCTTAGGCTGCAATTGATACTGGATAAAGGCTTCATGCTTTCTAGGGAAAAATTTTGTACTTTTGCAGGTATTATGCCATTGCAACACCAAGTGCTACTCAACGACTTCTTCTTGGACTTCTGGAAGCGCCGCCATCATGGGCCCCAGATGCACTTGATGCTGCTGTGCAGCTTGTGGAACTCCTTCGAGCTGCTGAGGATTATGCCTCTGGTATTAGGGTAAGCTGGCTGTTTTTGATTGCTAAGAACGTGTATTTTACATATTTTATCATGTTCCATAGTTTTATTTCTGACCTAGTTCCCAAGTATGTGTGGCGTTCACTATGGTAAATAGCTTTAGTTTGTTTTTTATTACCTAACTTTGGTCATTTACCTGTGGCCACTAAAAGAATAGGAAAAGACAAAAGAATGTTGACAACAGAATTTAAGTGTTTATTTTTAGTAATAGTCCAACTGTACTATTGTGATGCTGGACTGGAAGTGTTTTTACAATAATTTTGACAGTTATTTACTAAGGCAATAATATGTTGCAATTAATGGAGTATTGAAAATTTTCTATACCTTGACGGGGTCCAGACTTGAGATCAATTGAAACCACCTGGGGTTCAGTTTTGAAAATGCTCAAATCTCATGGTTCGTCGTGTATTTAACCATAACTTTTGCTTGTTTCAAAACTTTCCTTCACTACTTAAGTTGACATTTGATGTGATGAACCTTGAATTTGTTGGTTAGATTTCTAGTTCTAAAATTTGCAACTGAACTATGTTGATAGAGCTTTATCTTCTTTGATTTTGTTCATCAACAAATCCTAAGTGTTTCCATTTACCACCATTCAAATAAATATTTCGAACAATTCTCGAGCTTCACCCATGAACTTATTCTTTTGAGTTGAATGACTTTCTTGACGTGGTTTTCAAGTTTTTATGATTGAGACGTCTTAAGTTCAAGCTAGGCTTCTCTCGTTTATAGTAAATTTATGATGTTTCTGCATTTCATGTAGGGGGGCTTGTTAGAATACTGTTTGCATCTGTTCTTAAGCCTTGACAAAGGCTTGAGCTTTTGTGCTCTAGTGGTTTCTTGATTTCTTCCTTTGATGTGGTGCTGATCCCTAATTCTTGCTTATTACTATACTTGGTGGTGAACTTAAATATGGAGATACTGCTGAATTCTTCTGTTGCCAGCATCAATTTATGAAGCCTGTGGCAATGACTTGAAAGTGAATGTCAGGATCCCTTATGTGAAGTGTTTGATTGGAAGCAATAATCAGAAAAATATTGTTTACTCAAACTACCATATCTAACATTCCTTTGCTAATCTGTAAATTTATTCATTAGCTAAGCTTCTTCAATGTCGTTTTTCCTTAATTCCTTTGTCTTTTATGGTATAGCTACCTAGGAACTGGATGCACTTGCATTTTTTATGTGCAATAGGGACTGCGATGTCTATGAGAGCAGGTATAGCTGCTGATGCAGCTGCAGCTCTTCTGTTTCGCATACTATCTCAGCCAGCATTGCTCTTTCCTCCACTCAGGCAAGTTGAGGGAGTTGAAGTTCAACATGAGCCCTTCAGTGGCTATATTTCAAGTTACAAGCAGCAGGTACCACAGCAAACCAAGCTGACTTAGTTTACCTTTCAATTGATGGCTTCTTCATACTATATTTATAGTCTCATTCACATGTTCAAGAGGTACATTTACATTTGAAAAAGTCTTTCTGAACCTAATTAAAACTGAAATCGTCATCTCACAGCAATCATGATGGGGAATGTGGACACAATTCTTTTTTTTTTTTTTTGTCTTCTGTTTCATATTTCTGTGAACTGGCTACTCTGAGGACTGCAGACCTACAGCCTCATTGGTATAAACACCATTGAACTATGTTCAAGACTTGACTACAAGTTGGAAATTTTGTTATGATCAGATTGAAGTGCCTGCAGCTGAAGCAACTATTGAAGCAACAGCCCAGGGGATTGCATCTATGCTTCGTGCTCATGGTCCAGAGGTTGAATGGAGAATTTGTACCATATGGGAAGCTGCCTATGGCCTTATTCCTGTAGGTTCATCAGCAGTTGATCTTCCAGAAATAATAGTTTCAACTCCATTGCAGCCCCCAATTTTATCGTGGAACTTGTTCATACCTCTCCTTAAGGTCCTGGAATATCTTCCTCGTGGAAGTCCATCGGAAGCATGCCTCATGAAAATATTTGTTGCCACTGTGGAAGCAATTCTCCAGAGAACATTTCCACCCGAATCTTCTAGAGAACAAGCCAGTAGAACAAGATACCTCTCTGGATTAGGGCCTTTCTCCAAAAATCTTGCTGTGGCAGAGCTTCGTACAATGGTCCATTCTCTCTTTTTGGAGTCATGTGCCTCTGTGGAGCTTGCATCGCGCCTCCTTTTTGTTGTCTTAACTGTGTGCGTTAGTCACGAAGCTCAGTCTAATGGGAACAAGAGACCAAGGGGTGAGGAACCACCTGATGATAATACTGAAGATTCACCTCTAATGTCCGAAATTCAACGTCATATGAGATCCAGAAAATTTAGAAAACAAGGTCCAGTTGCAGCATTTGATTCTTTTGTGCTGGCGGCAGTATGTGCCCTTGCTTTTGAGCTCCAGTTGTTTCCTTTTGTTTCAAGGGGGAGCAATCATTTAAGTTCTAAGGATGGAAAAACTCTAGCCAAGCCTGCCAAAGTAAATGGATCTACTAGTGATTTTCAAACTAGTATTGATTCTGCAATTCATCACACACATAGAATATTAGCTATTTTGGAGGCACTTTTTTCTCTGAAACCATCTTCCATTGGTACCTCTTGGAGTTATAGTTCAAATGAGATAGTAGCTGCAGCAATGGTAGCAGCTCATGTTTCTGAGCTATTTAGGAGGTCAAAGGCTTGTATGCATGCTCTCTCTGTTCTGATGCGCTGCAAGTGGGATAATGAAATTTATAGTAGAGCATCCTCCCTATATAACCTCATAGATATCCACAGTAAAACTGTTGCATCCATAGTTAACAAGGCTGAGCCATTAGAAGCTCATTTGCATGCACCAGCTTGGAAGGACTCTTTTGTGGCATTAAATGGTAAAAGCCAAACTAAAAGCATGAGCATCAGCTGTTTTCATTCAGGCCAGTCTTCTATCCTGCAGTGTAAAGAATCACCTAGTTCAGAAAATAAATGCAAATATGAGAGAGCATCACATTCAGATGAACACAAAGGCAGCATCTTCGGCAAAGGGATTGCAGGTTTCCCTTTAGATGCTTCAGATTTGGCCAATTTCTTAACTACGGATAGGCACATTGGCTTTAATTGCAATGCGCAAGTTCTTTTGAGATCAGTGCTTGCTGAGAAACAAGAGTTGTGTTTCTCTGTTGTTTCACTGCTATGGCACAAGCTGATTGCAGCACCTGAAATTCAACCTAGTGCTGAAAGCACTTCTGCTCAACAAGGATGGCAACAGGTAAGCACCATTACATGCATATGATATGTTTTTTATTAATATTTTTTTATTCTAAGAACTACGACTGTGATTCTTCTTGTAATTTCTGTATTATTGTTGGAACGATTTTGATCCATTATTTAGTTTAATCCACCAGCTTAAATTTTTGGATTAAATAATTTATTGATATGGTTTTAGTGCCAACAAAACCTTAAAAGAAAAATGACTAGAAAATGAAAGAAGAGGAAGTGTTGTGAGGTGTTAATGTAATGTTGTGGCACTATAACCTATGCTACCATAGTGTTTACAATTTTTTCCTCCCGATGACTTGTTTTATTTTCTCATGAAGACCTTTATTTTTTCAAATTTTGAAAATTTATTCTATTTTATATTGAAGGTTTTGTTTCAGTGCCTCATTTAATATCTTCATTTTAGGCTGATGGAGTGATCACGTTGACTTAGAGATTCAATTTAATGTAGATGTTGTAGAACTTAACTATGGAGAGATGATGTTGACTTATTGATTCAGAAACTTGTTGAGAATCTTTGGGCGTGCAGTTTCAAATTTAATGCATTAAAGTTAAGAAGAGAATCCTCTCAAGTAAACTTTGAGTTGCAGTTCATCAACACTATTAATATCCATTTTGACCGTGTGTTGCCCTGTTTTCTTTAAGTTTTCCTGGTACATTTAAATAGTATTGGCAAATTTCTACTTTATTTAAATGCAATGAGCTTTATTAATATTTTACAGAAAGTATCTTTTAACAGTTTCTGAAACAACTTTCAAGATTACTGATAATCTTATAAGCCCCTTCATTTAGAAGTTCGTGGAGTTGAAACTGTGGAGAAAGCTTAGGCCACCACAGCTTGTGTTGGAACTGAATTTTCATTATACCAACATACAAGCTTGGCATTGTTTGAACTCAATAACTACTGGTAAAATAGGCTTTGGTACTATGTCAAGGAACTATTTAACTCAAAAGATTGAGCTGTTAGGTAATTCTTAGAAGTAGATCATACACCAACTGTAATAAATTGACTATATGTGATTAATTAGTTAACAATAATTGTTTATTGGGAAAAGTGATGTCAGAGCAATACATTTTATTACTGTAATTATTTAACTATTCTCTTATATTTTATATTCTCTTATATTTTATATTTCAAAGCTCTTTTCGATGAAAGTTTCCTTATCATCTTATCGGTTGTGACTAGGTTGTTGACGCACTGTGCAATGTTGTTTCAGCATCACCAACCAAAGCATCTACAGCTGTTGTTCTTCAGGTCCAAATTGTTCGACTAGGCATGATTTACGTTGTTCATTTCCTATTTCTTCAGCCAAATTCCATAATGCAATTTTTTCCATTGGCGGCCAAATATCTGAAAATTGGGAAATCAAGAAAAATATATGGAATAAAATGATTTAGGATAACTTTAGAATGATATCGCCCAACTTTGGATGTGCCGCCTCAAAGTTTGAAAGTTTGTAGTATTCTTCTTTTCACTCCATTCTTTATAATTTTTGGTCAGTTTTCATCTGTAATTTACTTTCTTCATATGTTAGTCTCTTTATTGACCTTGAGTACTTGTCAGGCGGAAAGAGAATTGCAACCTTGGATTTCCAAAGATGATGATCAAGGTCAGAAGATGTGGATAGTCAACCAGCGCATTGTCAAACTAATTGTCGAGCTAATGAGAAATCATGACACTCCTGAATCATTTGTAATATTGGCAAGTGCATCAGATTTACTTTTACGAGCCACAGATGGGATGCTTGTTGATGGTGAAGCTTGCACTTTACCACAGTTGGAGGTAACTTACCGAAAAGAAACTTTTTTATCGTTTATTGAGAAATGATGACTAGAAACTGCAGTGTTCTCTTTGGTCTTTTCTGACCTTACTTTTTGAATGCCATGGACTTTGATATGACCACCTATATCGTAATAGCAACTGAATATCCCTATAGATTGGCTCAAATCTTGAGAACACTGACAATCAAGTATGTGTAGTATCAATTGACTACTGTGTTTTGTTACTGAGTTATCAGCTACTGGAAGCTACGGCAAGGGCAGTTCAACCAGTGCTGGAGTGGGGAGAATCTGGATTTGCCGTTGCCGGTGGCCTTTCAAACTTGTTGAAGGTAAGCATTCATCCCTTGTGCTACCATCTCATTTAGATATGTACCTTGGAAATATGCAAAATACTCATTGTCACTTGGAATCGTGTACGTTCCATGTCGACATTAGAAACAAAACATTCACAGTTAGTGACTTGGATTTTGTGCTAATTCTTGCAGTGCCGCCTACCTGCTACTATCCAATGTCTTTGTCATCCAAGTGCACACGTTCGTGCTCTAAGTACATCAGTTCTTCGTGGCATTTTGCATACTGGTTCTGTTACAGCTACTCCAAAACAAGCAGATACAAATGGCATCATTTTTGGTCCCTCTTATCAGCATTTAAACATAGACGTCATTGACTGGAGAGCTGATATAGAGAAGTGCCTAAATTGGGAAGCTCATAGTCGACTTGCAAGAGAAATGCCAATTCAATTTCTTGAGATAGCTGCCAGGGAATTAGGATGTACAATATCCATTTGACATGAAGACTAGCTTTTGTCAACTGTCTAATGTGTATCAGTGGTACCTTTTGTTTCAAAATAGACATCATAATTTGGATTAAATAACCATGGGCTGCACTTACTTTGGTCTTCTAGCTCCAAATCCTGAAGGATTACTTTTAGAGTGAATAGTGAGTCAGCAGGGCATGATATTTTAATATTTTTGGGAAAAATATTATCCAACTCAATCTACATTTGTGTTGCGTGTTTCCAGGGTTTGGTTTAACTTTGATGTACTTTTGATTTTATAAGAGTTTACTTTTTATTTTTGGTTTTTTCTTCAAGCCATCTACTATGCTTTCCTCCTTAATTTCATTTTCATTTCACATTGTTTTAACAAAGTTGTGGGCTCCAAATGCGTCCTTCCTTGCTGCATTGTGTTCCAAACAAAGTATTAATTGCGTTCCCAGCGGCTGTACATCGTATTACAATATCTGGTTTGTCCTCTCACTACCGTTTCTTTCATTTTCTTCAACTAAGAATAAAATTAACATTATTTTGTGTATGACAACATTCCGATCCTCGACTAGAATATTCTAGAAATAGCAGAAAAAGATGAAATAAAATAATTAAAAAAACTCGATAAAAAAAGAATCAAAGGGATTTAGGAGTTATTGGACACTTGGGAAGCATTATCATTGATTGAACTTCGTATTTAATCAATTTATGCAAGTACAAGAAGTGTCATTACTCATTTCTTTAGTAAAGTAGACTTTCTTTTTATTTGGTTGGAGAGGTGGAAATTTACCACTTGCCACCTAGTGATGGTCTTCGTTGGAACAACCTATTTAGGGATTACCTAAGAATTGTTAAAAATAGGGTAAATAACACATGTATTGTTAAAAATGAAATATAAGCCCCCACTCCTAAGCCACTTTTCTTTAACAACTTAAAATTTGCTTATCTTTATGTTTTGGTACGTGCCTAGTTTCCTTTTTAGGTCTTGCTTGTATTGATGAATTTAAACCAAAATCTAAACCATGTCTTCTTTGGCCATTCCTCTCAATACAAAGTCTATTAATGCTTTGATCCTTGAATTTCAAAACTTTATATCTTTCTTCATGTTTCTTTCTTAAGAGTGACTTTTCATATATTAACTCATCCCTTCTTCTTCCCTTAACCCCTTCACATTCTACCATCACATTAAATTTACCACTTGATCTACTCTCTTCACTTACTTCTCTAGCTTCGTCTCAACTCCTGTTTTCGCCCCTGCCTCTTCATCACCATCCTCTCATCTATATCCTATAATCACTCACATGTATGATCATACATGTATTCCTTGGACCTTCTCTAACTTTTTCACTTATTAGCCTTACCTATACTCCTCAGACACCTGATTCCACTTCCTCCACTCAAATAAACTAATTTTCCCACTAGTGCTAAACTATGCTTGATGAGTTTAATGTTCTTGATCACAATCATAAATGGACTCTCATTCTTCAATCATCAAATGACAACTTTATTAATTGTAAATAGGTTTTTCATACTAAAAGAAACTTTAATGGTTCCTTTGACTGCTATAAAGCTTGTCTTATTTCTAAAAGATATCATCAGGATCTAGGTATTGATTATACTAACACTTTTAGTCTTATTGTCAAACCCACCATCATTCACATTATACTCACTCTTGCTCTTTTAAAACCCACCATCATTCACATTATACTCACTCTTGCTCTTTTAAAAAGTCTTCCCATTCGTTAACTTGAAGTCTATAATGCATGTTTTCATAATCATCTCTAAGAACTAATTTTTATGACCTAACCTTTTGATTTTACAAATTGTCACCATCCTTCTTATATTTTTCATCTTTAGAAAGCTCTTTACGATCTCAAATAAGCTCTTTGTATTTGGTTTCATCATTTAAGTTAGAAACTTTATAAACTTAACTTTACCTCTATTAAATTTCATGCCTCTCTTTTTGTTCACTCCACTCCATCTTATAAAACTTTCCTTTTTGTTTATGTGGAAGATATCTTTATTACAGATTCTTCACTATATTTCATCTCCTCACTTATATGTAATCTTAACAGCTTTCTATTGAAGACTTAGGACATATTCACTACTTCTTAGTATCAAAGCCATAACCATACTAAATGGCCTTTTACTTGCTTAAATCTAATATAATAAAGACATTCATCACACATGTATTGATAACTCCTATAACTTCTAACATGCTAATGACACCCACCCTTCCTCTCTCTAAAAACCATGGTCTTCCTCTTACTAATTGAAGCTGTAACACCTACATGCCCCCTGGAAGAATTTATGGATGCCACACAAAATAGTACAAACAACCTTGAAATCTTCCTTAAAAACCAATTTGGGCAAACATACATTGTATTGCATTACAAGATGGATTACAAACAAAATACATTATACACATTGAACTTATCA
>JANQAP020000080.1:712443-724901 GCA_026874005.2 Erythroxylum coriaceum
TAATCTAACATCACCTAGGTTCATTATTAATCTCACTTAAGTCTAATAAAACCATTGTTAAAGTCTTAACCGTATATGTATCAACAATTAAACAACCAAGATTAGTTTAGATTTCTTAGGACATATTTTGGGTCAGATTTGTATGGCTATTTTGACATATAAAAAGAGGTTTCTGGGAAATATGTTCTTCTAACCAAAAGTTCCTCTATGTATTAAGTTTCTAATTACATCAAAATCATGCATTTTGGTTTAGAATTCTGCAAGTTATACCCAAAATATTGCAGACTATTCTCAAATAATGACAGAATCCTAAATTCAACTTTAAGCCAAATTTCATAATCCTTCGGGACAGAACCAAAATTCCATTCCTTCATGAAAGTTCTAGGCATATGTGTTTAGTTTAATCCACAATGAAAATCACCCCATTTGGATATCTACAGGTCAAGTTATAGCCTAAATACCGACGGCGGTTCAGTGAAATCAGTTCAGTGAAACCCATACAATTCATTCACACCTTACATCTTCAACACCCATACTCTAACATTCATCCTTTTCACCATAACTCCACCTTATCCATGCCTCATTTACACATCAATTTCATGTCTAGACCTCAACTTATCCACAAATCCATACATATTCTATCCAATAAAGCATCAAAATAATTCAGATGATAACATGCAATCAAGAATAGTATTCCTATACCTTTTTTTAACACAATTTCCTACTTCAATGAGCAAGCCACTCTAGCCTTTCAAGCAAATATCACAACTCCAAGATTAAGACGACCAAGAGGATAACAACATAGAAAATAGCAGAATCTAGCTTCCTTAGTGCAGTAGCATGTAAAGACGTCAAGTGAAGATGATGATTCAACAAGCAAGCAAAAATTCTAGGAGGTGTGAGTGAGAGAGAGAGTTTCGGTGGTGAGAGAACAAAAATGGTGAGGAATAAGCCAACTAGAAACTCCAGCAGAAACTTATCTCCTCTAATGCTAGTTGTCAACAAATTGTAACAACATGTGTCTTTTTGCATGTTCTACACTTGTCCCATTTAAGAGCTGCCACACATCTATACAACATGCTGCCATTTGTCACCAAGTAATTAGTCCACGTATAAACCATCATTAAATTGTATTGATTTAGGTTGACTTTGACAAAGTTGTCTTCATAAAAGTTATAGTTTATCCTCTTATCTTTTTAATGGTATAAAGTTTGTAATTTTTGGACATCGAAATCAAAAGATATGACACTTAAAAGTTTGAGTGTCACACAGGGGTGCATGTGCACGATTTGAACATGCTAAAATCAATATAAACATGGGTTTTTTTTAAGTACTTACAAGCCTTCTTTTCACTTAATCTTTACTAAAACCTTGCGTAATATATCCATGAAATATATTCTAAGACTCGGGCCCAACATTAATATCTTAAGTCTCTAATGAAGACAATAAATTCCCATTCTCTAAGTATAATTCATTAAACCATAATTTAAGACATATGCAATACATGTTCAATGAAACATTCCAACTAGGGTAAAATTTGGGGCCTCACTTCTCTCCCTTAAAAGAATTTCGTCCTTGAGATTCATACCTGATTAAAATAGTTAAGGATACTGAGCCTTCATGGTCTCTTCTGGTTCCCATATTGCTTCCTCGAGTCCATGGTGTTGCCAGAGTACTTTCACCAAAGGTATTTGCTTGTTCCTAAGTTGTCGAACTTCTCTGGCTAAAATAGACACAGGCCCTTCTTCATACGTTAAATCCAGTTGTATTTGAATTTCTTGCACAGGAATCTTATGTGTATCATCAGACTGATATTTTCTCAACATTGAAATATGAAACACATTATATAATTTGGCCAATTCTCCAAGAAGAGCTAATTGTTAAATTACTGGTCCAACTCTCTTCATAATCTCATAAGGACCAATATAACGTGGACTGAGCTTACCTTTCTTCTCAAACTGAAGTATGTGTTTTTAAGGAGATACTTTCAAAAATACCTTATCACCTACCTGATACTCAATATCTCTTCTTTTTTAAATCAGTATAGGACTTTTGTCTATCACTGGCAGCTTTCAATCTTTGTTGGATAACTTGAACTTTTTCTTCAGTATCCTTCATAATATCAGGCCCGATTATCTTGTTTTCACTCATTTCAGTCCAACACGCCGGAGTTCTACACTTTCTACCATACAACGCTTCATAAGGCGCCATGCCAATGCTAGTCTGATAACTATTATTATAAACAAACACCATCAGAGAAAAGTAGTTATCCCAACTTCCTGGGAATTCTAACACACAACTGCGAAGCATATCTTCCAATATCTGAATAACCCGTTCAAATTGTCCATCT
The DNA here is from genome assembly GCA_026874005.2 of Erythroxylum coriaceum. Lineage (NCBI taxonomy): Eukaryota > Viridiplantae > Streptophyta > Magnoliopsida > Malpighiales > Erythroxylaceae > Erythroxylum > Erythroxylum coriaceum. The sequence goes on from JANQAP020000080.1 coordinate 714,794, forward strand.
GTTTGGGGATGGAAAGCAGTATTGAACTTAATTTGAGTACCCAAAGCCTTTTGTAAACTTTTCCAGAATCTTGAAGTAAATCAAGGATCATGATCAGAAATAATAGATAACGGTACTCCATGCAGTCTCACTATCTCATTCACATATAGATCTACAATCCTATCCATAGAATAGTCAGGACAAACAGGCAGAAAGTGAGCAGACTTGGTGAACTTATCCACAATCACCCATACAATATCATGCTTCTTCTGAGTAAGTGGAAGTCCAGTGACAAAGTCCATAGTAATGTTATCTCATTTTCATTGAGGAATAGAAATATGATGTAACAAACCAGACGGAACCTGATGTTCAGCTTTAACTTGCTGACATGTCAAACATTTAGATATATAATCCATAACATCCCGTTTCATACCTGACCACCAGTAATGCTGCTTCAGATCTTGATACATCTTGTTTGCATCAGGATGCATGTAAAGACTGTATTATGAGCCTCAAACAATAGCCTTTTCTTCAGTTCATCATTAACTGGCACACATAACTGATCTTTATAATACAATTCACCATCTCCTTTCATAGAAAAATTAGGCTGTTTACCATCCTGAGTAGCCAAGATAAGTTGTTGTAACTTATCATCAGCTCTCTGAGCATCACAAATCTCTTGTCTCAAAGTAGGCCTTCCTTTCAACTGAGCTATTAAAGCTCCATCAGATACAAGTTCCCATTCACTTTGTTTCATTGATAATACTGTAATGGTCTTCCAACTCAAGGCATCAGCCACAACATTAGCCTGGCCTGGATGGTAATCCACAATACAATCATAGTCTTTAAACAGTTCTAACCAACTTTGTTGTCTCAGATTGAGTTCTTTCTGGGTAAGCAGATACTTCAAACTCTTATGATCTGTGAAAATTCTACACCTTTAATCATACAAGTAGTGCCGCCAAATTTTCAAGGCAAACATTACTGCTACAAACTCCAATTCATGTGTAGGGTAATTCTGTTCATGTGATTTTAGTTGCCTAGAGGCATAAGCAACTACCTTTCCATCCTGCATCAAAAAACAACCGAAATCATTTCTAGATGCAGCACTAAACAAAATATACTCTTTATCAAAAATAGGTTGAACTAATGCAGGAGCTTCAGTAAGCATACGTTTCAGTTGATTAAAACTATTTTGACATTTTTCAGACCATTCATACTTCACTCCTTTCCGTAATAGTTTAGTTAACGGGGATACTATCCTTGAGAACCCATTCACAAATCGACGATAATAACCAGCCAAACCCAGAAAACTTCTCACTTCTGTTACATTCCGTGGTGGTTTCCAGTTAACAATTGCTTCTATCTTACTAGGATCAACTCTAATCCCTTGAGAAGAGATAACATGTCCTAGAAAAGATATCTCTTGAAGCCAAAAATCACACTTGCTCAGTTTAACATACAACTGTTTTTCCTGCAGGGTCTGTAACACAATTCGGAGATGCTCAGTATGGTTATGTTCATTCTTAGAATAGACCAAGATATCATCTATAAACACCATAACAAACTGGTCTAAATAAGGCCTGAATACTCTATTCATTAGATCCATGAATGCAGCAGGAGCATTAGTTAACCTGAATGGCATTACTAAGAATTCATAATGTCCATAACGGGTCCTGAATGCAGTCTTCGGTACATCCACATCCTTTACCCGAAGTTGATAGAACCTCGATCGTAGATCTATCTTTGAAACCACTCCTGCATCTTTCAACCGATCAAACAGATCTTTAATCCTTGGCAACGGATACTTGTTCTTCATTGTGATTCTATTCAATTGCTTGTAATCGATGCATATCTGTAGTGTACCATCCTTTTTCTTAACAAACAAGACCGATCTCCCCACAGTGACAAACTGGGTCGAATGAGCCCCTTATCCTGTAGCTCTTGCAACTGCATTTTCAACTCTTTCAATTCAGTAGGAGCCATTATGTACGGTGCTCTGGATATAGGAGCAGTGTCAGGCACAACTTCGATTGATAACTCCGCTTCCCTTTCAGGAGGGAGTCCAGGTAACTCTTCAGGAAATTCACTCACCATTGGAATCTCTTGCAATTTACCAACCTCCTTCTTAGAGTCAAACACAAAAGCTAAATAAGCTTCACATCCCTTCCTGAGGAGCTTTCGGGCTTGCATAGCAGATACCACATTAGTTAAAGAACTAGTGCAGATGCCATGCAATACTATTTCAGGCTGATTAGGCTTCCTAAATATAATTGCCTTACCATTACAATCAACTAATGGTTGATGCTTGGACAACCAATCTATACCCAGAATCAAATCAAATTTATGAAAAGGCAATTTAATTAAATCCGCAACATACTCATTTCCTTGGATCATAACAGGACAGTTTCTATAGACCTGATTAACAATCACACTATTACCCAGAGACTGGTTACATGAATATTATACTTTAACTGATCTATAGGCATCACTTTATCAAAAATTCCTCCAACACAGATATAAGAATGAGTAGATCCAGGTTCAATCAAAGCATACATTTCATAGTCAAAGAGAGAAACAGTACCCGCAATGACTTCAGGTGCATCCTGATCCTCGCGAGCTTTCAAAGCATAAGCTCTAGCTGGAGCAGAAGGCACATTAGGTCGATCAACAGTTTCTGAATGAGTACTCAGATTAGGCTTGATCTGACTAGATCCTCCACGACCTCTACCTCTTCCTTTGTTCCAGCAGGTGTATGAGAGGCCTCCCTACTGGCTTGCGATGTTTCAGACTGTCTTAGAGGGCAATTGGCAATCAGATGCTCAGTACTGCCATATCGAAAACATGCACCCATAGCCCTCCAACAAATACCCCAATGATGTATAGAGTAATGAGGGCACTCTGGGGCACCAGAACCTCGACCCCCAGAGGAACCCCTACCAGTAGCAGTTGATGAGGGAAAATTTTGTCTCCTTCCCTGAGCCACAGATCTTTGAGTAAATTCTGGTGCAAAGGAAGTACCTTCCCGAATTCGCTTGTCTAAGGACTGACTTCCTCTAACAAAGCCCCTTTGTTGACTCCTTTCTCTCCTAACCATCTACTACCTTTCCATTTTTATAGTAGCTTGCACCAACTGATGGTAATTCATTTGCTGCAAAAGGGTAAATGCTGCTAGATGCTCCTTGATGGAATCATTCAAACCATCCTCAAACTGATGACACTGGAACTCCTCAGTAAGTACCGGTTTGGGGGCATACTTGCTGAGTCAATTAAATTCTCGATTGTACTCAACAACAGACAAGTTCCTCTGTCTCAGGTTCAAAAATTGTTTCCACTTCTCCTTCTTGTACGCCTCCGTAACATACTTAACTTTGAACTCTTGGGTAAAGAAATCCCAAGTCAGAGACACCGATAGTTGAGGATTTCTCAAAACTAACTTCCACCACTCGTAGGCTGCTCCCTAAAAAAGAAAGACAGTACAATGCACCATCTGATCTGATGGACAACTGATTTCATCTAATACCCTCTTCACTTTCTCTATCCAGAATTCAGCTCTTTCAGATTCCTCTAAACATGTCCCAGTAAATTCCTCGGCTTTATACTTCCACAGCTGATCAATCAGAACCTTGGGTGTAGTCATACGATGCAGTAATGTCATCATATCCTGAGACAACTTCACTAAAGCCTCTCCCTGAGCTGGAGGAGGAGGTGGTGGTATTTCATCTCGATTCACCCCAGAGGGTGTAGATATAAGTTGACGAGATCGCTCAGGATTATTACTCTCTACGACCTCGTTACAGCTTTATGAGATCTTTCCATATTTAATTCTACAATCAAAATATGGGACAAACCACATTAGGCCAAACACAACTCTTATAAGCAATAGTTAAGTGCTGGTTAAACCAGAATCGCCTAAACCATGCTTTGATACCAAAAGATGTAACACCCACATACTACCTGGAAGAATATATGGATGCCACACAAAACAGCACAAACAAACCAAAGCATTTGAAATCTTCCTTAAAAACCAATTCGGGCAAACATATATTGTATTGCATTACAAGATGGACTACAAACAAAATACATTATACACATTGAACTTATCACAAGCATCTCTTAAAACCCAATCCATCCTGTATTATAGATATTACAAACCTTTTAATACATTCAAACTGTTTCAATTATCAGAAACAACTTAAAAACAAACTCAAATATACATTTTGTCAAAACAAAACTCAATCTTCTTTGGCCATTACGATTGTCCTTGTCCCAGTCTTTATACCCTTCTATCTGAACCTACACGGGGCAAATCCACCATGCTAAGCATATAGCTTAGTGAGGAAAACTAAACATGATACATAATGGTAACTGACCCGAACAATCATATGGTAATGACATATACAAATCAGATTACATATAAAAGTGCATTCCAAACAATAAGTATCTCAGAACATAATATGCCAAAACAGGATATATTGGCTTCAAGAAAATCTTGCAATTATTAAAACAGAATATCATGATATCAGAACAAAACTTGTCTGTGTCAAAACCGAAGTGTCGACATCTTAAATGTGTCCAGGAGCAGCTACAGACCCTTCTAGACATGCCTATTTACCCATGACTAGGACTTGACAGTTTTTAAAACAGTCCATTTTAGATTTCAGAATTTTTGTGCAAACCTTACAAGTATAAAGATGTGCAATTTTGCATCAATAGAAATGTTGAGTTATCAAACATTATGTATATGCACCCAATTAGCAAGCACTTCAAACACAATCCCGACTATAAAACTCCTCAGACAATTGATGGTTCGGTATTGTCACAATATTATAGAAGAAATTCCCAATTGACAATCATTTATATCTAATTCATAACATATAAGCTTTAAGAGCTCATTCATTCATGATCACACCAAGCAATTCAACATTATGCTCATCATCAATAAACCCTATATCTTTTATATTATTAACTCCATTTATAAACCATAACTCAAACACCTTTTTCTCCATTAATCTAACATCACCTAGGTTCATTATTAATCTCACTTAAGTTTAATAAAACCATTGTTAAAGTCCTAACAGTATATATATGTCAACAATTACACAACCAAGATTAGTTCAGATTTCTTAGGATAGGTTTTGGGTCAAATTTGTATGGTTATTTTGACATAAAAAAGAGGTTTTTGGGCATTATGTTCTTCTAACCAAAAGTTTCTCTATGTATTAAGTTTCTAATGACATCAAAATCATGCATTTTGGTTCAGTATGCTGCAAGTTATACCCAAAATACTGCAGACTATTCTCAAACAATGACAGAATCCTAAATTCAAATTTAGGCCAAATTTAATCATCCTTAGGGACAGAAAAAAAATTCATTCCTTTATAAAAGTTGTAGGAATATGTGTGTAGATTGATCCACAATAAAAATCACTCCATTTGGATATCTACAATTCAAGTTATAGCCTAAATACCGACAACTGTTTAGTGAAATCCGTTCAGTGAAACCAGTACAATTCATTCACATCTTACATCTTCAACACCCTTACTCCAACACTCATCCTTTTCACCACAATTCCACCTTAGTCATGCCTCAACTACACATCAATTTCATGTCCAGACCTCAACTCATCATCAAATCCATACATAATATATCCAATCAAGCATCAAAATAATTCATATGATAACATGCAATCAAGATTAGTATTTTCATACCTTCTTTAACACAATTTCCTACTTCAATGAGCAAGCCATTCTGGCCTTTCAAGAAATATCACAACTCTAAGATTAAGATGACAGAGAGGACAACAATATAGAAAATGGCAGAATCTAGCTTCCTTGATGCAGTAGCATGTAAAGACGTAAAGTGAAGATGATGATTCAACAAGTAAGAAAAAATTCCAAGAGGTGTGAGTAAGAAAGAGAGTTTTGGTGGTGAGGGAACAAAAATGGTGAATAAGCCAACCAAAAACTCTAGCAGAAACTCATCTCCTCCAATGCTAGGTGTCAACAAATTGTAACAACATGTGTCTTCTTACATGTTCTACACTTGTCCCATTTAAGAGTTGCCATACATCCACACAACTTGCTGCTAGTTGACATCAAGTAATTAATCCATGTACAAACCATCATTAAACTGTATTGATTTAGGCTGAATTTGACAAAGTTTTCTTCATAAAAGTTGTAGCTTATCCTCTTATCTTTCTAATGGTGTAAAGTTCGTAATTTTTGGACATCGGAATCAAAAGAGTTTGAGTGTCACACAGGGATCCATGTGCACGATTTGAACTTGCTAAAATCAATATAAACATTGTGTTTTTTTAAGTACTTACAAGCCTTCTTTTCACTTAATCTTTACCCAAACCTTGCGTAATATATCTATGAAATATATTCTGAGACCCGGGCCTAACATTAATACCTTAAGTCTCTAATGAAGACAATAAATTCCCATTCTCTAAGTATGATTCATTAAACTATAATTTAAGGCATATGCAATACATGTTCAATGAAACATTCCAACTAGGGTACAATTTGGGGCCTTACAGAAGCACTACTGGTGCTTTTCAATATCTTTGTCTCACTCACCCTAAAATTTACTTCTTTGTAAACAAAAATATCTCAATTTTTGCATTACCTTACCAAAATTCACTAGATCATGGTTAAGTGGATTCAGCGATATCTTCAATCCCCTCCATCTTATGGTATTCGCTTAACGAACATTATTTTTTTTAATAATATAGGCTTACTATGACACTAACTAGGCTAGTTGTTTTAATGCTCATCACTTTACATCTGACTACGATAACTTCTTTAGTCCTAATCTTATTTCTTAGAGTGCTAATAAATAAATCACTATTTTTAATCTAGTATTGAAGCAAAATATAAGAGTACTTCCCTTGTTGCTGCTGAGATATAGTGGCTTAAATCTCTTTTAGGTGAAATACATTTATCTGACATCAAATCCACACTATGATGTAATAATATTGCTAATTTCTTATGCTTATATGAATTATATTGAGATTGGCGTTCATATTTTTTTAGACTTGGTCAACCTTAAAGCTCTTTTTATTTAGCACATTTCTTCTTCCAATCAATTTTTTGATACCATACCTAAGACTTTGGCTTTATCTACATTTTACTAACTTCGAGGCAAGGTCAATGTTACTCATGAGTTTGAGGGGGTATGATAATATATGTTAATTATAGTACTAACCACACTCTCATATATTTTAATAAGAGGAATCCTAATAACCCATATATAAGATTCTTATCTTGTAAAGGTAGTTTGATTTTATTATGTATATAGTTTTATCTTATCATGTGTACTTGTATTCATGTATCAATATGTTGTAAGCTTCTCATATCAATGGATAAGAGAAAAAGATTTACATTTTTATATATTTTTTATCACTTTGAATTGACCACTACCTAGAGAAATCATTTACCAAATTTAATATCAAGAAAGAGAATATAGTATATTTGAGGCTAGAAAGACATAAAGGAATTTGATCTTTTTCAAATGTGATTAATTAATGTTTAACTATATCTAAAACTGGTATATATAGTTGAGATGGTATTCCACTTGACCTTAAATAAAATTATTTAAAGAAAATTACAAAATCATTTAATTATTAAAATATATGAATATCATAAATTATTTAAAAATGTATATAAATAATATTTTAACTCAAATTTTGAGGTATTATGTGAAATAATATTTGATATTTTGTTAATATACATTACAATTTATTAGTAAATATCATTTAAATTTTCAATTTAGTTGAAATTTTTATAAAATTAATTAAGGATATGCAGAAAATAAGAAATCTTTTCGGTACAAGATAACAAGTAAGGTGAGAGTTATTAGCCCTTTAATATTTGTAAGATCATTTTACTATCCACTGGTGTGATAAAGGATAACACGACTTAGGCATGGGAAAGACATGCCGTATGAACTAAGATAACTTAACTAGGTAGGATCAATTATAGTTCAAACTATGGTTAGTTAAGACATTCTATTGGTATATTGATCAACTTGGCTATGGTGAGTCGAATTCACCATAGACATTTTTGGATGGACTATCGAACAAATTATGTTTAAATAAAGAAATATAGATAAACAAATTAGACCATGTGAGTGCATTAGTTAGACTATATGCAAATTGGCTTGAAACTTGACTAACTATCACCTTTGGATAGACATCTTAGGAGATGTGACAAAGTTAGTAGCTTGAAGCATGAAAGAAGTAGAAGGACATGAAAAAGTGTTGAGACTTAGCTTCATTTTTAACATGCTTCTTTTACTTTAATAGTGGAACTAGTGGTCTAGTGTACACCACCCATTACAATAATGCCTAAGTGGTTGGGGATAACCACCACCAACTAAATTTGTGGATTTGGTTGACTTATGTGCACTTTCTTATATTCTTTCTTGTTAAGTCTCTAAATGCCTATAAATTGCTCATTTGAGCAAAGGTTTCAATATAGAGAGAGTTGGAGTATTATACCTTTATAACTATCATGAGAGTTAATAAATTTTGGAATTGTTGTTATAATCTTTGTATATTCTCTCTTTTTCTATTGTCCATTTTTTATATTAAGCATAATTGTTTCTATAAATTTTTGTATGAAATACTTAAAATATGAGAGATTTAAAAAGGTAGAGTTGAATTGTGCAAGTTCAATTTTCATATGGAGAATTTGATGCATTTTGGTGTGAATTTACAGTTTTTACTAAAGTCTTTGAAACAATTGATTTCAATGCCACTATTGGTGATTAAATAGTGACATACATCAACCTTAATGTGTATGTTACTCTAGTAGAATTGCTCATCAAATTTTGAAGAACTCACTTTTTACTCACCTCAGTTTGAAGTTATAAAGAGGTAAATCCAAATCTTGAAAGATTAAGTGGCTAACTTGGTTAAGACACAAGAGATATTAGCTTTGAGATAACAATCCTTAAGCATGCTATTTCTATTGATATATTAGGTAGGATAAAACATTTTACTTGAGGCACATAAACTAAAAGATTTTTTAGGATTTTCAAAATGCTAAGGATTTTTTTAATAACAAAAAATTTGGTGAATATCATTCTCATATAGACATATAAGAGAAAATGAAAAAGGATTCAAATGATCAATTCTTTTTTAAAAACACTTTCTAGCTTGCTAAAGATAGCTTCAATCAGTTAAAGTAAGATGGATAAGTAAAGAGGATTATATTAAGAATTTTAGTTCATTAAATTTGGATATTGACAAAAATTTAGATTAGAAAAAACTTTTTAACTTCATGTCCATATACGGCTACAAATGCGTTGGTAAATTTTAAGGTATTGAAGGAGACCAAAGCCTCCTCCTCCTTATTTTAATAGTCAAAAACAAAAAATTAATAAGAGAAGTGTAAAGGGGAAAAATGAAGAAAGACTATAGTGGCGAAAAGAAGAATGATTACAAAGAAAATTTTAGGCCACATGAATAATCAAAACAAGATAAGAAAGCTTCAAAGAAAAACTGTTGGGTTAGCCATGGTTGTATACATCACATGCATGCGTATGCAGCGGAAGTGTCAGAATCAAGATTCCGACACCATAACAACCCAAAATTCACAAGATCATACACACATGCTGTTGGATCGCCTATGGACCGAGTATTTACAATACGCAGCAGAATGGACCATACTACACAACAAGAAGTACAACCAAAAATCACAACACATACGAAATTACCTCTTGACGCAGATTGGTATTTGTTTTTCAGATTTGTAGATGCTACAGTGCGCGACCTCTACCGGTATCCACACGAGGATGAACGATTCGGACAGCGGCTAATGTGTGCTAGCACGTTCCAAAACACTTTTTTTGAACGCCGCATAATTTTTCTCTCGGAAAAAGAACGAATAGCTAGGGCTAGGTGGCTAGGGTTTTTGTATCTTCTCTAATGAGACATATGTTCTCTATTTATAGAGAAACCCTAATCCCTATTCCTATTAGGAATAAGAATGTCATAATCCTAAACCCATTAGGATTATGGAAGCTCAATAAGTTTCGGCCCATACTATATCTTATATAATAAAAGCCCGACAACTTAATTCAATCTAGCCCAATAAATATATCCACATATATTTATTCAGTG
>JANQAP020000080.1:725001-736064 GCA_026874005.2 Erythroxylum coriaceum
TACATAAACAATATACATGCATATTTAAAAGAATACCTCATAATATATTATTAATAAGTCAGAATGTCAGTACAAAAATCACATATGACTATTGGCCTAGGGCACACTACTAACACATGCAAGGATATGTATCTAAGAACATGAAATATAAACTTTTTAACCTTTTGTATCTCCTCTTTTCTTGATTCTTCTCCTTGTTTAGGTTATTGTAAACACCAAACCCTTCCTTGATCACCTAAGAACACGCAAAAAAAGGAAGATGAAACAATGTGTAAGGTTGTTAGAACACCAAACTTGATGAATTTAAGTAGATGTTCAAATGGGAGATAGATCAAGGTTATCTTGCATGCATGTTGATTTATACAACAATGGCATAAATTACATAAAGATAACTCAAGAACTCTTCTCACTGCCTCTAGAACACTTCGAGAACCTTTCTCTATCACTTGAGTGTGTAAGAAGTGGAAGAAGCACGTGTATATAAGTGAAGAACTCATTTATATATCATTTTGTGGCCTCTGTCCTGTCTCGTCTTCGGCCACAATCGTGACCCTATGAGTCATAATCATGGCCTACTTAAAATGACCATACACACTATATTTTTCAACTGATCATTTATGCGTGTGACCCTTAGGTTCCCGGTTATTTTAGACACTTGAATTAACTCTTAATTCAATCAAATCATGAAGGGTTTCATGATGCCAATTTGTCGAAATATAAGTGGATTAACACATGAACTCTTCGATAGTTAATTATCTAACTTATGAATCTTTCCATAGACAATTACCGTACAATTCGTCCTTTCACCATACTATACCCTACTTGGTTTGGTGTATGGGCTATGTGTTAACTCCCACTAGACTGACTACGTCACATCTAGTCCAAGTGATGTTAGTTCTTATCCTGGGATCTTATTACTCTTATGTGTCATTGAAGACTCTCTTTATGACACATAACTGCTCTGGCCAGAAACTCCCGAGTAATGACCCCAAAAAGAGGTCTTGGGTATCATCTCCTTCTATTAGGAGTGGTGAATCCTTTATTGGCTACCCAATTACCTTCGAATATAAATAGCTGTACCCAATCACCACCTTAAGAGCGACCTTGTCTTGAGGTAATAAGGAATGATGTCAAAGCACAGGATTCGTATCCAAGATGTTCTTCAGTACCTCAAGTCTAAGGATATTTGCACCATTGCTATGATGAGATTAATCATTGACATTCAATAGAACATCCATATGATAATCTCATAGACGGTCATCTGATGTACTTACTACTCTTAGTAAGCATCCACAAATTAACTCTAAACATCTCATGCTTACAATTTGTGAGATCCACTGCTTGGTTAAATTAAGGAGTATAACATGTGCTAGTCTGTCTAGATTAATAATTTCTTGTCTTATTAATCCTATGACTAGGGATTATTTAGGTACTAACATAATTACACATGATAGGAATCTCATTATTATGATCTTATCATGATTTCCTTCATGCTATGTTTTGTATCAGGGACTTCATTCATTCCTTTATGGTAGAGCAAATTGTTTAAAAGTTAGGGTTAAAATTTAACCAAACCTTGATTAGAATAAAATGTTTCCATAATGAAAGCATAATTAGTGATACGATTATACATGTGATTTTTGACTTTTGACTTTCCTCAGGTAGAAGTGGAGATCTTGACCTAATGCACTACTCTACTAGAGTGACTTTCGACAGCTCCAAAATATCCTACCTTGCTTGCCTCCAAATCCCTTTTAGTATTCAAGGAAAAATTGTTTGATTAAAAAAGAGATCAAGGCAAGAAAAGATGTTTATTTCTCTTTTCAAATCAAAGTCTTCTTCAAAAGAACGAGAGTTTGCTGAGTAACTCGAACAGGAGTTTATTAAAAGCTGAAAAATAGAGGACTGACCCCTTTACAAATCAAAAAGTCTGGGAAATCATAAACAAAATATCTAGGTCGCAAGGCAAGGGAGGACGGAACCCCACTTCCACTCACCAAGGAGAAGGGGCGTAGCGTTTATATCATTTCTTCTGAAGTGATATAGCAAAATGGTTGGACTGGGGGGCGTTGGCCCATGGGCATACGTTTGTAGATGCAACCATGAATTGAACCAGATTGAAAGATTAAGCTGTCGATGGTTGCCAAAACGTCGACGCAAATGAAAGATGGTCAAGCCCCAGTTCCCAGGATTTTAGAGTATTCCCTATTTTACTCAGATCAGAACGAAACTAGTGTTTTACTCAGATTAGAACGAAACTAGTTGATTCTCTTTCACCTATCGTTCGGTTGGCTTTAAGCAACCTTCGCATTTCCTGCTGAGATCCTAAGTCTCCAAGTGGGCCCTCTTGGCCGCCCGCAATCTTGACTTTTTAGAGAATCCCGCTCCTGTGTTGTGGGACTTGTAGCTCAGTAGTCCACCAGGTGGCTTTCTCTTTCTAGTTTCGAGTGTCTTCTTGGATAGTTATAGCGACCTACAGGCGTAAGATATATCTTGTATGGGGTGAGGGGAGGCAGTGGTCCCTTGGACATAGTCCTTTCAGGCAGTGGTCGTTTAGTCCATGGTCCATTTGATGGTCAGTGTAAGGCCACAAATTGAAACACATTGATTCTCGGCTGCCTGCTTGTGGCATATGAGCTCCGAAAAATGGACTCATTTCGTTTGTGGTGTAAACTTCAATTTTGCTTCGTTCTATGGGATTCTCTCGAGCCATTTTGTTTGTGCATTGCTTCCTGAATTGTTAGATATGGAAGATATTTAAATGATATTTTGTGATGATTGAATGAAAAATATGAGCTGAATTGTGTGGTAATGTGTTCAATTATATGTGAAAGTCTTAAATTTTGAATGTGATCTGCTAAGTCTAACATGTGGTTTATAAATATGTGATATATACATATATACTTGATTGTGTGTGGTTCGTTATTACTAGCTATAAGCGTATTAGCCACTAAGCTTCCTAGCTCACCCTACTATCTTTCCACTCCTCAGGTGAAGAAAAAGCAGATCAGCATTAACTTTGCAAAATTTGGCATTCTTCAAGGATTTTTATCAATTGTAACTTAACTAGGTAGATCAGAAATTTTTGGCACCTACAATCATTTCAAGCATGAGCATCCATGAAAGTGTTTTGCACCTACAATCATTTCAAGCATGAGCATCCATGAAAGTGTTTTGCATTTTGCTTATGATGTGGTTTTTGGGATTTGTAATATGAAGTTATGTTAAGACTCTGTTTATTGAAAGTTGACAGAAAAAGTTGCAGAGATTCTCATATGTATGTGTAAAATGTTATGTTCTGTCAAATGTTAATATGGTCGGAAGTGAAATTTTTATTGCATGATGGCTTTTGGGATGGATTTTCTTTAAGTAAAATTGTTTAGATTGGAAGTTGTATGTATGGAATTGAAAGTTGGATTCTGGTCTTATGGTTGTAGTTACTGGTTTTACATATATATAGATATTGATAACAGATGAAAGAAAACAGAGAATAAGGGTTAAAATGTTGTCTGAAACTTTAACGCATAAACTGCACTGATCTAGGAAAAATTAGACAAAAGTGTTTTCATGAAAGTTGTAGATCTTTTTCTTAGCTTTCTAAATAGTAAGTGTTAAAATTTGGAATATATCATGATGGAAATACCTTTTAATGATTTTGATTTAATTTGTGTATTAAATTCCTTAAGCTAATGAAAGTGGTTTTATATCCATATCTCAAAGGTATGATGATTATGCATGGACAAAATTCTTACTATATCAATTGTTATTGATTCAATGGAGGAATGATGGATAAGACAACAAAGGTAGTGCATGTTTTAACTATGAGCATTGAGAAAGGCCTTAAAAAGGTTTGGAAACGTTCCATGTATCCATGTGGGAGATAGTTAAAAATTATATGATGGAAGTTTCAGATGCATTTGCAAAAGTTTTGACGGAATTCAATAAAGTGATGCCAAAAGAGTTCCTAAAAATTCTTCTCCCTTCTCCGTTATAGAGAAAATGATCATAATATTGAACTCATACCAGATATTATTCCTTTTACTCGTGCCTCTTATCAAATGTCCTTATTAGAGTTAGTGGAATTGAAAAGGAATCTTGGTGAACAATTAGAGGTAGATTCATCCAACTATTAAAAGATTCTTGTGGTTCCCTTATGTTTTTTCAAAAGAAGCAAAATGAAGTGTTATAGATGTGTATGAAATATTGAGCGTTAAATAAGGTAAAAAACATGTTCCTTTAGTTCAAGAGTTAATAGATTTATTATCAAGGAAGGTGATGTTTTGAAATTAGAGAAATGGGTATTGAAAAGTGTGGATTGTCGAGGGTGATGAATAGAAAACAACTTATGTAACTTGGTATGGATCCTGTGAAATTTTTAGTTATGTCATTTAGTTTTTCATATGGCTGTACTAATTTTTACAAACTAATGAATGATACGTTGTATGAATTTTCAGAAAACTTCATCTTAACATATCTAGATGATATTATAGTTTATAGTACTAATATGGTAGAGCATATGCAATATTTGAGGAAAGTGTTTTAAAGGTTGTGTCAATATAAACTCTTTATTAAAGATGGATAAATATGAGTTTCCTAGCCTGAAATTAAGTTTATAAGACACTTGGTAAGTAAGGACCAAGTGAGAATGGATCCAAAACAAAGTATAAGATATTATTGATTGGAAAGTTCTTAGAATAATGTGAGAATTTCATTATTATTTGAAGACATCAGTTCCTCTGACCAATCACTGAAGAGCATGTAAGAGTGATGTTGGTAAAAAATATGTCAAAAAGCTTTCAAGAAATTGAATGTAGCGATTTCAGTTGAACCTTTTCTAAAGTTTCTATATTTGATTCATTTTAAGGTATATACAGATGATTTAGAAAAAGACACTACTAGAGTCTTAGTACAAGAAAGACATCTTATTACTTTTGAAAGTTGTAAACTTAATGGTTTCAAATAGCAATATTCATCACATAAGAAGGTGATGTTGGTAGTGGTGCATTCCATCTTTTGAGTTGATTCAAATTTGTAGGAGCTAGTTAAAACAACAATGCCTTTTGACAACACCTATTGTAGGATAGTTCAATATGTTAAAGATAGTGTTGTTTAAAGATTTTAGCTTAATAATGGCAGGTTATTGATGAAAAAAAAAAGTATCTAGTCGTATATGTAAAACTTTGGTGCTTTGCAAAAATAGTTATTGAAGGAGACACATGAATCACAATGATTTGGTCACCTAGGAGTTCAATAAATGTTAGCTCTCCTTTCTCATTCCTACCATTGACTAAAGATGAAAAAAAACGTTAAGATATATGTCAAAACATTCCTTATTTGTCAATTAGATAAACTTGAAAGAAAGAAGGAAGCAAGATTGCCTCAAACTTTATCCATTATGAAAAACTATCGATGTCGATCTTAATATATTTTATTTATAGATTTTTGAAGGCTACCAATATGGATTTAATCATGGTGATTGATCAATTTTTTGGATACGCAATCTTCATATCCTCTAGATGTTGCATTGAAATTATTCTACAAAATTATGGTAAAGCATTTTAGAGATTTAATAGATAAAGTAAGTTATTAAGATGCTTAATTCACTAGATGATTTTAACATCTCTTTTTAGCATCATGAGTTGTCATCCCAAGTTTTTTATTACAAATCAAACATAAATAGAAGACTAAATTAAGAGGATCATTAGCTTATTATAAGAAACTTCAACTTTATGTAAGTGTAAGTCTACAAAATTGGCTTAATTTACTTGATAATGCTAATTCTTATATAACTTAAACATATCTTAGGTTATAAAGAAGAGTCTATTTGAACTTATGTTAGGTGATAACCTTTTAATTCTCTCAATTATGCTCAACAAAATTTAGGTGGAAACGCCTAGTTACATATTGGTTTACAAAGAAAAAACATAAATTACTAGATGACGCAAGGGATAGTCTTCTAAAGGCTTCTAAGAAAATGAAGAAACATTTGGATCAATAAAGGAGGCCATTTGAGCTCAATATTAAGGGATAAGTTACCATTGAAATTTACTCCTTAGTTATGAAAGAAAATTAGTAGTAAACAAGTACATAGGGAGTTGGTGTCAAAGTATGATGGGCTATTCAAAGAACTTAATAAAGTTAAGAATACGGTGTACCAACTAAATTGACCAAATGATTAAAGATACACCTTCCTTTTCATATTAGTTTCCTTAATCTTTATCATAAGGATGCAATAAATCCAACAGAGCTAAGTTAAGAGAGCTCCACTAGTTGTAAAGAAACAGTTTGACGACACAAATTGAGAAGATTCTAGACCATTAAACAATAAAACAATACAATAAAAATAAAAGAAAAAACTTCTTGTTTCAGTAGAAGAACAAGCCTATTTCAAAAGCTACTTGAGAGAAACACAATCTTATGGAAATTCAAAGATCAAATAAATGACTACTTTTAATTTGTTTTAATGAGGATGTCAAATTCATCTGGTAAGAGTGGTTATTTTGTTAGACCCTCAACGCTTGCAAAACTATTTTATTATATATTAGTGAGCCTTGATCTAAGACTAATACAACTTATACATGAGAAGACTATGCCAAATGAATTAATGTAACTTAATTAGGTGGGATCAAGAATGGTTTAAATTTCAATTAGCTATAATAGACTATTAGGTGTGTTGATTGCTTTGGCTATAGTGAGCTAACTGATCAAAGGCATTTTTAGATAACAAAAAGAACCAAATAATTCTCTAATAAAATATTATAACAAATTAGTGACTAAAGTATTAAGGAAGTGGGAGAAGATGACAAAAAGATGACAAAGTGAGGTGATATGTCTTAACTTTAGTTTTCATATTCTTCTTTTATTTAATTAGTGGACTCAATGGATTAGTGCGTAAAAAAACCTAATAAGGTAGTGTTTAAGTGGTTGGAGGTGTTAAGCATCAAGATAGTGGATTTTGTGGCACTGTGTCCACTTTCTTGTGTTTGATAACTACTTCGTGTTTATTTCAAAGTTTTAAAATTAATTGAAGTTGCTATACTATAAGTATACGACTCATACAAAATAGTATAGCAAGGTATCATTCCCTCGAAGATTGATTAGTCACCTTATAATTCAAATTGACTTTTGTTTAAGTAAACCAAATAATGAGAGATTGAAATTGCAAAAATTCACAATTTAAAGGCTTGCAAACACACTTCAAAATGTCATAAAAATAAGAACACAATTTTGTTTAGAGAATTAAATTATAAAGGTTAGGTTCATTCTCTCCATACCATGTAATCCCTCACTTTGTTAATGTAATCATACTTAGTCCTAGGCATTCTAATGTATTAGCCCTTTCTCTCTCAATATCGAACTAATTAGGCCTAAAATAATGATTAAAGTTTAGTATGTGATCTCTGAACCTACACACTTTACTTAAACGTTAGATGGATGTGAAGTGTTATCAAGGCTGCCCACTCTTATGGTACATCCAAACTAATTTCCTAACTTCATTTCTCAATGTAAGCAAGGCTTATAAACACACATCATAAGCATTAAAGCAAACCATACATTGAACCAAAGTGAGTTCTTATATAGTTATAGTAAGAATTAGGGATGGCAATGGGTCAATCCATGGGCCTGCATGGTCAATTTTTTAAATAATTAAAAAAAAAGGTATAAAATGATGTCTTTTTTTAAATAGGCCCGAGTCTAGGCCCAATTGTCTCCTCTAATTAAGAATAACCTTAAAATCAACTTAGAAATCCATTACAATCATTAAAAACATCCTCACAAAAAGTCCATACATCTTCCTTATACAATAACTAAACAAAAACAAATGACATAAGAGAGAATAAAAGGCTTATGAGTCAAAGAACTAAGTTGGAACTTGGTGTGATAGCTTTGAGATCTCTTTAAATCACTTGATTCTCCTTGAAAATCCATCCAAAATGCATCCATCTTCCTCCTTTTTGTATGCTGGAAGACCGTCTGCCTTTCTAGGGTTTAAAGTGGGGTTTTCATACCCCGTTTTAATGTTTAAATCAACCTAGTATCGATGTGGTGTAAGCTGGAATTGCCAGCTAGAATCTAGAAAATTCTAGCTTTCTCCTTTGATATCTAAAACAATTCCATATGCAAGTAAGTTAATAATAAACACAAATAAAGTCCAAATCTTGCCCAAACATTGACATACAACCTTGCAAGATGTGTGTACATCAAAACACATGAAAAGCATGCAAAACCTAAGCTTAAAAACCTTCATTTATAACCTTACATGCAATTTATCATATATAATCACGTACACTTGCAAGCTATATGAAAATAACACAAGACCTAGGTTAAACATCCTAGTATGTATACTAAACATACATTATCACATAAAATGAATTAGACAATCATATAACAAATATCACTTATCAACTTTCCTACACTTACACTTTTGCTTGTCCTCCTCAAGTAAAATCAAACACAAAACAATACAATGCACACAAATTCACACAAACCTACTCACATGCAACATATAAATTAATGGTTCAATAACCTCAACCTTATGGAATTAACTTGTCTTAAACAATAATTATTCAACAAGTTCCAATATATCAATCCATTCCATCATGTTTAAGCACTTTATTATAAACATATATATCAATAAAGATAGAAACAACTTAGTCTTACACCTATGAGACTTACAAATATGTGTTTACTATTGTCACTAAATTAAAAAGGTTAATTGTCACAAGATCAGTATGTTTTTATTCACACATGTCTCTTTTTCAAGTTTTTTAATGCTAACCTAGTCTTTTGACGCGAAGGCAAATAATTTCTGGTGAATGTTTCCTGGTTACTCAACTAGGTTACATTATTTATTCAACTTGGTTAGAGAGTTATTTTAGTCTTTTGACGTGAAAACAAACATTTGTGAAGAATTGCCCCGGTTGCTTAGCTATATCACTACTCACAACTAGTTACTAGTTCTATTCTTAACCCTACGGGTTAGTGAAATAGTTATTTATTCAAAACATACGCACAATTTTTTTTTCACAATTTTAACCTACCTCATTTCTTTATAGACAATTATTTACATTAAAGTTAACTAGGATTATTTACCTATTTAAATGACTTCTAGTGATAAACACATGAAAGTGAGTGACAGAAAATGTAAAACTAAATGCCATATCCTAATTAACATATAAATTTATATTAAAGAAACTTAACACATAATTTCCTAAACTAATATATTTTCATAAGTTAAATAATTTTGTTCTAAAGTAAGCTAATTCTCATTAAAATTTCAGCCATTACCCATTCACACAATCAAGCATATGCAAACCAAATGATAAAAAGAAAAAAAATAGAAAATATGCAAAAAATGCACATTACACAAACATGGGGAGTCATATATACAAGCAACATGCAATGTAAATGCAATTGCATACCACTTTCCCATACGTGAATGACACATTGTCCTCATTATGTGAAAGTTATATGCAATGGGAAAACTAAACATATAACAAAAATAGCAAATACAAATAAAATAAATAAAAAGTAGAGGAAAGAGAACGCTTATAGAGATTATGGCAGCAAAGGTGTCGGTGATGTCATATGTACTTTTTGAAGTTTGAAAATTTTGAAGAGTTTCTTAGTCTAATAATGTTGTTGGCGCTCCATCTTTACCAATCATGCCTTAATCTTTCTTTTAAACTAGTGCTAGGTTTAAAGTCAATAGTGGACTTATTCATCATGCTTGGATTACTTGAGGGGGGAGAGAGAAAGCACTTCCCAATCCTAGGGCAAATGCCCTCTAAAGTAAGGCTTACACTTGTGGCCATTTACTTTGAATGTCTCACCTTTATCATTGATCAACTCCACCGCACCATATGAAAAAACTTTAGTGACTTGAAATGGGCCACTCCATCTTGATTTCAACTTACCCGGAAATAATCGAAGATGAGAGTTGAACAATAAGATCATATGTCCAACCTTGAACTCCTTTTTCAGATGAGCATCATGCCATTTCTTGGCTCATTCTTTATATAGTTTGGCATTCTTATAGGTGTTCAATCTTAGCTCCTCCAATTCATTCAAATGCAGGAATCTTCTGTCACCGACTGCTTTTAAGTTAAAGTTCAACACTTTGATTGCCTAGTACATATTGTGCTCTAACTCCACTAGTAAATGACAGGCCTTACCATAAACTAATCGGTAGGGTATGGTGCTAATGGTTGTCTTGAAAGCTATCTGGTAGGCCCAAATTACACATCTAGTTTAGTTGCCTAATCTTTCTCAAACTGTTGGCAGTCTTCTTTAAAGTCTTTTTAGTTTTCTATGCACCACTTTTACTGGCCCACTCATTTGGGGGTGGTAAGTTGTTGCAAATTGGTGATCCACTCCATATCTTTTCAACAAAGCTTCAAATGGTTTGTTCTAAAAATGTGTACCTCTGTCACTGATTATGACCCTTAACACTCCAAACCCGTTAAATATTTGCTTGATAAATCTTTGAACTACTTGGCCATCATTTTTTGGAGTTTCCATAACCTCGACCCATTTTAATACATAGCCAACACCCGCTAGGATATAAATATTTTCGAATAAGGATGGAAATGAACCCATAAAGTCTAGCCCCTAAACATCAAAGATTTCAACTTCCAAGATTGTCGACAGTGGAATCTCATCTCTTTTTGAAATGTTCTCGACTCTCTAAATGTGGCACCCCCTCACCGCAGGGTACACACTGGTACGCCCGTGGGTCATTCCGACACATATCCTAAGATAAGGGAGCGCTACGTGCGATCACTATAGTACTCCACATGGCATCATATGAATTTGAATAATTAAAACAGAAATTATAAATCACAAGATTTTTAAAAACCAAATTCTTCCTCTTTTCATTACTCAAAAATACCAGTTTTATACATCAAAAGTACAGTCTGTACAAACTGAAATCCTAATATAGATACTATGAAAGAGGAAGAGATACAACAACTATCTAGGTCATTTCAAAATCCAGAAATCCCAGCTGACCGACCTGTGTGCCATGACCTCTCTCGCCTGTCTGATCTACACAGTCAGAGAAG
>JANQAP020000080.1:736164-753230 GCA_026874005.2 Erythroxylum coriaceum
TGGTATCAGAGCATGCATGAAAGGGTTAGACTCCGGAAGCGGGGTCTAACAGATGTGGTATCAGAGCATGCATGAAAGGGTTAGACTCCGGAAGCAGGGTCTAATAGATGTGGTATCAGAGCATGCATGAAAGGGTTAGACTCCAGAAGCGGGGTCTAACAATAACAATGCCGAGACTTATCTCTTGGATGCCTGATATTTGCCAACCCCTAGCTCTCATTCTTCTCTTTATAATCTCAACCACTTTCTTTTCTTATTTCTCATCTGGTTGATTTGAAATAATTATTAGTAGTGTTTGATCCTTACCCAAAAAAATGTACCTTAAATGTGCTAGTAGAAGTTTAAGCTCAATGATTGGTGGTTTCTCACAAGAATGTGGGTTAGTGATTCTGTTTTCTCTAAGAGTTCCTGCTTTTGACTGTCATCTAACTCCCCTTCTTCTACACTTATCTCATTGTTGTCTACTTCACTTTTCTGCTCAATAATTGCTCTCTATTATTCCTCCACACAATCATCGACCACATTAACTTTTATACAAATGTTTCTCTCAACCTTGCTTTTTAATGTCCTAATCATATTGAATTTGACCTTTTCATCACCAATAAGTAGAATTAAGATCTCATCATTAACATCAATGAGTGCCCACTCAATGTTCATGAATGGATGTCCTAGAATGAGTGGACACTGCCTATATTCTGCAATATCAAGAATTACAAAGTCAATAGAAATAACAAATTTATCAACCTTTACCAGAACATCTTCCACAATCCCAAATGGTTCCTTTATCGATTGATTTGCTAATTGAATTATCATTGAGGTTGGCTTTATATCGTCCAGCTTCAATTTCCTAAAAATAGACAATGACATAAAATTAATACTTGCACCAAGATCACACAAACATTTAGAAAATTCCACACCATTAACAATTTAAGGAATAGTGAAACTCTTTGGATCTTTTAATTTTGATGGCATATTGTTCGTGATCATCGAACTATAGTTGGCTATTAATGCTACTATCTGCTTCGAATCCCAAGTCCGCTTGTGGGAAAGTAGCTCCTTTAATAATTTCGCATACTTAGGCATATGTTCAAGCACTTTGGGAAGTGAAAAACTTAAATACAGCTTTTTAAACTTTTCCAAAAATTTTGCAAATTGGGTCTCTGCGGCTTTCTACCTTAATCTCTGTAAAAATGGTAACTTGGGTATGTATAGTGGAGGTGGAATGTAGGGGGTTCCTCCTTTTTTGTTACCTTCTGTTTGCCTTTCTCTAAACTTGTCTCAACCTAATCTTCGGCTTCCTTCTGAACTAGTTATGTTAACTCCTTCCCACTTCTCAAATGTATTGCTTTCACTTGCTCCTTTAGGTTAGATTCAGTAGTACTAGGAAGGTTACCTAGATTTTTGATTGTCAATGTAGTTGTAAGCTGGCCCACCTGTACCTCCACGTTGTGAATGGAAAATGCATGATTCTTGAGCATCAGGTCAGTCCTTGCTTATGTCTTCTTCTGTTCTTCATCCATACTATCAATCTTGGAGCCTACAGAGCCTATAGAGCCTGTCACATCCATTATTTTGACAAACTAGGATTCTATCTTTGATTCGAGGCTTTCGCGCTTTGACTCCCAATTGCCTGAATTTTCTTGGAGTCCTGGTGGTCTTTGTGATGTCAAATTTTCACATGCATTATTAAGCCAAGAAAATTGTAGGTGATTTTTTTCACCCAGAGTTATAAGTGTTTGAGAAAGGATTGTTACCTAATTGTTATGGCACACCGAAATAATTTTCTTGTTCCGTTCCATCATTTTTCATCAAATAACATTATGTTGATGTGTGATCATATTGTCCACATATTTTACAAACTTGTTGCATTGCATTTATCGAACTAAATGAGGCATTGATGTTGTTCAACTTTCTAGTTAATACCATTATTTGTGCCTGTATGGCTGAAACTGACTTTGTTGCTATGATTTCTTTTTTTCATTCACATTATACAATCTAGTTCTTTTAGTTGACCACAGATAGTTGTTAGTGGCCATATCCTCAATTAGATCGTATGCAGCATTGATGGTTTTTCTCATCAACGAGCCTCCAACTGCTGTATCAATCCCTAGTTGCTGCATTAACTCCATTATAAAATGTCTGTAATAGCAGCTCTCTTGGCAGATTATAATAAGGACAACTTCTCTGTAGCTCCATGAATCTCTCCCATACTTCATAGAGGGATTCTCTAATATAGTGCTGAAAGGTTATGATCTCCTTAACAATTCGAGTCATCTTTGTTAATGGAAACTATTTAGCTAGGAAAGCTTGCACTAACTGGTCCCATGTAGATATATGCTCCGTATTAAGAGAATTTAGCCATGCATTTGCTTGATCTTTTAGTGTGAAGGGAAAGAGCCTAATCCTTGCTACCTCCTTAGATAACCATTATACCTAAATGTATTGCAAATTTCCAAAAAAAATTAGCAAGGTCAGCATTTGGATCCTCATGTGGTAAACCATAGAACTAAACACTAGTTTGCAAAATATTCAATAAAGTAGGCTTGATTTCAAAGCATTAATAGGTGGCTTGGCAATCCCTTGTTAGTTCGGATTGAACCGGGGCCAATAAAATCCATTAATATTCTTTGGTCATCACCTTCATCTCCTTGATCTGTCATTATCTTTTTTATTTCATCTTAATGCCTTGTTTTTCTCAATTCCCTTTCAAGTTTCATGATGTCAAGTTCACTTAATCTACTCATACTTCTGAAACTTCTTGTGTGCATATACCTGTTACACACAAGAAAAGAGTATCAAATAAAAATAAAAATAAAGCTCAAATCAAAAAATTTAGATCAAACTTGATGCTAGGTGTAATCCTTGACAACAATACCAAAAACTTGATAGCTATTTCGTGTTTATTTCAAAGTTTTAAAATTAATTAAATTTGTTATACCACAAGTATATAACTCGTATAAAATAGCATAGCAAGGTATCATTCCTTCGACGATTGGTTAGTCACCTAGTAATTCAAATTTGACTTTTTTTTTAGTAAACACACCTCTAAATGTCATAAAAATAAGAACACAATTTGTTTATAGAATCAAATTATAAACAATGGGGTCATTTCTTCATACCATGTAATCCCTCACTTTGTTAATGTAATCATGCTTAGTTCTAGTCATTTTAATGTATTGGCCCTTTCTCTCTCTGAATACTCAAACTAATTAAGCCTAAAATAATGATTAAAGTTCATTATGTGATCTCTCGACCTACACACTTTACTTAACCATTAAATGGATATAAAGTAACCTATTGGACAGCCATCAAAACATCCAAGATCTCTCTTTAAATGTCATGTTAGCTTGATGTGTGAAGTGTTATCAAAGCTGCCCACTCTTATGGTACATCCAAACTGTATAACTCCATTTCTCAATGTAAGCAAGGCATATAAAGTCTACACATTATAAGCATTAAAGCAAACCATACATTAAACCAAAGTGAGTTCTTACATAGTTATGGTAAGAATAACCCTAAAATCTACATAGAAATCCATTACAATCATCAACAACATCCTTAAAACAAGTCCATGCATCTTATCCATACAATAACTAAACAAAAACAAATGAAAGAAGAGATAATAGAAGGCTTATGAGTTGAAGAACCAAGATGGAACTTGGTGTGCAGCTTTGAGATATCTTGAAATTACTTTATTCTCCTTGAAAATCCACCTAAAAATGTGTATATCTTCCTCCTTTTTGTGTGCTACACAACCCTCTGCCTTTCTAGAGTTTAAAATGAGGCTTTTATACCCTTTTGGGTGCTTAAACCGATCTAGTATGGATGTGGTGCAAGCTGGAATTGCCAGCTGGAAAATTGGAAAATTCTAGCTTCTTCTTAAAAAATTCCAGCTTTCTCCTTTGATACCTACAACAAATCTACATACAAGTAAGTTAATAATCAACACAAATAAGGTCCAAATCCTATTCAAACATTGACATACAAGTATGCAAGATGTATGTACATCAAAACACATGAAAAGCATGCAAAAGCTAAGCTTAAAAACCTTCATTTATAACCTAACATGCAATTTATCATATACAATTACATACACATGCAAGTTATATGAAAATAACATGAAACCTAGGCTAAGCATCCTAGTATGTATACTAAACATACATATTATCACATAAAATGAATTAGACAATCATATAAAAAATATCACTTATACAAGTTTCTAAATATCTATAAATAGCTTATTTAAGCAAATGTTTTCAATATAAAGAAGCAAGTATTGTAATTTTGTAGTATATTCTTTTTTTATTATTGTCCTTTTTCTTTTACTAAAGTAAACAAATTTATTTCCTTAAATTTTCATATGGAATACTTAAAATAAGGTAATAAGACTGGATTGAATTGTCGGAATCCGATAGTCTTATAAAGACTAGAAATGACAAATAAGTCTAGGTTAGGTCTAGTCTGGCCTGAAGTCACCACATTTAACTTAAGTTGATTGAGCTTCAAGTTAAGCTCAAACTTTTTTTTCACTTTTAAGTTTGAAATTAGGTTCGGGTTCAAAATTTACGATACAGTTCAATCTGAAGCCTCACATGTATATTAATTATCTGGGGTTACTTACTTTATTTACTTCGTCATGCTTCTCTTCTGTTTTGGTTTTTCTGTTGCTTGCTTCATGATTCTCCTTTTCTCCTCCAGTATGATACTCGAGAAGGAGGCAGGCAATTGAAGAAGCAAGCAATTGGTTAATCCAATATAGGATGAATTGGACAACGACGATGGGACCCAGAGTAACTATTGGATTGAGATGACCACCAAAAAATGTGGCTAACTGTTATCATCACCACCATAACAAGTGCACGTGCAATAGGCACAACAAGCAACGACACTAAACTACTTCCCTCTAGTTTATCTGTTCATCATGATATTACACAATAGTATATAAATCAATCATCGTACATGGAGCTAGCTGATCAATTCATTATTCATAATTACACCTGTGCTTTTTATTAAAGTTTACTTTGAGATTGGTAGAGCAGTGAAAATGTGGGTCGAGAGGTAATCGGAGAGAACAGAGTAAGAGATCATTGGCGTTTAGGATTCGGGCCCAAACAATATGGGCCAAGCTTGATCAAATGTATTTTAGTACCAACTTGATATTTTCAGTCAAGTTGAATTGCAAGCTGGCGTTCAGGAATCGAGTCCGGACCATATGGGCCAAGCTTGGTCAATTTTAGTGGGAATTTTTTTTGTCTTTATAACAAGAACCATAATTATAAGAATACTTTGCAATAAGTATGAGTTGGCATACTCCTTATGCGCAGTTTTGATAACATATATAGGGATTTGATTTGTAATGCAATTAATAAAGATTGCAACTTGAATAGATTTTTTTAATTTTTATTTATTATATAATTTTAATGTATTTAATTAAGGATATTTTGTATCAATTTGACCTTGCAATTTCCCGTAAATATAAATACTTATATCACAAGACCGTTGTCCATTTATAATTCACGTCGATTCCTAGAAAGAAACTAAAAGAAAAGGAGAGAAAAGTAAAGAGCGAGTGCAACTGTCATTTTGTAACCGTAACTAATAGCCACGCCTCTCTCCTCTTCGCATCTCTCGCCAATCAATCAATGTGTCTTAGATCTGACTTATCTAATGCGAACGCTCATTGCTTCATTCTTTATGTGTCTGTAGTTGATACGAGATCTGTTTTTTTTTAATGAATTGATTTTTGTTGATTAGAAGAAATGTGGATGTTGATAATTATGGAGGGAGGAGGGTGAGGGAAGAGAGAAGGGTTGAAGAGGAGGAGTTGAAGAAGAAGAATAATGGCAGGGGCGAGCAAGGCAGGTAAAAGGGATGCAGCGGCGTGGATGTTCAATGTAGTGACTTCGGTGGGCATTATCATCGTCAATAAGGCCCTTATGGCTACCTATGGCTTTAGTTTTGGTCTGTTTCCCCTTTCTTTTTGTTGTTCTTTTCTTTGAGTGTTTGATTGACTCAAATGATGCTGATGGTTTTATCTAATATTGTTCCTTAACTTCAAAACGACTGGGGCTCTTTTTCGTTCATTTGATATTGAACACGCTTTCTGGCAGCTACAACCTTAACTGGTTTGCATTTCCTTACCACAACCTTGATGACTGCTGTTCTGAGCTTGTTGGGATATATCCAACCCTCTCATCTCCCCATCCCGGAGCTTGTTAAATTTGTGCTCTTTGCCAACTTCTCAATCGTTGGAATGAATGTCAGTCTGATGTTTAACTCTGTTGGATTTTATCAGGTAAAATTGTCTCTCTCTTCATTTGGTTAATGTAATTACTAATTAGGTGTCTTGCCCAGATGCTCATAAACTGTACAACTAAACTTGTCAGATTGCCAAACTCAGTATGATTCCTGTGTCCTGCCTCTTGGAAGTGTTGTTTGACAATATTCGCTACTCAAGAGACACAAAACTGAGTATAGGATTGGTTCTCTTGGGTGTTGGTGTTTGCACTGTCACTGATGTGAGCATTAATGTTAGAGGTTTGATCGCAGCCTTGATTGCGGTTTGGAGCACTTCTCTACAACAATATGTAAGTTGTGCGCTCCGCCCCATCAATTTATTGGGATTCTAATCCTCCGGTCTTATTTTTATCAAATCTTATATTGCTGCAGTATGTACATTACCTTCAACGGAAGTATTCGCTGAGTTCTTTCAACCTATTGGGTCATACTGCTCCAGCCCAGGCTGCAACACTGCTACTATTAGGCCCCTTTCTGGATTACTGGTTGACAAATAACAGAATTGATGCCTATAACTATAATTGGGCCTCCGTTGTGAGTTTAATGTTATTCAGAATATTGTTTTTACCTTCTCCTGTCTGTGTTCTACTTCTACTGATTTTCCTACACTACACCTTGTTGTCTGCAGATATTTATAATGCTATCATGTACAATTGCCGTGGGGACCAACCTCAGCCAATTCGTATGCATTGGCAGATTCACAGCAGTCTCATTTCAGGTACTTGGTCACATGAAGACGATCCTGGTTTTGGTAATGGGGTTCTTGTTCTTTGGCAAGGAAGGTCTTAGTCTACAAGTGGTTCTGGGCATGATCATAGCTGTAGTTGGAATGATTTGGTACGGCAATGCCTCATCTAAGCCTGGAGGAAAAGAGCGTCGCAGCCTTTCATTACCCACAAGCCGACAACAGAACCATGCTAGTTTATCCGAAGCAAGTGAGCATGATGCCAAAATCTAAGCAGTTATCTAAGATATGCAATCAGGTTTCTATTTTTTTCCTTTTATTTTGGTTCAGTCCATCATTGTAATCTAGGCTTTAGCTCCCTTCTGTTTCATGAATATAGCTTATAGTGAGTTATTAATTTATTTTTTTTGAAGAGTTATTAATTTATTTATCCACTTGTCTTGTTGACCAAGGCTTCCTTTAGCGGGGAACCTGGTTGTATTTTTAAAAAAAAGTTAAATAAAGAATTCATTAATAGCCGTGAACCTGCTTGTATTACTAGTTAAATGCAACGACCTAAGAAATTCCTATCTATATACATAGTGCTATACTCGAAATATATGATATGCGATTAATGTAAATGAATTAGCTCTTTTAATTCATGTTAATTTATATTGGAAATCTGCTTTTCATGTGTGGATTACGACTCCATCTGCCCACAGAAACTAATGTAAAACTTCAGTTTGTTATAGTCATTATTCCTGATTCTGCTTGTTCATATTGTTCGATTGAATCGATTCTAGGTTGTCAAAGTGTCGGTCGAATTTTTATTTAATCTTTATATTTTTTGAATCTGATTGAACTAGACCTGACCCTGTATTGTTAACAAACTACTTTTACGGTAGGTTTGGGGTTTTGATCTGTGGATAGTTGGGTTTAAAAGTAAGGTCTGGATCTTTTTAAAAGGGAACCGTTTCATTCAAATTCACATTTTTATTGTAATTTTGGTTTTTATATTCAGAATTCTTTTGGTTTTTCTTTTTAAGAAAATAATTTTTTATTTAATAATAAATACTCTAAATAATAGTTCAGATAAATTAATTGGGTGGATAAATTTAATATCATAAATATTTATTTTGACTATTTAAACAAATAAATATTTTCAATTAATTTTTATATAATTCATAATTATTAATTTAACATAATATCCTTTTATTAAAATCAATAAATTTTAAGTTTCTTAAAATAATTTTTTATAAATACATGTTGATTTGTTAAATGCAATTTTATTTTACAAATAATTGAATTTTGAATTTGAGATTTTAAAAAATTATGATTATGTGAAAATATTTTAAATATTCACTTATTTTTATATTTTAAAAATATATAAAATATTATAAATTCAAAAAATTAAAAATATATAATCGAATAACTAGATTATAATAGTCATAGATTTACTAATATTTATTATTAAATAATTAAAACAATACATAAATAAATAATTATATTAGTTTGTGAAAAAATTGAAAACGAAAACAGCAAAATGACTTTTCATAACAAAATTTTCATAAAAGAGGGAAGTAGGAAGAAATTAAAAACCAAAGAGGATATGGAGAATATTCACTAACAAATAAGCATTGTGGTTGAAGCGGACCATTGTACATTACCTGAGGAGAGAAAATTCCAGAAATATTTAACTTAAATCCTACATATTCTTCAGCCGAGGGAGAAATTCAAATTGGAATTCAAGTATATGTTTGATAATGGCTCTTCTACATGATTTTGGCATAATAAATTAGAGCAATATTAGTCCTCTAAGCAGGATTAATGAGCTCAATTTTCTTAAGAAGTCCATTGTAATGTTGCCTCAGCGAAAGAAGTCTTCGGTATTAACCAAAACTTTCTTAATCAACTAGAGAGGTATGCACTCAGGCTTTACCTCCTAATTTCAATCTTATCTCTAATTCACGACTTAATATAACGGAGGAGACATTTCTTAAGAATTTTCACAAATGCTCTATGCAAGTAACTTTTAAGAAACCAAGCTCCAAAAGTGAACTGGCACATAAATGTGCAGTTCAAACAAGCAAGTCCAAAAATCTCTTTAATCATATGGCTTGTTATATAATGGAGGCTAAGCATGATAGAAGGCTTAAGGCCATTCAAAACTTGCCAAATTGTTGCATTTTATGTAAATGATAACTTGAGTTTATTAAAAACCTCTTTTCCCAATATAGCTTCTCCTCATAAATATGGGAAAAAACACATCAGATTTGTAACCTCTCATCTCCTCGAATGCACTGGCAAGGAATTATCAATTGGATAGGTCAAAGATATAATTGATATTTGCATAAAATGCTTTGTTTTAACCTCAATTTTAATCTTGAAAGTACTTTTATTTTGCATTCCTTTAGCTTAATTGTGTAGTCTTTGTGCAGGAATGAAGTATAAAATGCTGTGGAAGAAAATTTGGAAAATGGGTGTAAATGTTATAGAACTTTTATCATTGGTGTTGTAACACCAATATGAAGTTATAGCTTTGAAAATAGAGAGCAAGATGGAACTTTAATGTTATACACCAATTTGAATTTACAACATCACTGTAGAAAAAAATGACAAATCAAATCTCGATGCTATAATGAAGAGCAAATTCAACCTTGATGCTATAACATTTATAGCATCAAGGTTGAATTTGCTCTTCCTTATCATAAAAGAACAATTTCCAAATTTTGACAGTTTTCAAGAGAAAGAAAAGACCATTTTACCTAATTAGATGGAAAAAACATGGAATATTAACCTCTAAAAAAAATGGGTCGAGAAGCAATGCCAAAAAAGGGAAAGAAAAGAGGTAAAGGCCGAGGAGACTTGGAGAGGTCTGGGCAATGAACCGGAAGACTTGAATAATTGACCTTTGGAGTTTTCTTTTCTCTTTTCTCCTTACATCCTTCTATTTTGTTAGATTGATTTGGGTTGAATGTTGGATTTTGAGTTAGTAATCACGATTAGTGACCAAATTTCTTCCGTTCTTCTAGGGGATTAGAGATTTGATTGTTTTACTAAGTTAAATATGTGGATGTTTTTCATTTCCTATTTGATTTCTCTTCGTGCTTAAATAGAAGTCCTTGGCCATGGATTTGATCGCCTGTGAGACCTTTGGGAGAAGGGTGATTTTGCTAGAAGATATGAGAGAAATCATCTGGAATTTCTTGATATGATGGGAGACATAAGATTTCTATGATGCTAGATTTAGATTTATGCTTAATGCCCCTTTAAAAAAGTACTTGAGTAAGGGATTACTGAGTTTTTCTAAAGAGAAATGATTGACTCACCTTTGAGAGAAGGTGATTAATCAATAGTGGGCAAAAACCTACAAAGAAAATTTAAGGCTATCCATAGAGTAAATTAATGATAATGGTAGGTTGCATAATGTTTTAGTGAGTAGTTTAGTATGTGTTTAGTTGTTAAATTTAATAATTAGTGCATGTTTAGGTTAGGATTACGTTATTTAGTTAGATATTTGTGTTTTGAGTGTTTTGTGGGTTAGAGCACACTATTGGGCTTTAATTTTATATGTTTGAGGTGCCCTGATGTATTTGTTAGTATTTTAGGTCAAATATAGAAAAATAGAGGAGATTCAGAGGAAGCTCGAAGCAAAACCTAGGGCCTTGATCATAACAGAAGCCTGGTGGAGGTGCCACGATTGTGGCTTGTGCGACAGAAGACATACACAACCTTCTGAACTTAAGTTTTGAAGGGAATTTTTGAACTTTTTGAGCACGGGAAAGCCCTAGGGTTTATCTTAAATGGAAAATACTATATAAAGAAAGAGAAATTGTAACATCCCGTTTCCATACAAAGGGTTGAACCATAGAAACTAGTACATGTGTCTTGCGGGAGTGGGGTGTTACAGAAATGACTTAGAAAGGAGCTTCAACCTCTGCCACTTTGAGAAATATCCAAGGAGAGAAGAAGAAGAAGAGAGAAGGAGGAGAAAGGAAGAAGGAGAAGAAGGGTTATTGTCCTGCCATCTTCCCGATCGATTATGACCCTTACAAGTGACTTTCATTTCATCTTTATTGCTCTTTCTTTTGAATATATAAGATGGATTTGTTAGTGATGGATTTGAGTTTGATGTTGGTATTCTAACTTCTTTAAGGATTTGTTATTGAATTAATGTTAATGTGATTTCTTTTGATGTTAATACATTTGGTGTTGTGATTATTTGTTGTATTTTCATGCTTCGGTAATAAATCGAGAGAGTGAACTGATATCAAACTAATTAGATTGGTAATGAAAGTTAAACAATCTAATAGATCCCACAAATAATCAAATCGGGAATATAGACGAAGAGAGATCTTATGTGAGGACTCGGTTGTCAATTAGAGGGCTTAAGATCTTATTGGAATTGTGAATTTTTTGTTAATTGAGAGATTGCAAATTTCATAATTCAATTAGGGATTATAATTTAGGGTTAAATGATTACAACTCGAGAAAGAATAATCTAACCTTCAAAAGTCCACGATCGATACCGTATTAACTCAAAAGTAGTCATGTTAGCATTTGATGATATGATAAATCCCCCTTCTCATATTCAACTAATCTTCTTTGTGTGATTTCCATTGTTAATTTGGTGGTGCTCATTTTGACTGTTTGTGTGTTAATTTTACAATTCAATTCCAATCAATCATCTTCACGTGTTTACTTTTCTGTGCAATTTTTATTTTCTTTTTAATAATTTTTTAAGCCTTAGATAAATTATAATTATATTAGTTCAACAACTCCTAGAGGGATTGAAACCTCACATACTACACCCACAACTTGTGCGCTTGCAATATTTTGAGAATTTTAAATAGATTAAAACTTGCCTCAACAATTAGTT
The DNA here is from genome assembly GCA_026874005.2 of Erythroxylum coriaceum. Lineage (NCBI taxonomy): Eukaryota > Viridiplantae > Streptophyta > Magnoliopsida > Malpighiales > Erythroxylaceae > Erythroxylum > Erythroxylum coriaceum. The sequence continues at coordinate 748,005 of JANQAP020000080.1, forward strand.
AGCCATTGAAATTTAGCTACATGACTCAATCCCTAGAAGAACCCATATCCTAAATTAAATTCATCTTTAATTTAATGTTGCATTTTTTAGTTAGTTAGTTAATCACCTCAACTTAATTAGTAACTAGTGAACTAGATTTACATTAGTTAGTCGTTTTATTTCTATTTTATTAAGAAAAATACTAATTAAATTCATTTGTCTAGTAGTATCAAAGCTAGCTTGGTACATGTTTTCGCCCAATCCCTATGGATACGATCTAATCTCATCAATTTTTATTACTTGAATGACATCATTATACTTATTATTTGTTAAGAACAAGTTCTTTGCACTATTGTTGACAAATTATGTGTTGATATTGCTACTTGTCCATATATTTTTATGGTCCTTTTAGTTTTTAAAGTTATTCATTTGAAATTTTTATTTGTTCTTATGTTTTCTTTATTTTTTCTAGTAAGAGCTGGTGTATAACTAGAATAATAAAAGGGTAAAATAAATTGTTTGATCTAGAGCTGGAAAGAAAAATCAAGGCAATTAAAAGGCAAAAGAAGATGGCTAACCAAGTAAAATCAATGAGAAGAGCTGAGCAAGAAAGAGTTGACAAAGAAAGAATTAAGCAACAAATGTTGCAAAAACATCATGAGGATGAAGAAAGAATTGGAAATGCTAGAAAAGGTGGAAGAAGAACTAATGTTAACGGTTAAGAAAAAGCTTATATAGAACAACATTATCAAAGGCTAATCAGACACTATTATCAACCAATAGTGGCAATGAATTATCATGGAATTCAAAGGCCAATGTTGAACGTAAGAAATTTTCATGTTCCATTAGGTTTAATTAATTTGGTGCAAATGAACCAATTTAGAGGAGCCCCACTTGAAGACCCAAATAATCATTTAGCAAACTTTTAGGAGTTGCGTGACATTATAAGAATTGAAGGTGCAACATTAGATGACATTCTCCTCACACCCTATTTCTGTTTTCATTAAGGGATAAGGCAAAAAATTGGCTACACACTACACTAGTGAGTAATATAGGTACTTAGTAAGAAGTTACTGAAAATTTTCTTACAAAATTCTCTCCACCATCTAAAGCAACAAAGTTAAGGGCTGAAATTGGCAATTTTCATCAATATGACTTGGAATCTCTCTATGAAGCATGAGAAAGATACAAAGACTTGTGAGAATATTTCCTCACCATAGGTATCCTTTGTTGACACAAATTGAAATGTTTTACAATGGACTTAATGGGAAGACCAAAATAATTGTTGATGCAGCAACAGGTGGAACTCCTATGGCAAAGAATTCAAAAGAGGTTTCACACTTCTTGAGGACATTGCATCCAATAGTTATTAATGTCCATTAGAGAGATCAAGTGGAAAAATAAGTGGAATATGCAATAATCAGCTCAAATTGCAGCACTTACTAATCAATTTTCCAAGTTTGCAAACAAGTAGAAGCACATGGAACAAGTGGAAATAGCAAGTTCTTCCCAATATTATTAAAAAAAGAGCAAGAACAAATGAATTTTGTGAATCGAAGAGGTTATGGGTACAGGTTTAATCCAATGTAAGGATAGAATAATCAAAGCTTTAGAAATAAAGATAATTATGGATATGGAGCCAGCAGGAGCCCACCACTAGGCCATAAACAACAACCTTAAGTAGAGAAGAAACCATCTTTGGAATAGATGCTTGGTGCATTTATTACAGAGTCAAGGAATAGGTTTAACATGTATGAGCATCAGATGGACAATATAGAAATACATGTGATAAGCATTGATTCTTCTATGAAAAACCTTGAAATGCAAGGGCAATGGATCCAAGTCAGCAAAGCAATCTTCCTAGTAATACAGAAGTAAATCCTAAGGAACAGTATAAGGTCATTACACCTTGTAGTGGGAAGGAATTAGAAGAAGCGTCACCTAAGGTAAAAAGCTCCATTCAATCCAACGAAGAAAAAGAGTCATATGGACATTGAAAATTAGTAAGAAGAATCAAGAAAAGGAGGAAGATGCTGTGAATATAAAAGTAATTTTCTAATTGTTTTAAAATTGGTTAATTTGAATTAATCAAATTCCATTTTTTTATTCTATTTCAAAGTAACCGTTTACTAGAAACGGATATGCTTCTATTTCCATCTTCCATAGGTAATCCCATTCTTTTTCCAGTTGTTCAATAGCCCCCTTGCGTTATTCTTCTGAATTTCTAATAGTAGTCAAAATTCTATTTTTTCAATTATCTAAAAAAAATCATTTAACGAAAGTAGATAATTTTTCCATTCATTGCAAAACTTCCACAATCTCTTCCCAAACCAAACATAAATCTTTTGATTCATTTGGCTCTCATGCTTAATTAGGTGATGGTGAAGACAGAAGAAGAATTAAAATCAAAGATTACTCAAAATATCCCTTATCCTCAGAGATTTCAAAAGAAGAAAGTGAACGATCAATTTGCAAAGTTTCTAAAGATTTTCAAGAAGTTGGAGATCAACATCCCTTTTGATTGATGCAATTGAGCAAATTCCAAACTATGAAAAGTTCATCAAAGACATCGTGACAAATAAGAAGTTTGGGGATTATGATACAATGTTGATGACAAAAGAATGCAACACTATAAACAAACAATAAACAACAACGTCCCAGTATAGGTTCCACTAAGTCACAGGGTCTAGGGAGGTTCAAAAGTATGCAGCCTTACTCCTAGCTAATTGGAAGGTTATTTCCCATACACCCACAGAGAAAAGAAAAAAAGATAAACGGTAAAAAGACAAAAAGAAATAAGTCTTTAAGAACTATTTGTAGGGAAAAAAACTACAATAAAAAGATAAAAAATACATATAATATATAATATATAAAATATACAATAAAATAACAAATAGAAATAATAAAATAAAATAAAAAATAAAATAAAATAAATAAAGGATAATAGTAAGGATAACAATGACAATATAATTACATATAATTAAATACTTAAAAATAAAAGTATAAAATAATAAAATAAATAATACAATACAGGTAGAACAAGAAAAAGACTAAAAATATAAAATAAAATAAACATAGAAATAAATAATAATGATAATACTAATAACAGTAATAATAAAGATGGAAATTAAAAGATAAAGGTAATTAATTAATATAAACAAATGTAAGTATAAAATAAGTAATAAAATAAATATTACAATAAATATAGAACAAAGTAAAGTATAAAAATAAAAGATAAAATAAGTAAATAAATAAAAAAATAAGAAAGAAGTTAAATAAATAAATCAATCAAGTAAGTCATTATATGAGAATGATTAGGCTAGGTAAGCAAATGGTTAAGCTAAATAACTACGAGGAAAGTAGTAAAAAACATGAGGTGCTTTAATTAATGTTTAATAAGGAGAGCTTACTTTGAGAGTCAATAGTGAGAAGGTGGTGCTCGACATATACAGAACTCTTTAAAGCCCAAATGTCTACTAACTTGTAACATAATTGGTATAATTTTTTCCTGTGTGGCAACATCTTACTTCTTTTCTTTCAAAAGATTCTCTGTTGACTTGTTTAGAAGGTCTGAATGAAATTGCTTATATGAATGTTACTCAGTTATTTGTGAAGAAATCTCTTGAATTTTTTAAGCTAGTGAAAAATGTTAAGCATTTGGAACCTCTATTTCTAGTTGAAACGATTGATGATGTGAATGATAAGAATGATGCTTCACTTAAAATAGATTTAGAACCACTGATTGAAAATTTGAAGTATGCATTTTTAGGTGATCATTCAATATTATTTTTAGGTGATCATTCAATATTGCCTATCATCATTTAATCTTCAATTTTATTATTATAAGAGGAAAAGTTGCTTATGCTATTAAGGGAATTTATATCTGGAATTGATTAGTATATTAATGACATTAAGGGAATTAGTCCCTTAATTGTGATGCATAAAATTCTTATGACAGATTCATACGCCCCTTATATAGAACGTAAGAGAAGACTGAATTTTTCCATAAAAGAAATGACTAGTAAGGAAATTCAAAAATGGTTAAAAGCCAGCTTAATTTAACCAATCTCGAATAGTTCAAGGATTAGTCCTACATAAGTAAAGAGATGTGGAATCACTGTAGTGAAGAATGAAAAATAAGTAAATTTATTTCCACTAGAACTATCACTACTTGTAGGGTTTATATAGGTTAAATAAAGCCACAAGAAAAGACCACTTTTCATTACCTTTCATTGATCAAATACTAGATATGCTTGTACAGTATGAATTTTATTATTTCTTTGATGGTCATTTAGGCTACCATTAAATAGCAATAGCTCTAGAAGACTAAGAAAAGACCACATTTACATGTCCATTTAGTACTTTTTCATTTAGCAGGATGCCATTTGGTCTTTATAATGCTTTTTCCATTTTTTAGCATTACATATGACTATCTTTTCTGACATGATTGAAAATTTTTTGGAAGATTTTATGGATGATTTCTATATGTATGGTGATTCATATGATAATTTCTTACATTTCTCTAGTGTTGAAAATATGCCAGGAAACCAATTTGGTGCTCAATTGGGAGAAATTATACTTTATGGTGTCAAAAGGAATTGTCATGGGTCATAAGGTGTCCTCAAGGGGAATTGAAGTAGATCGGGCTAAAACAACTGTTAAGTCAAGAGGACTTTACGATGACTAATTTTGATGACCATCAAATAATAGTAATGTTAGAAACAAAAGAACATCTTTGACAACAGTGTTAAGTGCGCAGACGAAGATATAGACGCAGACGCAGATATAGACACAGACGTAAATGCAGACGCAGACGTAAAGACTATATAGATGCAGACACAGGCGCAGATGTAGACGCAGACGCAGACGCAGACGCAGACGCAGACGCAGACGCAGACGCAGACGCAAAATAGAAGCAATGAAGACATAGATGATACCATGCAGATACACTAGCATGTCAGACAGTTATTTAGTCAGAGTTAGTTACAGAACTCAACTAAAGGAGCGGTTATCTAGAAGTGGTTATCAAGAATCAAGAAGCCGTTATTAAGAACAAAGAAGCAGTTAGAGATGAAGACTATAAATATTAGTCGTAGTCGAAGATGTAAAATAATAAGAGAATGATCAGAGACAGAAATACTGAGACAATTAGAAAAGCTAGATAATCTGCGAGAAAAGTCTTACTGTGCTTACTTAGAATAGAGCTTACATTACTGTAACTAAAGCTCACAAACTTTTTCTAGTGAG
>JANQAP020000080.1:753330-766712 GCA_026874005.2 Erythroxylum coriaceum
TTCTGTTCTTTATGTTTCATCGATTTAAAATGTAATATGTGTTGTTTTCAGTTAAGTAGACAAAAGGTTTTGAAAAGAAAAAGTGGGCCCATATGAATGATAAGTGATAAGAGTTTTCAAAAAAAAATTATACCGAGTTTTTAAATGTTAAGTGATGTGACACGCCACTCTCGAGGGGCACAGATTCGGATATCACCATCGGTATCGGGTTCGGGTCCAGCGGGAGTGGGGTGTTACATAATGAAAAACAGAAAATTTAAGAAGCATAAAAATATGAATATGATATGAAATATGTAAGCATTGGAAATTTGTTTGTGTAGGCAAGAGAGATACTATTCAGTTCATCATGTGCACGTTGACCTAAAGCCTTCTCCTAGCTGCCCGCTTGTGACATATGAGCTCCGAAAAATAGACTCATTTCGTTTATGTTGTAAACTTCGATTTCATCATTCTGTTTTATGGGATTCTCTTAAGCCATATTGTTGTGTACTTTATTGTGATTTGCTAAGCATGATTTATAATTGAATGCTTTGTTTGATGATTGTAAAATATATGATATAGATTATGTCACTGTAATTTAAATTAAGTGTTCTGTGAATTGGATTGGTGTATATAAATATGCTTGGTTTTGTGTGTGTGTGTGTGGCTTATCACCGATGGCTATAAACATATTAGCCACTGAGCTTCGTTGCTCACCCTATCATTTTCCACTTCTTAGATGCAAGAATCAGCAAATCAATAGTGAACCTTGCAAAAACTTCAGCTGACTCTAAAAATTTCTATTTCTTTTGTAACTAAGTTAGTTCAGAAACTTTTGATACTTTAGAAGCATATCAAGCATAAGTATTCATATTGTATTTTTGGATTATGCTACTGTTTTGACTCTTAATATGTAATAGAAGTTATGTATAAACTTTACGTTGATTAATAAATGAAACTCTGTTTTGTTTGAGAAATGACAGTAAGAGGTGAAGAATTTCTCTTTTGTATATATGCAGAAATTTCTTCTCTGTTAAGTGTCAATTGTGGTTAGGAATAAAATTTGTTAGTTATGTGATAGCTTTCAGATGGGTTTTCTTTAAGTAAATTGTTTAAATTGGAGTTTTGTATGTATGGTTTATGTTATTGGATTCAGGTCTTTTCGATATAGGTAGTAGTTTTTATTGACAGTAGAGAGAAAAAGGAGATGAAAATGTATTCTGAAACTTCAATGAATAAACTGTATTGATCTAGGCAGAATTTGATAAAATTGTCTTCATGAAAGTTGTAGATCATTCTTTTAGCTTTCTAAAGACATAAAGTTTTCATTCTTTTAGCTTTCTAACAACATAAAGTTTATAATTTTTAGACTTCAGTATTGAAAGTTATGAAGATTAGAAGTGGGTGTGCAAAAGCTACACTGTTCATCGAATTGCACGATCGTGCAAATCCTATTTTTGTTGGAAGCTCGCGATTGTGCACAAGCACGATCGCGACTTTCACTTGTCACGCCCGTGACTTTTGTTGTCAAGGTCGTGTCATTTTCAAATGCACGGCCGTGACATCCTTATTTTTTTACTTTTTATTTATTTGGGTATTTGTTTTTACTCCCAACAGTGTCTTATGGTTATTTTATTTATTTCTATTTTTACTATTATTTTCTAAAAAGTCTCCCAATTTTGGGGCCTTGTCGCTGTGAAATAAGAATCGAGACCCAGAGCCAACATTATACTTTTATTTAGGTACTTCCATATTATTTGATATTTAAATGATTTATATTTTTATTCTAGGTCTTATTTATCCTTTTAAAGGAAAAAAAAGGAAAGATTTAAGTCAATTTGGAGTAATTTTGGTAGATTTGAAGAAAAGACTCAAAACATAATAGCAACACGGTAATGATATTGGCTGTGTTCAAATATGTCCTATTTTACTTCTCAATAAGGATTTTACCAAGGTAACACAACACTATGCCCCTGTGTTTAGATCGTGTTTAAAGTAGGAGCATTTTATTTCTGTAGAAAACTATGACATGCCCCTATGTTCAACCCATGATGACCAATATGGTGGTGACATAAAACTACATTCATCCTTGTGTTTGAGATGATTTTTACATAAAATTTTTAGAAAAGCAGTTAAAGTAACATGAATCCTAAGATATTCTTGTGTTAAGGTTGTACTGGATAAAAAAAATTAGGGTTTCACATGTTTAAAAGAGAGTTGGCTAGAAAATATTAGAAAAGAATATTTTTGGAGCAAGAGAATTACGTAGGAAGCAATTTAAGTAGCTAGAGATCAACAGAGGCAATATTCATAAAAGAACCAAGAAATCCATCAAGATTCAATGAAAACTTAAATATTCAAGAACCATGAAAATGTTTTCTTTGTCTTTTGTTCTTTCTTTTTTTATCATAAACTATTTAAGATATATGTTTAGGTGAGATGGAAACTAACATTTGATGTTTTAAATTGATGCTTTGATTTAATGAAATTTTTAGTTTTTTTAAGATATGTTTATGTTTTTATACTGTGTTAAACTGTTGGAACGAGAGTTTAAAGTTTAATAATTGGATTCATACATTGAGGCTGAGAGATGATTTTTATGTTCATATCACAATATAAGTGATGATGGTTAAATAGGTTTCTTAAGAGATAACCATATGATGTTTTTAGATTAAGGTAAAACCTATTACGAGAATTCATGAAGTGAATTAATGCACTCTTAGGTTATTTTGATTAGAAAGAGATTTTGGTCAAATAAATTTACGACTAGGGACTGCTTTGCTCAAGAGAGTATAGTTATAACTTAGGGATTCTTACCAATCTAAAAAGTTAGAATTGATTATTAAGTTAAAGTAAATTCAAAGTATAGATAAGTTATAGGGAATGTCTTACTTGGATCTAGTTTATTCATAAGTTGTTTTAACCTTATTACTTTATTTTGGTGTGTTAGAATTATTTATTTATTTTCTTTCAAATCAATCATTATCTTTTTAAAATTAGAAAATAAAAAGAGAGTTATTACTAGTAGTCATTGTCTTTATGGGATCATTAACCAATTCACTTAGATTATACTACTGAAATGATAGGTACACTTACCTAAATAATTTCATTGGTATTTTTTTGTATTTGTTTTATTCATCCATATATTTTTACATCACTATCATAAAGCTAAACCATAAAGACTATTAGACTCTACATGCGACTATCTATAAAAGAATGGGAATATAGAACAATAAGTTTGTAAGTCATGCTAGGAGAGGTATGCTAATTAATTTAGTTATTACTAGTACTAATGTCTATTAATGCTCAAACTTGCCTATCCACATCAGTTAGAATATAGCAACTAAAAGGGTGTTGAAGAATGCTCTTTGGATTGGGAAGAGAGAAGACTTCTTTAAAGCTAAGGTTAGAAGATATGAGGTCTTCTCCAATGTTAGAGGGCTAGGAATCAAATCCGTTAGGATTCAGAACAAGGTGTTATTGGGGAAAATGATATGCAAGTTGCTCAATGATGAAGAATCCCTTTAAGTAGTAGATTCATTCCTAATTTTTGAAAGGAGATAACTCATAAAAAATTCATTGGGAAGCTCTACCTTATGGACTACGAGATTAATTCTCAAACCAAGAGACAATATCATACCTTAAACAGGGGTTAAGATAAGGAATAGAGCAAACACTTCTTTTTGGTATGACTATTGGCATCCACTTAGATCAATTCCAACTTTTTAAATGCTACCTCTTTGGTGCGAGCCATACCTAAAAACTGTAAAGTTTTAGCTATCATTTATAATAACACATGGTTCTCTCCTCTCTCTAGAGGCTTTAGTATTATATTTAACTTTGTCCCTTTTTATCACCCAAACCATCTTTCAAAGGACAAATTTCTTTAATTGAAAAATATATCAAGTAAATTCACTCATATTTCATGTTGGGATATGTTCATTGATAATAAATAGTAGGTGGAGTGGAAGAATCTAATCTGACTTCCCCAAAAAATCCTAGAGTCTCTTTCATCCTATTGTTGGAAATTAGAAAGATTATTCACCAAGGATAAGATCAAACTTTCTTAACCTTTTACTACTATATGTGTTCTTTGTAATTAAAAAGGTTAATCCCATGAACACCTCTTCTTTAAGTGCCAAATATGAACTTATCTATAGAATGGAATTTAGTCTTTGGTAGACACAAGATAATTGTACTCTCATTAGAAAAGAGATCATCATAGCAACATAGTTAAAAAAAATCAAAACAGTATTACCCAAGGAATGACTTCAAGATGAAATATCTTAGAATGGGTTCTCTCATTACAATTTCTCTCTTCCTTCTCTCTACCCTGCCATGGATTGTCTTGCTCATTTAAACTTTCTTCTCTCACTCTTCCTTTGGCACCCACTGATTCTTTATTTTACTGCTTGTTTTCTTTGATATCTTACTCAAATTATCTAACACACAAGTCTAACATTTTACTATTTCAGTAAATGTCACCCGATTCCACCCTTTTGTTAGAGAGTGAGGAGTTTCCTCCTCTCTCAACATCCCAACAAACACCTTCCCCAAAACCTTATAAATCGATTTGGAGTTGAGTAGTAGGAGACCCAAACACTTTCGGGAAGCTTCACTATGTTGCTGGTGCAAAGGATGGACCTGTATCTCCTCTGACAAACATTCTTCTCAAGGGAGCAAGTAAGTGGAAAACCTGCTAGTTAGATATTTTCTTGAGAAAAGAATTGCATTCCCAGTAGTCCAACATTGCACAGACACCAATTGGAAGAAGTTGGGTCTTCAATCCACACTTATAACCGAAGTTGAACTATTCATCTTTCGGTTCTCCTCAGAGGAAACAGGAGGTAAAGTACTAGAGATGCGGTCCTGACACATTTAAGGTAAGCCATTGTTTTTACGAAAATGGGAATTAAGATTCAAGCTAGACAAAAATGAGATTAAATCTATTCCAATTTAGGTGAACATGTATAAAATCCCTCTTGAATATTTTTCAGGTTTGAGTTATTTGGCTAGTTATATTAGAACTCCTTTAGCTATGGATGACAACACTGCTAATATAAAAAGAGACAGTTATGCTAAGGTGTGAATTGAAGTGGGCATAAGTAGAACATGTTAAATAGTATCCCTATCATGAAGTTCAATTTGGTGGAGAGTCGGTGGAAGACAAAATTGTGTTATCCTATTTATGGAAGCCATATATGAAACCCAGTACCAAAATATGGATCCCTAAGAGGAATATTAATGAGGTAGTCAATGAAAGTCAACAACAGTTAAGGGCACCCAAACCAAAGCAAGCAGATTGTGATGTGGGAAATGCAGTAATTGCACAAATGACTAATCCAGTGACATTAGGAAAGACACAAAGTAGTCTCATGGAAGTATCTGAAGTAGGAATTGCTTAGATTAGTGAGGATCCAGTTGCAGCATCTAATGACAATCTTAGCTATGTTGAAGAGAACGGTAGTAAGTTTAAGATATCCTCTGAAACCTCCATGCAATGTGCTAAATTAGATGATAATACGAAAAATCAGTTGCAAGAGATTGCTGGAATCCAACAGAATGATGTGGAAGACATTATACAAGAGGCTAAATCTTAGATTCAGCAAAAGAAGGCCAAAGAAATAGTGAATGGAAACAACATTTAGACAATCAGTCATAAGGTAACTGCAGTCACGAACGTTGATAGATTAGCTACCTAAGGGCTGTAAATATTGTTTATAAAGAAAGCAGTTATGAAACTAGTATTCAGTAGGAAGATTGACAGGCAACGAGAACTAAAATTTGAAACACTAGGAGAAGGACTAAATCCTCTTAACCTTAATGATTAGCACAATATAGAATGTCAGGGGACTAAATTGTCTCAATAAAAAACTAGCTTTAAAGGATTATCTTCAAGCTAGTTAGTTATGTTTCATTGGTTTGGTCAAAAACCAAGATCAAAGAGGAAAATTTTCTAAATGGGCTAAAGTTTATTCTAGCATGTTGGAAAACCTTGAGCAATCATACAAAGCATCCTTATGGAATGATTATCATCACAATAGATCCATCTTATCTTGCTCTCTCCAGCTAGTATTGCACTAATCAACTGTTGAATTGTGAACTTATTTTAAAGTCACTGGGCATTCCTATAACTATAACTCTGGTTTCTGTTGCTAATTGGGATTTTCAAATGGTTAGCTTGTGGAAAGACCTATAGGATATTGATCTAAACATGTCAGTCTCGTGGATGGTGATAGGGATTTTAACTGCTTATTGTCTTCTTCTAAAGTCTTAGGGAATATGAAGGTTACTTATGTGAATACTAAAGAACTGACCTCATTAACTTCTTCTTTGAGACTTGTTGATCTAAAATATCAAGGGCTTATGTTCATATGGAACAATCACCATAAGGGTAATAAAAATGTTCAAAGAAAGCTGGATAGGTGCTTAGTAAACAATAATTGGCTTAATTAAGTAACTGAAAGCTATGCAGTGTTTAAGGAACCTTTATTTTCTGATGATACTCCTATTTGAATATGCATCAATGGGAGCTCGTTTAAACGAAGATCACCTTTCAGTTTCTTCAACTCCCAACTCAAACACGTTCAACTTGATTTAATTATTGCAAATGCTATTGGCATGAATGTGAATGGTTCTAAGACTTTCCAATGTGTCCAGATGTTGAAATGTATTAAAGTTGAATGCATTAAGCTCACTAAGCTTAATACAAATCCTTTGAAATTCAATCAAGAATCTGTCTTAGACCCAGAAGCTTTTAGCCAAGGATCTTACTAATTCCTCACTCTTAGAGAAAGAGAAATTTGAACTGTGTAGTTACTTGCAGATCAATAACGAATATCGAGAGCAACTAAAACGGAAGTCTGGAATCCAATGGTTGCAAGAAGGGGATAAAAATTCCAAATATTTTTTCAATGTGATTCAAGGCAGGAGAAATAGAAACAAGATAATTTGTCTTAAGGATGAGAATGGTATGAAGGTAAATGATTAAGAAGAACTCAAACGAGTGGCCAAAAGTCACTTTCAGGCAATAAATAGGGTATTTACTCACACTGTAAGCCTTCTTAGTTGCCTAATCTACTTTAGTTAGCTGCTAAACTAAAGCTAAATACTAAAGATAGGATAAAATTTCAAATCTCAGACAAGTTCTATCCTCTATATGTCAGTGAGGAAGAATCAATTGACCATATCTTTTTCAAATGTTGCTACACAAGTCCACTATGGAAAAAATTTCTCAACCTATTTGAGCTACAAGAAATGAACCTCAGTTGAGAAGACTATCTGTATTAGATCAATGGGTTAAAATGAAAAAGCAAGAAGGATCTAAAAGTATTCAAGGCTGGATTTACAATGCTTGTATATTTCATATAGATAGTGAGAAACACTAAGATATTTGAAAAATCCGAACTTTACAGTAAGTTCACCTAGATAGAGTTCTATCTCAAGCTAAGGATGAGTATTTTGACAAAAGTTTCATCATCTCATTTCATCAGTAGCTAATGAGAATATAACCAGTGCATGTAGTGTTAATGAATTTTGCAGTTAGCCAATTTGTACATACATGATTATCACTTCTTTTTGTAGTTTTTTCCTTTTGTGAATGAATTTACTACTAATTTATTAAAAAAAAAGATGAAATATCTTTGCAAACTGGAATTAAATGCTGTCATCGGTTTGGATCTAGGATTGTCCGGCCCCAAGTTCTACACTAGTCCCGCATCCTCTATGATTTATGGATGGGCAGCGGACAATACCCGCCATCTATAAACCCACAACTTGTTTACCCGTACACAAGCACACCCCGAACGCCATCTGTATGCCTTCTTGCTATATAAAAACACACAACGAACGCATCTACATCCAAAAGCCACCACCGCAACCACCATATTCCATCCATCTCTTTAATCACCTAATATTTTCTTCAATTACTTCTCACCAGAATTTACTCAGAAAATAGGGCATCAAAATCAATCAATCACCCGTTTAAGAGAGACTTTTGTTATTTAATTGAATTTGGTAGGTTAGGCGTAGGGTGATTATTTGGTAAAAAGATGGGTAAGAAGAGGAAATCCATAGCTACGAGCCTCGACGAAGTGGATCGTACCATGTACGCTTCGTTTTGCAGCGGGGCTAACTCTCTTTCTCAGCTCTATACACAGGCCATGAACCACCAAAAGCTCTCCTTTCAAGCCGGTGAAAGGCACGGTCTTGTAAGATCCTTTTAACCCCTTCAATTCTGTTTTTAAACGTTCTCATTATTTTTAATAATCCATTTCTATTTGTGTGTATGCTCTCTACGTGGATACCTGGATACATTTGTTTTATTCATTTTGTTGGGTTTTATGGGTGATCAAGCTCAAGCATAAACCTCTTTTATCTATTGGCTTTTGTTATTGGGTTTCACGTACATTAGGGACGACACATCCATTTTCAATCTGGTGGTTTCTAATTGTTCATTGGGGCTATTGCTTCCACTTTTCTAAACGAATTTGAAGGGTACATGGATGGACAGACTGATGGTTTGGTGGCTCAATATGTGGAAGGTTCTTATTAATGCAATCATGTTGTTTAGTGATGCAGTGATAATTCATCGTTGCTTGCGGTTAGTAATTAATAGAACTGAAACATCGGAACAGCCTCTAACTTCACTTGTATTAGGGTGGTTTTGATGGTATCTGTTTTAGCTTCTAATGGCATTAGAATATTGTGATTTGAGTATCGGTATACTCTTCTGCTGTGGACAACCACTGTATGCATTGATCTTTGTAACGTTGAAAAGGAAGTTTTGACAGTACTAACTTTGGATCCTATGTTTGATCTTAACATTCTCAAGATGAGGTTTAATGCTGTTAGTCTCTCTGGGGTTTTAGGAGTCACCTGAATCTAAGTATCAGATTTTGAAAGAAAGCTTCATACTTCCCTACTAAAGAAATTCCCCCTTTCTCTTTCACAAACTAAAACGATAAACTTTGATAAGATTCTTCGCAACAAAATCCTTTCAGTACGTGAATTCTACCTCGTTGCACCCTAGTAATATTAAATGCTAATGAGAACTTAAAATAACCTATTCTAATTTAACTTCTAATAAGGAAAAGAAAGTAAATGTATTGACTAAAGCTTGCTATTTTAAATAACACCTAAACTAATTCCCAACTTCATTAAAAAATGAATTCATACTTGTTTAAATTATATGGATCACATATTACTTTTTGTTCATTTTTGGATCTGGGATTTGGGACTTGTATTTGGTTTCCTTTCTAGTTACGATGTGAGAACATAATCTAGCTCTTAATATTATCTTTGAATTTCTTAATTTGACACTCGTGTACAAAATCTAGAGTTAAATGCTAGCTAGCCTTGTAGTACCATTTGGGCTATTAAATAATGCCAAGCTATGAATGTTCTAACGTTAAATGATACCAATTGTGCGTCTTTTTTTTTTTTTTTTCAATTGAACTCAATTATTCGTTCTTTTCCTAACACAATCTTTATTAATTTGCCTCTTAAAGAGACTTTGTTGAAAGTCTGAAACTTGAAGGTTCTTTTCTTCTTCTCTTCTTCTTGTTTTAATGATAACTAAGCCTTTATTACTTGATGTAATCCAAACACAGGTCATTACTCAATTTATTGCAGCGTAGCAAATGAGAGTATCTTAGTGCACTTGATCAACTTCTTCGAATTTTTTTTGAATAAACCATTCAACAGTTTCTTGCTCTGTAGTGATGTATTTTGTCTTAAATGGAACCTTGTTCGGTAATTATATGGATATGTATATATATTGTCCCTAAATCTTTTGGTGAATTTGGATGTTGAAAGGTGCATGGCCTCTAGTGCAAATTTATTTGAAAATTGTACCAAAATTGTTATATATCGTTGTATACAACTTTATATCACTGAGATGAATGTGCTTTGAAATTAAGAACGTTTCATGTGTATCTTACCACCATCTGTCCTTTCCCTCATGCACTAAATAAAAAAAGTACGAACAAAGATTATTTTCACTCTTTGTTAGCACAAGTCATGTTGACTTCTTTGGCCTTTTTCCTTTTGGATTCCCAAATTAAGTTTTTAGCTTGGATGCAACAATGATGCGTGAACTTTAAACTTTCAAATTGCATTGATTATTTTGCTTTAGGTCAAAGACTGCACTTGTTTGATATGAGCTTTCTTTTTGTTTCTGTTGTGCTTA
Organism: Erythroxylum coriaceum; assembly: GCA_026874005.2. Taxonomy (NCBI): domain Eukaryota; kingdom Viridiplantae; phylum Streptophyta; class Magnoliopsida; order Malpighiales; family Erythroxylaceae; genus Erythroxylum; species Erythroxylum coriaceum. Next base: position 763,499 of record JANQAP020000080.1, read on the forward strand.
GGAAAAGTTATATCAGTCCATTAGGAGACAACAAGAAGAGGGATCAAAAGTTACAACCATTGATATACTCAATTATATACAGGTTTGTCCCGATTTATTAATATTTTCTTTTTCTTTTTGATGATGTCTTTGTTATAATGTCCAATAATTCACTATAAATGAGCACCTTTACTTGCATATCTACCTAAGCAAAGTTGCAGCTATTTTATTTGTTTTAATGCATGTCTAGATATTGCTCCCCTTAAAACTATGTGCTTGTAATCATGAATACATTTCAATAATGTCAAATCCTAACTTTTTGGAGATTTTTTTAACATTTGTGATGCAAATGCACAAGGAAATGTTAAAGTTATCTAAAAGTTCATTTATATCAATTGCAATATGAGCAGTTTCATTTTTTTAATCTTATCTGCTTTGGAAATAAAATGATGACAAATCTAACTAAATTCTCTATTATTAAATTGAAGGGCAACAACAGATCTTACGAGATAAATTAATTCTTCTAAATTGGTCACCTATTCTACAAGGCACCTTCTTACTAATGCTACAAATATCTAGGATAGTTGTTTGACAATAAGATTTAAAGCTTTGCAAATTACTAGTGATGGGATTCATGTGTTATTGTTGCAAATTGATAAAATAATAGATATATTTTCCTTTCAAATGTCTAGTTAATTTTTTTATACATTTTGGAGAGTGAGTTGAGCAAGAAAGCTAGTCATGGTGAAGCAAATCAGTCGTCTTTCATGATCGTAAAGATAAGAAAGCCACTATAGTTGCAATTTTAAGTTATAGGTGAAACATGCTTATGGAAGAGGTTTATTAAACACACTTTATATAAATTTTGCCCCAAGTAATCATGTTATTTGAGAATTAACAATTTGATACATGGTCAGTTTTTTATGATGATTTTTTAGAAGTGCGAGTACATCATTGAACTTCAAAATATTTTATTAGAACTGTTTAAATTTATGTTTTTTTCAAATTGATAAAAATTAGTATTAATTATTATTAAAACGATATGAAAATTTTGGTTCAAATATTAGTGTTCTCCGAAACAAAATTCATGCTATAAGGTTCTAATTGGAAAGAACCCTATACCATAGAGGATATTGTTACAAGTTGAAACTATGAAAGGGAGAAAGTTCGATACAACTTCAAAGAGAAGGCAATAATTATGTAGCCAAGAGTCGAATGATTTTGTAGGATCAAATGTATAATCAAAAGGAAAGGGCAGGTGTAAATGAACAAATGGTTTATTTCCAACAACTATATTAGCCATTAGGTGTCAGATTATAACTAATTTTTGGAGTAATATTTGATTCTTTTTAATCTTTCTATCTACTTTTTCATTTAACCAATTCAACATTCACAAATTTTCCAAATATAAAAGTTAGATTCTTTTGCTTGAATTGTGACATATCAAGCTGGTATTAAACTGATCAAATTATAGTCAAAAGGAAAGGGCAGGTGTAAATGAACAATGGTTTATTTCCAACAACTATATTAGCCGTTAGGTGTCAGATTATAACTAATTTTTGGAGTAATATTTGATTCTTGTTAATCTTTCTATCTACTTTTTTCTTTAACCAATTCAACATTCACAAATTTTCCAAATACAGAAGTTAGATTCTTTTGCTTGATTTGTGACATATCAAGTTGGTATTAAACTATGTGATTCTCAACCAAGGAAGTAGTTGGAATGAAATAATATGGCGGAAGGATAGCAAGATGCTTGGCAGTTAGAGGAAAATATGAAGGCCCAAATGCAAGAAATGGAAGTAAGATATGAAAACATGATTGGAGAATTGGAAGAAATAATTTTGCAATTGTGTCAAAATAACATTCAAAATTGGAGGAATATGGAGGGTAGAAGACTGTTGGAGATGGTAGCGAATGAGGGGTATACTATGCCTACTAGGTTTAACAGGGTGGAATTTCCATCTTTTGATAGATAAGGCCTTTGTAATTGAGTCTTCAAATGTGCGCATTTATCTTGGAAGCTTTATCATGGTACCAATTATACATGGAGAATAGCTTGATGGTGGAGTCTCCTAGCTGGGGGAATATTTGATAACATTGGAGTAATGATTTAGTGAAGCTATGTTTGATGATCTGGTGGGGGAACTTGAGAAATTGAAGCAAATAGGTAGCATAAAAGATTATTGTGCAAAATCCAACTTTCTGTCACATAAATTGGTAATGCTGGAGCCTTATTCTCTTTTGAAGGAGTTGAAACCTGAAATAGAATATCCATTGAGCTTTTCAATACGAGAAATGTTATAGTCAGTGTATGAGGCAGCTAAGAAACAATAGCTAGTTTTCCATCATTGTTTTGCAGCGTACAAAACAAATTGGTAAAGTTAGTAGTAGAATATGCGAGTTTCATTGCAAATGTATAAAGTTCAACATGGCCTTCTACTAAAACGTCAATCAATTGAATGCGATGTCCAGTGGATGGAGTTGGAGGTAATAGGTAGTAGAGAAATGATGGGAGAATGTGAGTCATTGAAGCAATTACTGGAACAATATACCTCCAATCAAGAAACATGATCTTTGCATTGTGTTAAGGAGGGAATAGAGGTAGTGAACAACATGCCTTGTAAGTATGTTGGGGTGCATAAAGGGGCTATGTTGGAATTATATGATGTAAAAATTTAGATGTATGAAAAGATTGTTGTCATTATGCTATAGACCTGTAGGTCCTTATATAGAGCTAGGGTACATAGTTTTGGTAGTCTTCCAATTTAGGAAGACTCCTTATTAGGAAATATTCCTAATATAGCTAGATATTACAGTTAAGAATAATCTCTAAGAATAATCCCTTAATTATGGGATTATCTACAATTACGGGATTGTCTACACTCCCCCCTCAAGTTGGTGCAAAGATGTCTATCATGCCCAACTTGCCAATTTGCTCTTCAAATGGTTGTTTTAACAACCCCTTTGTGAAAACATCTGCTCTCTGTTCTTTAGTAGGAACAAACGGAATACATATGCTTCCCTCTTCCATTTTTGCCTTGATAAAATGCTTATCAACCCCTGTATGCTTTGTCCTTTCGTGAAGTACTGGATTGTGTGCAATATTAATGGCTGCCTTATTGTCACAATACAGCTTCATGGGAGGCTTAACCTCTAAGTTTAACTCAGACATAACTCTTCTGAGCCACAAGACTTCACACACTCCTTGAGCCATAGCCCTGTACTCAGCTTC
>JANQAP020000080.1:766812-783517 GCA_026874005.2 Erythroxylum coriaceum
CTTGTTATCCTAATATGAAAAGGATTCTAATCCTAATTAAGAAAGTATAACTATCTAGGAAAAACATAACTAATCCTTTTTGGATTAGGAAAACCAAATAAATCTAGAACTAGAACTACTCAAACAGAAATATAATTATTTCAGAAATTCCAACAATTCTTGAATTTACTAAAATACCCCTGAATATGCTATTTTGCATTCTAAATCACAGCTTCTAAGTGTTCTTCATATGATGAGTGCATAAATTGGCTTACTAGACTCACTGCAAATGCTATATCTGGCCTGGTGTGAGATAAGTAAATTAACTTCCCAACTAACCTCTAGTACCTCTCCTTGTTTACTGGAACACCATTTTCGGGTTGTCCAAGTTTCTTTCCTGGTTTACCAAAAAAAAGTTTCTTTCCTGGTTCCACTGATGTATCACAAGGCTTACATCCACTTAAACCTCTCTCTTTTAATAAATCCAAAGTGTATTTTCTTTGAGTCACCATAATTCCCTTCTTGGATCGAGCTACTTCCATGCCAAGAAAATATTTGAGCTACCCCAAGTTTTTTACTTCAAACTCCTTCCCGAGCTGTGCTTGTAACTTTTCTATCTCCATAAGATCACTCCCAGTAATTATGATATCATCAACATACACTATTAGGACATCAATTTTACCTTCCCCAGTCCTTTTAGTAAACAAAGTATGGTCTAATTGGCCTTGGGAATACCCCTGACTTGTTACAAACTTGGTGAATCTGTCAAACCAGGCTCTTAGGGACTGTTTCAATTCATACAAAGACCTTCTAAGTTTGCACACCTTGCTCCCAAAGCTTTTCTTGAACCCAGGAGGTGACTCCATGTACACTTCCTCTTCCAAATCACCATTCAAGAAAGTATTTTTTATGTCTAGTTGGATTAGAGGACAGTCTAAGCACGCAGCCACTGATAATAGGACCCTGATAGTGTTCAATTTTGCCACTGGAGAGAATGTCTCAGTATAGTCCACCCCAAATGTTTGAGTGTAAGCCTTTGCCACCAACAGAGCTTTAAATTTTTCTATTGAACCATCTGCATTGTATTTAATGGTAAATATCCATCGGCATCCAACCAATTTTTTTCCGCTTGGCAGGTCGGTTCTCTCTCACGTGCCATTATTTTCCAGGGCCTTTAATTCTTTCGAAACAGCCTCCCTCCACTTAGGAACAGCCAAAGCATCATGTACGTTGTTTGGAATTTCTGCACTGGTTAGTGTGGAAATAAAGGCAGAAAAAGTTGGAGACAAGTTTGCATTAGAAACAAAGTTAGAGGTAGGATATTGTGTGCATGATCTTTTCCCTTTTCTCATTGCAATAGGAAGAAAAATATCACCAGGGAGATCATTTGAGTTACTTGGTTGGGTAGTCTCAGATTGTGAGATGTCAGGACTCAGATTCGGAGATGATAATTGGGTTGTAACGAATATTACTTCCCTTGCTCCCTTGCTATATATTGCACCGTGAAATTTTTTTTGCTCTACACTTCCTGCTTCCTTCTCAACATTGTCTTCTTCCTGATTTTCTTTTTTCTCCCCCTGACTAGTAAGCTTTTCTGCTACTGGTCTTTCTAGATTCAACATCTCAGTTTTTTTCCACTAGACCTCTCATCTTCCTTACTAAAATTCCCCCCCTGAAGATGAGTGCGGTTGTCATAAGGTTTACCTTCAAAAAATGTAACATCGATAGAGGTAAAAAATTTCTGGGATGTTGGACCAACAAAGATGCATTTGATCACTTTAGGATCTAGTTTGGATTTCTTGGAATCATGATTATAGACAATCACTGTGCTTCCAAATATTTTCAGAGGGACAGGCGGGTTTGATCTTGTATTAAGAAAGAAGGAAGTTAAGGCTTGTAATGGGGTTTGAAATTTTATGTTTTGGAGGGAAGTCTATTTATCAAAAAATTGGCAGTGAGAATTGCTTCTCCCCATAGGTATTTCAAGACATGTGTTTGAAAGCTGATTGCTCTAGCCACCTCTAAAAGAGGTCTATTTTTGTGTTCCGAAATCCCATTCTGCTGTGGGGTGTAACTGCAGGAGATTTGGTGGACAATTCCTTTGCTATCTAGGAAGTTGTTTAAGGCCAAGATCACATACTCCTTCCCGTTGTCACTTCTTAACATTTTAATCTCCTTTTGAAATTGAGTTTTAACCATGTTATAGAAGGACATAAATGTGGCACAAACATTAGACTTATCTCCCAAAAGAAATACCCATGTGACCCTAGAACAGTCATCAATGAAAGTGAGAAACCACTGCTTTCCATTAGGTGTTTGAGTTCTACAGGGACCCCATAAATCACTGTGAATTAACATAAATGGCTTCGTACATTGGCTGTTTTGAATAGGGTAACGACTTCTATGAAGTTTAGCTAATTCACAACATTCACATTGAAACCTAGCACTTTTATTGATAGATAAATGAGGTGACGCAGACTTCAGATATTGTAAACTAGGATGGCCTAACCTATAATGCCACAACATTATTTCTTCCTCCTCCTTGCTGACAGTAATGTGACAGCTCCCTTCTTCATGTTTCTTTCCTTCTTCTTGCAAGATATATAAGTCTCCAGTAACCTTAGCAACCCCAATTATCCTCCCCGATTATGAATCCTGAAACATACAATGAGTTGACCAAAAATTAGCTTTGCAATTCATATCTTTGGTTAGTTTGCTAACAGAAACCAGGTTATAGGAAAGATTGGGAATGTGAAGTACATTTTTTAGTGTTAAGGTATCTGAAATAGGGACTGTCTCTTTTCCTGCAACTGAAGCTAGGGAACCATCTACAATTCTAATTTTTTGGTTCCCTGCACAAGGTGAGTAAGAGGAAAAAAAATGGAGCTACCGGTCATGTGATCTGTGGCTCCAGAGTCAATTATCTAAGAGTAGGAGGGTATAGAAAAAACAAAGGCCATTGGAAGGATTATAACTGACTGGACTAAAGAACAAGAGGTTTTTTTGGTATTCTCAGCTGGAAGTAAAGTGTACAGATGATCAGGTTGTTCCCTTGTGAAAGGGAAGGTCCTGGATGAGCAGGATTTATCTTGGTCATGACTAGACTGGTTCCCAGCTTGCAAAGCTTTCCCGTCTCCTGCTCCATTAGTCCCTTTTTCTTCCAATTTGCTGGTTTGCCATGTATCTTTCATCATGTATCTTTTGTATGCCGTGGTTTTTTGCAAAACTCACATCAAGTTTTCTGCTTGTTTCTACCTTTCTCACCCTCATTGTCACTATTCTTTGAGACAAATGATGATCCTTCATTCTGGAAGTCCATGGTGCTTTTTTTTCCCAACATGACATTCTTTTGAGCTTCCTCTCTTCTGACTTCAGAGTAGACTTCTCGTATTGAGGGTAGTGGCCTATGTCCCAAAATACGTCCCCTGACTTCATCCAATTTTGCCTTCAAGCTAGCAAGAAATACAAACAATCGTCCCCTATCAACTTTCTCTCTATATTGGGTTGCATCTTCTGGATCTTTTCACTTTGTTTCCTCAAACAGATCTAACTCCTGCCATATTATAGTCATTTCATTATAATATGCAGTTACATTTTGCTCACCCTGCTGCATCTTCCACATTTTTGAATTGAGTTCAAACAGCTGCGCATAGTTTTCCAGGTCTGAGTATGTTTCTTTGACGGCTTCCCACACATCTTTGGCTGCTGGGAGAAAAATAAAGGATCTTCCAACCCTTGGTTCCATGGAATTGATGAGCCAAGCTATGACTATGGCATTTTCCAAGCACCACTAGTAAAAAATAAGGTCCTTTGACCTTGGAGTTTGGATTGCTCCTATTATGTACCCTAATTTCCCTTTTCCAGTAATCACAAGACGGGCTGATTGGGACCATTCTAGGTAATTTCTTCCATTCAGCTTCTGGATTGAAATTTGTAGGGAATTTTCTGGGTGTATGTTGATTGAATCAGGTTGATTTCCTGATCCAGAGGAAGGGGTTGCGTTGCTGGTGGTCTCGAATGATGAAGATCGAGACCTTACCATTGCAGCTTTGTAATTTATGGAAGAGTGTGAGGCTCTTATACCATGTAAAAATTTAGATGTATGAAGAAGATTATTGTCATTATGCTATAGACCTGTAGGTCCTTATATAGAGCTAAGGTACATAGTTTTGGTAGTCTTCCAATTTAGGAAGACTCCTTATTAGGAAATATTCCTAATATAGCTAGATATTATAGTTAAGAATAATCTCTAAGAATAATCCCTTAATTATGGGATTATATACAATTACGGGATTGTCTACATATGATGGAGCAAAGAATAATCAAGGAGAGCAGATCTCCATTTTCTTCTTTGTTAATCTTGGTGAAGAAAAAAGATAACTCATGGAGGACATTTACGAATTATCTAAAAAAATGTACTATGAAGGATAGATCCTGCATTTCATTGATTGAGAGTTGCTTGATTAATTTTATCGTGTATAATACTTTTCTATGTTGGATTTATGGGTTGATATCACTGAATTTGTATGTTTAAGGAGGATGTACATAAAACAACCCTTAAAACACATGATGATCATTATGAATTTTTGGTAATGCCTTTTGGCTTAACCAATTCATCTGTAACAGTTCAGAGTTTGATGAATCCTATTGTCAATAAGAAATTTTGTTTTGGTGTTCTTTGATGACATTTTGATTTATAATAGTTCATGGACATAACATCTTAGCAGGTGTTATAGATTCTAACAGAGCAACAATGATTTGTGAAGGAATCAAAGTATTCTTTTGGATCAAGTCAAGTGGACCCTTGCCCATTTCATTTTGCCAAAAGGAGTATCATCAAATCTTAGAAAGATTAGTGCAATGCAAAATTGACCCATTCCAACTAATTTGTGTCAATCAAGAGGATTTCTAGGATTAGCTAGATATTATAGGAGGTTCATTAAGGGGTAAGGCCAACTAAGTCATTCATTAACTTCCTTATTAGTGAATAATGCTTTTGGGTGGCATAAGAGGCTGATGATGCTTTTAGAGCTATCAAAAGGCATTAGTGTCTTCACCCAATTTAGCCTTACCAAATTCTAATAAATAATTTATCATTGAAGTTGATGCAAGTAGGACTGTTTTAGGAGTTGTTCTGATGCAAGGAGGTCATCTTATTACTTATGTTAGCAAAGCCTTATTGTAGGGGTGCATTATGTTGATAGACCACAAAAGCTTGAAGTATTTGATGGAGAAAAAGATTACTACTCCCTTTCGACAAGCATGGTTACCAAAGTTATTAGGATTTGACTTTGAAATCTGATACAAAAAGGTAGTTGATAATGTAGTAGTTGATGGATAGTGGGGAGTTAGATAATCTAGTAGTCTCTCCAGTGTAAAGCAACTTATTATGAGAGATCATTAATAGTTGGGAGGAGGATGCAATAGTACAGAAAGTGATTCAATGGCTTAACCTATTTAATCTTAATTTATAGCTTATAATTGGTCTAGTGACTTGTTGCAATGGAAAGGTAGGTTAATGGTTGGTGTTAATATGGAGTTGTGCAACAAAATCATCTCCTTATTTCATGATATGGCTGTGGGTGTTCATTCCAGTTATTTGGGAACGTGTAAGTGACTACATATGTATTTTTTCTAGAGCAAAATGCAAGGAGATGTTCTAGAATTCATTTGTAGGTGTGACATTTGCCTGATTTACAGACGCTATAGCTGTTGTCTATTTCATATTAATTGCAGATTGATATTATTCTCAATTTTTTTGAGGGCCTAACTAAATCTAAAAGTTGTTGTGTGATAATGACTGTATTGGATCATTTTAAATACACTCATTTTATTCCTCCGTCCCATCCTTATTCTACAGCTGGAGTAGCTAGTTGTTCATTCAATATGTGTACAAGTTGCATGGTATACCAGTGATGATTACGAGTGATAGGGACTTGATTTTTGTTAGTACCTTTTGGCAAGAATTCTTCAAGGCTCAAGGGGTACCCTTAAAGATGTTGACTGCCTATTGTCCTCAAACAGAGGTTTTGAATTGAAACTTGGAGACCTATTTATGGTGTATATCTAGCAATTGTCCAACTTATTGGAGTAGTTAGTTTCCTCTTTCAGAATGGTGGTATAATACCACTTTTCATTTGGCTATTCGATGTTCTCTGTTTGAAGCCTTATATGTATTTATCCATCCTGTGCATGCTCCTTGTCTTGCGGGGGATTCCAAGTTGTTGATGGTGGATGAGGTATTGATAACTTATCCAGTTCCATATTAAACAAGCTCAAAACCTGATGAAGCAATTGACAAATAAAAAGTGCACTGCAGAGAGTTTGCAGTGAATGATTTAGTGTATGTAAAACTTCTACCTTATAGGCAACTAAGTACGCAACAGCATATGAATCTTAAGTTGTCATCTCTGCTTTTTGGTCCTTTTATAATTCTGCAAAGCGTGGGTAAGATGGCTTATCATTGGGTCTTCGAGAGAACTCCAGAATCCATCCTACTTCCTTGTGTCTCAATTTAAACATGTTTCAGATGCAAGGAGAGTCCAACCACATCTTCCCATAGCAGTGCCATTCATAATAGGAGGATCAAAAAACAGGTCAGCTGTTAAAGTCTTGGTTTAGTCATTTGTGGTCGGTTGAAGATGAAGTTGATGTTACATGGGAATTTCTTAAAGATACTGTTACAGGTCTTATGGGAGAACCAACCCCAAAGCTGGCTTGAAGGGTGGGAGAGCCTATAAGCCTATAAACTTCACATCAGTCTCTTTTATTATCGATGTGGAACAATTAGACCGTAACAGATACCTTGACATCAACCTTGTGGAATTAAAGAGGAATTTTTGTTACAGTTGAAACTATGAAGGGGAGAAGGATCTATACAGCGTGGAAAGAAGAGAATTATGTAACTAAGAGTTAAATGATGTCGTAGAAAGAAGGGAGAAGTGTAAATGAACAACTGGTTGATTTCCAATGGCTATAGTAGCTGTTAGGTGTTGGGTTGTGACTAATTTTTGGAGTAATAATTGATTATTGTTAATCTCTTCCTCTACTTCTTACTCTAGGTAATTCAGCATTTAGAAATTCCAAATACAGAACCCTAATTAATTCTCTTGAATTGTGATGTATCAGATATCAGTTCTTTTAACATTGAATTAGATCTATGAGTTTCACATTATTCTTGTCATATGAAACATCAAAAGGAATTCAGAGTTGCAACTTACTCTCTTGCTGTTTTATAGATATGAATTGGTGCAGCCGGTTCAACAAAACATCCTAGCAGCTATAATGCTGGAGGGTTTGGATAACCGTATTCAACCTACCTGTCAAAGATCAATTCTGTTTCAATCTCAAAATACAAATTACAGCATAAAAACTTGATAAATCAGGCGTGGTTAAATAAAATTCAATTCTTTAGTTTTTTAAACATCCTTGGCTAACCATTGTGAGGGGGGATTGAAGTTTCTACTTGCGAGGATGTTTATGAGGGGAAGAGAGTGGTAGCCCTTGTGGTGTTTTTTATATGGACTTTTCTAATATCATCACCTAACTTTCTTGGTGAAGGAGACCCAGTTTTTAGGGCTACAAAATATTCAGCATTGATAGTTCACAACACCATTTTGTTCAAAAAAGCTAAAGTTGTCATTGGTTCAACATTGCTGTTTGCTTTCACTCTCTTTTATTCATACCATAAGAGTTGGGAGTAGACCATTCAATGGGATTCCATTTCGTTTTGATTTTCCATAAATACTGATAGTTTTGTTCAGCATGGTTTATAAAGAGATTATTCTGTTCAATTGACATTTTCACTTTAATAATGATGCAGAATGAGCTTGACTATTGTGGGGAAGAGCCGTCAATGTCCCCCAGGGCACCACACCAACATCAGAATTCTCAGCCAATTCAGTTCTCCAACTCTGGTTTCTTGGTTTCTCCAGGTTCGTCTGGTCCAGTAACTGCGAACCAGCACTGTGATCAACAAACGAAGAATGCAGTTTTCTCGAATGCTTTGTCAAGCCCTATCCGCAGGAGTCTCCAGAATTATCACATTACTCAGGGAGGATACTGCCAGAACAGGGAGTCCAATGATTCTTCGATGGACATGTGAGACGACAGTTCTCTTAGGCTGCTCATCCTGTGCTATTAATGGGCCTAGAAAGCTGTTGATACTTCACCAGTGGAAGATGATTACATCGAAGAGATTTTCGGAGTGAACGGGTTAGGATGATGACGTCAAACATGTGAGGAAAAGGCTTGGCGTGAGTTTGGATTGGCATATGCTTTTTCTGGGATCAAAATAGCCTATTAGCTTATCATCCGTATCTTAGAAATGCCCCTTAGTTTGTGTCTTGATCAAGTTCCCCACCAGTTGGTACCCTATGTTGCTTGTTATCAATCATGCTTTCGCTTAATGTGTGTGCTTGTTTTACCGTGTAAATTTGTGTTTTATGTAGCTGCTTGTATCTCTCGCTGTCTGCTTTATTGAATTTTCGTTGAATTCTTCAAAGCTCGATCAATGATCCTCTTGTGCTGTCGTAAGGAGCTTCAAGTACGTTCAGCGGATATTAGGGTGGAGAGGAATGGCAAAGTGTGACCGACAGATGTTAGGATGGAGAGGAGTGGCAAAGTGACTACAGAAATAAAGGCTAATACTAGAAATATATCTTTGAAATTGACGAGTAGTTTACTAATTTGCAGAACCTTGGAACGTAAATTTAAATGGAGAACTTAATTGATCAATAATTTTTGGAATATTGAAACAAAAATTTAAATGGAGAATATTACTAGTTTACATTTTGAAAAATAGACTTCTATACTTATAGGACAGCAATGAAAATAAGTTTTTGACCAACACAGAAAACAAAATAACCTCAGGTAGATTTTTAATAATCAAAGCATGCACCTATTTACACCTTCAGTCTTTTCTTCCTCTTGTTATACTCTTACTTCTGTACATCATTAATATCATCCTCATTATTACCATTAAGATGACATCAAATTCCGTCACTCGTTTCCTCTTGCTTTACCATATGAAATACTTTTCATGGAGGGCAATTACGAAATCTATGACTAGCTTGGTTACACTTAGAAGCATTTCTTAGGAATTGATTTAAGGATTTATAATGCTTTGCTCATCCTTTGCTTCTATCATCTTCTTTTTCTCACTTTTTTCTTTATGATAATTAATATACGTGAAATATATGCATATTTTCTTAAGTTTTTTATTTGATTTATATGTTTTACTTAGTTTTTAATATATTTGTAGATAATAGTGCACATTTGGCCTTGGAATGAGATTTACCAAGAATTAGGACCTATTTCAAATAAAACTTTAAAAATTGACAATTTTTAAAGAAACTTGGTTTTGCGTATGTTCGTGTGCCAACCAATGCATTATATGAATCAAGTATAATAGAGAAATAGACTATAAAATGGATTAGAGAGTGATTGAGTGTCATTGAAGAAAATTCATAGACTAATATAGCCTAAATTATGGTCGTGTCTTAAATCGTGTGCAAATCATAAGAGAAATAAAAGTATCCACAATTTGGGGCATAAATGTGTCAGAGATAATCTCTATCCTCAAGAGGAAACAAGAGGATCCATGTTTAGCATGATTTTGAGAGCATTTTGCTTGCTTTGAATGATTCTATAGGATTTGATATTCAATTGAGTTTATACTTTGTTTCCATACCTTGATATAGTTTTCTAATAAGGAAGCAAAGAGTTCGGGCAAATTTAAGTCAAAGTGGAACAATTTGATGCAAGTTGGAGCAACACAAAATCTATGTATGATGAACATGTATCCACATTATGCTAGTTAAAGAGTGTTCAGAATACGAGACAAAGATAGATCCATATTAGGGAACTGTGTTGGTTATTTTTTATGCAAAGTAATAACTTTTTTGGAATTGTTAAGAAACACGAGACCTATATAGGTCTATGTTGTTGGTCGAGACACTTCAAACTTTATAGAGTTTTGTGAGAATAAAAGGTAACTTTTACATTTATCCAATAATACAATAATAGGGAGACAACTTAGAGCATCATCAAAAAAGAATGGAGCAATTTAACAAAGAAAAGAAAGTATTTTCATCAAGATTCAAGTGAAAACATTAAGATTTCAAGATCTATAAGAATGAGTTCTTATATTCTTTCTTGGTTATTGCTGGTTTTCTTTATCTTAGTATGAACTAAATTGGGATAGATCTACATGGGATGAACTATAGAATTATTTATTTCGATTAATTATTTGATTTCATGAAATACTTCAAGTTTTAGTGTAGATTATTCAGGTTTATTGATTTTGGCTAAATAGAAATATGCTATTATTTTGATTCAATTTTTTATTTCATATATAGGGATTAAGTTATCATATGAATAAATAGATCGTAACATGAATAATAAGAGTTGTATGAAATCCTAGAGATAAGGCCATATAAATCTTTTGGGCTAGAGTCAAATATGCTAAGGGAATTCATAAAACAAGTTAATACATTCTTAGGAGTTTTGATTAGAAAGATATTTCAATCAATCAACTAAAAGAGTCTTATGAATTGAGAAACAATAAGATTGTAACATTGGAGTTTCTATTGGTCTAGAATAAATAATTGAATCAAGATAAATTCAAGCATAGAAAAGTTCCAAAGGGATTCTACATCTAGATTTTGTTTATTAATTGATTATTTCATTCTTGTTCATTGCTTTGGTTTATTATTTTAGATTAGTAATTTTAGTTGGTTAATCATTCTTTTTATGTCATTCATCCATTTTGTTAGATTAAATAATAGAAAGATAGTATTAGTACTTATAGTCTTTGTATGATTGAGACTCATATTCACCAAGTTTAACTATAAGAACAAAAGTCGCACTTCTCCAGTGATCTTTAGTATTGTTCAAATTTACAAAATCAAGTGTTTGGCTCCATTTTCAAGGATTAAGAACACTTTATTTTTATCAATATAATCAATTTTATTTTTTCAATTTTATTTATTTATTTTAGGATTTTATTTCTTGACCGTATTTTTGTTTACTGAATTTCAAGATTTAGATACTTGATATTACAACTACCAAACACCATACAAGATAGGGATAACATTATAACATGGGGAATTATGCTATAATGTTACTTACAGAGACAAAATATAATATTATTAGAACAAAAGTAGAGGCTATACTTTTGAGATCAAGCTTAAAGTAATTTAAATGGTTCAAAAACTTGTGTAGTTTAATAGCTTGTCGAATGAGGACCCAAATACATATATTGCTAAACTTATGAAGATCTATGATACTTTCAAGATTAATGAAGTTTTTGATCATGGGATTCAGTTGAGATTATTCCCTTTTACATTGAAAGACAAAGCCAAATTATGATTGAAATCCTTACCTCCTAAATCTATCGCCACTTGGAATGGTTTTGCTGAAAATTTTTTTAGCCAAATAAATTTTCGCTAGCATGAATAGTCAAACTTAGGAATGACATCTTCATCTTTCAAAAATTAGAGAGTGAGATGTTAAGGAATGAGTGTCTTCGTTTGAGCAATTTGGCATTGAAACATTGTATGAAACATGGGAGATACCAAAGGATTTATTAAGAAAGTTCTCACACTGTGGTCATCTCACATGGATGCAAGTCTAGACCTTCGATAATGGTTTGGTCAACTTTATAAGGTAGAAGATATATGTTTTAACAGGTGAAACCTAAATAATAAAATTTCAAAGGTATCCTAGGAGTTGATAGAAGAGATGGTAATAAATAATTACTAATGGCACAGATAAATTAAGGACAAACATAATAATGAGAGTTTATAATATTGATGCTATAATCATTCTAACAGCTTAAATGGGGGCAACAACAAGAAAAATTGATAACCTAAGATTGTCATTAAGAACAAATCAAGTAATGATTTGTGAATTCTATGGGGAAAGACACCACAATATAAAATTCCAAGCTAAAATTCTATGAATGATTAAGTATAACAAGTTGATTCTTAAGAAAATTCTATAAGAAAAAAAATCTCTACAGTTAGACAAACAATTCAAGATAGAGAAATCATCCAAGTTTCTTATAGAGCAATCAAATAGCTAAATGATAACCCTTGCCAGAATTTCAACAATTTATGTAAAAAGAGAAGTAGCCAAGTCTAAAGGAAATAATGACAGACTTTATACAAGTAACCTCTTCTCGATTACAAAATCATGAAGTCTCTATGAGAACATTAAAGTGCAAATCAGTCAACTAACAAAGACAATAATTGAGAGACCACAAGGATCATTTCAGAGCGATACAATACCTAATCTAAAGGAACAAGTTAAGGAAATTGTCCTAAGGGATGAAGAGGTGATCAATAATAAAAAGGTAGAAGACAACAAGGTAAAAGCACCGGTGAAGGACTATCAACCAAGAATTATTTAACCTACAAGATACATAACACAACGAAGGAAGAAATTGACACTCATAAGGAGTATAAAGAAGATCTATAAGAGGGAGATACAAAATGGGAGGACCCATAATAGGATGTCTCAAAGATAAAATCAAATGAAGTAAACACCAATATCCTCTAAGAAGCATTACGACCAATGCTAGACAATCAGCAGAGATTTAATATTTTATAGAATATTAATGATGCATATATTAATAAGGAATTAGCAAATCTAGGAGCTAGTAACAATTTCAGGTCTTATTCCAAGCTAAAAAGACTTGAATAGGGATAACCAAAAGTCATTAAAAGAGTATTGAATAAAATTTCATGATAAAAATTAATAGGTTTAGATTCCTAGCTAATTTTTATATTTTGGATATAGAAAAAGATGAAAAATCCCTAATCCTAGGAAGACCCTTCCTTTCTACAATAGATGTAATCACAAATGTTAGGGAATATGGATTAAGACTTAGGATTAGAGATGAAGAAATTCTATTTTTAAATATTAACAATTAGTTTATCCTTAATGATAACTCAGAATAAGCTAATTGCTCTAATTTTATATGAATTCATAATGCGTGGAATCAAGGTGCTAAGCTAAGCTTAAAAAAAAGAGAAAAAGTAAGGAAGATAGTTAAAATGAGAGATGAAAACTTTTTAAATGGCACTTCCCATAATCCTTATGCTGAATGAAGCAACCATAATCCTTAACTAGGATTGAAAATCATATATTTGGCATATCCACACAATTAGGTCCTCGGAGTTTTTGAAATAGTGCATAAGGAAGTGCTTTTAATTATTGCTATTTGACTTTGACATGTTTTGAAAATCAAAACATCGAGGCATTGTCAATTGTTTGTTAATACAAAAAAGTCAAGGAAACCTTATTAAATTATTCCAACATTGAACCTTGGACATATAATAGTTCCAAATGGAATCTATATGGAAAGAAGCTCCTTTATCTCATGGTAGCCCGCTCTAGTCTCCTTACAAAACTTTCATTATTGGGTTAACCATAACCTTTACATATTTTTAGTGATTCTCATACAACGCATGAGAATGCCCTTATTGATGATCCTTTACTCAGACAATGTTTGGGATTCTCACACTGGGTAAATCCCTAACCCTTCCCCCTCATACTAAGACTATAAAATATGCTTGTAAGTTATGGTCAATATAAAATATATAAGCAGTGATTTCAAATTCAGAGGTTAATCATATTTTGGAAATTATACATAAAGCAGAATTTGGATTTAGGGGTGATAGTGAAAAATTAATAGATAAGTCATCTTTACTACCACTCTATAGAAAAATAAATGAGATGTTCACCTCATACGACTCCTTGTTTAATTCTTTTGAAGTTATTGGATCCTTTTCATCCTTCGAGAAGCTCTGCCCTTCATCTACTTAATCTTGAAGAGTAACTAGGACAAACCTAGTGACATTTTTATGTTCCAATATAACACTTTTTTTTATTATTATTCTCAAAGGAGAAAATTCCTTTTTCTTTACCATACGCAAATCCAATCATGATTTTATAAATTTCTTATAACTCATAATAAGAGCAAAAAATCTTTCTCGATCAATCCATTTTCCCCTCATTCTTTAAGAATTAGAAAGATTTTTTTCATGTTTGAATTTGTTCATTTGGAATCTAAGCACTTCTACTTCATTTTTATTTTTATTTTTATTTATATATTCTTTATTCTTTTTATTATTATAACTTTATTATCATCTTGTTTGACTCCCTTATGTTATTCCTTAAGTCTTATAGGTTTAGTTTGATCTTATAGAATCGAAAACATTTTTGTCATTAAGTGAGAGGTATTAAAAATCATATTAATTTTTTTATCAGAAAAAATATTATGTGCAATCTTTAGTTTTTTCCTCTTTTGCTATCTATATCACATAGGTATAACATTTGAATCAATACAAAATCTCTTCTTCTATATTTATATAAATTGATATTATTACATTTCAATTCCTTCTTAACACCAGCACCGTGCGCTTATGTACTCTTCAAATAGGAATCTATTTTTTGAAAGATCATGGCTTTCATGCTTTAGTGGATCTCCTAAATCCTTTCGATGAACTATATCGTGTTGAAGGGGTATCTATATGATTCTATTGAT
Organism: Erythroxylum coriaceum; assembly: GCA_026874005.2. NCBI lineage: Eukaryota > Viridiplantae > Streptophyta > Magnoliopsida > Malpighiales > Erythroxylaceae > Erythroxylum > Erythroxylum coriaceum. Next base: position 781,343 of record JANQAP020000080.1, read on the forward strand.
TGTGTTAATTAGGCAGTGGTAATGGAACTGGGAAAACTATACAAAAAAGATGATTCTTTCTATTCATCATATTCTCTATTTTATTTGTAGCACCCCACCCCTATCTGACACATGTTCGTATGCCCTTTGGACGCACTTGCACATACTCGACAGAAATGGTGAGCTAACTATTACACTTTCATTATATAGCATGGCATCATAGCTACATCATAATTAACACAAAGTTTAAAAACTCAACAATTTCTTCATATCATTTCATAAACCATATTTACAATGTAGCATTACAACCATCATCCATGTTTGTACAATATCAGCCTATCAGAGTCACAACTCTGTCTACAAAGTACGTATGCTACATGCACGAGAGATTAAACAAAAGTTAAACGAATCCTTTAGTCCCAACTGACCGATCTTTGAGCCATGTCCTCTATCCAACAGCTGTGCAAAATCTCTTCTAAGTATCTTAGAAGCTAGGTCGTCGCTCTCTCGAACTTGAAAATATCAACGTTGCAATTTGGTTGAGTTTTGCGAACTCAGTTGAGTAACCATCCTCGATGGTTCACTCTTGTCATGCAACACACAATTTATGTCATCACATAATTCACATCATCTCAATTTTCATCATTCCATTGCAATTATGCAGATTACAATCATCGATAATCAATCACACATATCATATAATAAAAGTTCTCAAAACATTGCAATCATTCAATTAATTCATATCATATGTATATGCAATGCTTATGAGACTCAACTTTATTTAATTATGTTGTTGTGACCGAGTGCCTTTTTCACTGTCCCGTATCCCTTGTGGATTCCGGGATCTATCCTACTGTCCTTTATCCATTGAGGATACAGGGCTCTTTATACACATTGAGCCATAGGCTCTTACCACAGATGTCTGAGCTTTAATTTCTTTTTCACTGGTAACTCCGGTCACAACTGTCTTTATATTTCATGCATTCATGTAATAAAATGCACCATGCATATTCATTTTGTCACATTTACATTCTTTCTCATTCATATTTGTCATCGGATTTTTAGTCTGGCATTCAACATAATAGTTGAAAATAATTTAGTTAATCACATTCACATTCAAATAGTACTTCCAATGTTCTTTTTATGCATTAAAATGCCTCAGACATTAAATGTCCAGAATTTAGTACATACACATCATATTAATTCAGTGCACAATTTAACAAACACTCAAGGTGAGACTATCTTAGGTTACTCATAATTGCTCCTTTCAACTTATTGTCTTGAAGTTTCGGTAATGTCTGGAAGTGGTCGCTCAATGTGTTCTTCTATAAAATGCAATCATATACAAAATTGACACATTCAGATAAAAAGTCAATCATTCATGAATGTATCATATATTATGCATGTTCAATGACAACTTTTCGGGTATATTTTCTTAATATACTTTATAAGCAATTACAACACCTTCCAAAACATTCTTTTTACTCCTTAATACCCTTTTATTCACTTTAATCCCTTCATTCAACATCAATTAAATTCATTTAAGAGCTCATTTAAACCTACATGCCTCATATGGTAACATTCTTACTTGAATTAGGTTAAAAAATATCCAAAAAATCACCCTTTGATAAAGCCTGTCAGGTTGGGATTGTGCCTGTGCACGATCATGACTTTTCTTCGATCATGACTTTTCTTCTTCCTTGCAAAGTCATGATCGTGCTGATGCACAATCGAGACTTCCATCATTCTTCAGTAGGCGACCTGCTATGTTTTCTTTTTTCTTTCTTTCCATTTTTGACCTAGAAACAAAAGTTTTCAAGAACACTTTCTTCTAATCAAATGTTCCTCTATGTCTTAAGTTTCTAATGACATCAAATTCATACATTTTGGTTCAATATCGTGCAAGTTATAATCAAAATACCATATGTTGTTCTCATACCTCGACAGAACTCAATTCTCAACTACAAGCCAAATTTCAAGACTCTTAAGGACATAATTCAAATTCGATTCCTTATGAAAAATGTAGCCATATGTCTATAGTTTACTCTAGATCAAAATTCATCGAATTTGGATGTTCACAGATCAAGTTATGGCCAAAATACAGATGTATGTTCAATAAAACACTGCATATAACATACTCCAACACAATTCATTGTCAATGTTCTATTACTTCTCTATCATTTCTCTATCCTTTCA
>JANQAP020000080.1:783617-805163 GCA_026874005.2 Erythroxylum coriaceum
TTACTACACACCAATTTAATTTTCAAGACAATTAATCCATAATTCACACTTTAATCACATTAAAATCACTTATACCCGAAAAAATATCAATGAATGCATATACAATTATGTTAATGAGCGGCAACATTATTCAAGTGTATGTATATGCCATATGATGCATGAAATGCACTTCCAAATTCTTAGTACACTCTTATATATAATTTCCTAGGGTTCTAACCCTAATTGCAGGATAATGAGATGTTACATTATTAGTATTAGCTAGCAATCCTGACTTAGTGGGTCCCTTTTCATAATGAACTGTTAGCACCATTCCGACGTTTTATCTCTATGAACCAAGAAGAAAAAGGATCATTGAGAAGAGGATTGTAACATAAGAGAAGCAAAAAGGTCAACCTCTTTTAAATATATAATATAGATTCTGATAATGCAATATAGTTAGACTCTCATATCGATCCAAATGAATCAACCTTTCCACGAAGGTCAATCTTTGCCTATTAGGCATGAGGATTGCAGGTTATAAATTTGTCTCGATTGTATAAACATTTATTTTATTTCAATTATCATGAAATTCCTAATTCATAAATGAAGTAATTAATAAATGAAATAGTCAATGATGGGTTAACATTATCCTCCTTTTTATTTGTAGCAATGAATCTTGTATGTCTTCTTAAGAAAAGGAATTTGTCTAGTGTTTTTTTTGGGACTCAAAAGGGTGTAGAAACACATAAGAAGTCTTCAATGGAAATGAAAAGGAGATGCAAATCCAAGTATTTTGAAAATAGTAAGCTCTTTGACACAAGAAGGGGTTGATCTATATCATTTTAACTTGGTTTTGATTTCTCTATTTTTTTAAGAATAGAGAGTTGAGGTCCTCTCTCACCCGTATCGAATTTGTAAACATCATTTTTTTACTTACTTTTCTATAAAATAATTTGAGTCGTTTTATAATATAAATTAAAAATTATAGGGTTAATTATAAAAAGAAACCCAAACTTTCTTATTTTTCAATTATAGCCTGAACTTTAAAATATAGCAATAAAATGCCCAAACTTTCAATTTTCTTCAATTCTAGCCCGACGTTATTTGTTGTTCTCCCTTAGCCCTAAGCCCTCAACCCTTTGTTTTCTGTTTGTTCTTCTGACGTTCCAAACTACTCTCGCATTATAACGTATTGCATTAGTAAGCTCTTCAGTTTTAGTTCGTACTCCTGATGCCCTTAGTGTGAGGAAGTCAGAGTTGCGTAATCTGAAAATTGAAGGGTGAGGGCGTCGAGAGAACAAACTGAAAATAAAGAAAAAATTGAAATCAAAGCGTAAGGTTGTCGGGGCTGCATAATCTGATTTAGGTCATTTTTAAACAACGACTTCATTTTAATTATGTGAATAAATGACGTCATTTCATTATTTCATTTGTTATGTTAATTTTGGCTAACGTGTATTAATAGTTAAGGTTTTTGAAACACGAGGCAAGTCATGTAAGCAAATTTAATGCAAAACACTAATGTCGGGTTAGAATTGAAAAAATTGAAATTTTGAGCATTTTAGTGCTATTTTTCGAAGTTCGGGCTAGAATTGAAAAAATTGAAAGTTTGAACATTTTATTGTTATTTTTTAAAGTTCGGATCATATTCGAAAAATTGACAAAATATTGGGTTTTTTTAGTAATTAACCCAAAATTATAAACATTTTTCTTATTTACATTTCTTTTTTGGAATTAGTTATATTAAAATTATTATAATAAAAAGAAAAAAATAAATAAATAAAAAGGCAAAAAAAAAAAAGAAAACCATCAAAGAAATTCAACAAAGAATTACAAGCCAGACTACACCAAATGAGAATTGCTATAATACAAGCTGGAGTGAGAGTTAAAACCTAAAAAAGTGCTGGAGCAATAGAAGCCACTGAAATTATAAAAATTAAGCAAAGGTTGGACTTGAAAAGCAGCCATTAGACTTGCAAACAAAAGCAAGCTTTCTCTTTTTCTCTATTCCGTCATTACCACACCCCAGACCAGAAACTTACTTTATCATTCCGATGACTACTAAATAAATAAAAATAACAAAAGAGAAAAGAGAGAAAAGGAAGGCAATAATATACAAAGGGGGCCCATCGCTATCATGCGCCATGGAGTCACTATCGCTATCCATCTTTAAAGAAATCGAACCAGAGGTAAACGTAAATCTTTATAATTCTCCGTTCCTCCCTCTCTCTCTCTCTCTCTCTCTCTTTCTCTTTTTTCTTTTTGATTTTGGTTTGTAAGTTCTCAGGATAATTGCGCTTATAATTTCTCAGTAATATTTGGGCGCCGCCATTTTGGACTCGGAGAATCTCTCTCAGATCCATTGCGTCGCTCTCAGGTACGCTTTCTGTTTGGTTCTCGAGAAAACGGGAAATCTTTTGTTTGTCAAAACTTCATTTAACTGGCTTTGTGGGAGCTGTTTTGATGCATTCGTTTATAGCTTTTTTATCTACTTTTCTATCCAAACTTTTCTCCTGCCTTTTCTCTTTAGCAAAAATCAGTGAACTACTGTGTGATAGTGAAGCAATGCACATCAATATTGTCGATTTACTTGTTTCTGCTCTCTATCCGATTTATTTTCATAGTATACTGGTATGAGTGCGGTTAAATTGTACTTGATTTGCATGAATAATATCATAGTTAATTTTCCTTTTTTTTGATTTCAAGTTATTGTTTTGCAAATCAGTGATGATATTTAGATGTTGCTCTTTTTTACTTTCTTAAATTAAAATCCGAAAGATAATCGGTTGATGTATGTTTGTGCTTGCTTGCAAAATAAAAGGTGCGATTCTTATGATCTCTTTCGTACTCCTTTTTTCTTTTATTCTTTGCTTCGTTTTATTTTTGATGTCGTTTTAGCATGGTGATTGGAAGGTTTTGTAGTTAGATGTGCTGTTTCACTTGTTAATATTTTGGTTGTTTTGGTTTCGTGAGTTTGAAACAGTTTATTATTTCAAAGAAATGTGCCAGGCATTAGCGCATTTAAATGATTTGGAATTTCTGTGTTGAATTTGGGGATGTAATAGAAGTAAGTGGAATTTATCTGTTTCAAGTTTTGGGAAATCTTTAGATGGAAATGATTAAATATCAAATATCTATTTTAAGTGTATTTGTCTCATTTCTTCGTTGCTATCTTTTTTAAATCTTACTTCTGGCTTTGTGATGTCTTACGGCCTGCTGCAGGATATTGGTAATCTTTTTTAAATTTTACTTCTGGCTTTGTGATGTCTTGCGGCCTGATGCAGGATATTGGTAAACAAAGGGTTGGTGCCTTTGTGACTGAGAGGGAGCTGAAGAAACTATACAGAGTCTAGATCTTGGAACCCGATGATTAGAACTGATGTTATTGGCAGTGGAAGGAGGAGGGTTCTTCTCTTCTTCAGCTTCTGGGTATAGCAAGGGCCTGACCCTTCTTCTCTTGGGTCAGAAGCACGAAGACAGGCCCATGAGAGTTTCGCCGTGGAATCAGTACCAGTTGGTGGACCAAGAACCAGACCCTGACATCCAGCTGGCTTCTGTGAAGGACCGGCTCTCCCGAGGTTGCGCTTCTTTTGTCTGCTTTGGTCGCGCTTCTGCAGGGCTTGATTCCCCATCACATCTCAAAGTAGGCCCTGCCCAGCAGCAGGATGTGTTGCCAGATCCTCGTGTTGATTATAAAGGAAAGAATAACTCAGTAGATATCACAGATGATAATAATGGACAAAAGATTTCTCTGAAGAGCAGCTTGAAGAAATCACAAAGTGGTGTTCAGAGTCCTCTTGAGAATGTCAATCAACGTGATGCATCAAGTGGCAAGGAAAATGATATTACTGGTCATACAGAAAGCAGAAAAGTACAGTGGACTGATGTTTGTGGAAATGAGCTTGCGGAGATCAGGGAATTTGAACCAAGGTATGGATATATGTCCTGAATCGAGATACATTTTCTAATATGCCTTAATTTAGATTTAGTGTAGTTCCCCTCCCAACATCTGTTCATGTTGAATCCCTCTGTAGCCAATAAAAAAAAAAGGACAAAACAAAGAAATAATTCACATTAGAAGTTTGTGTAAGTAGTATTCTGATCTCTCAAATGTGTTTATATCTATCCATGGGCGTCTTGACTTCACATTCTCCAGAAGCTATGAGTTCATACTTTACTAATTTCAGAATCACAACATAATAAGAGTTCAATTGCTATATACCTAATATGCTTAATACATTAGTAGTATCTGCATATTTGATTGGATATAGCATGCAATTTTCTTTTACGTCCTTGATCTGTGGGAAAGTGGCAGTATCATGTCTAATAACTGGGTACAGTTGTAGAAGGATGAGTTGGTAATCTGAAAATGCTGATAAATGTGAGGTTCTTCAAAGCAGTTATACCAACTGTACTTACAAACTTTTCTAGTAAATTCACATGGCATTTCCTACATTTTCTTCTCCGAAAGTTGTTCCTTCTCTCACCACCTGCTCTCATCTCTGTTCCTCTCTCTCAAATAAGATACGTGTGCTGAGAAATGAATGAGAAATCTTTTACCTATTGCAATGCTCAGTATTGATATTTATGGTTTTTAATCTTTCAATATTTATCTTTTGGTACAATTGATCTCCCATAGTTGTCTGAACTAGTTACTGATCTATAGTTGTAGTTTGTAACAAACAGTTTACACTCCTGTTTCTATAATTGAACTGAGAGAAGGTTTTTTGCACGTAAAGAGGTCAGATTGATACATCGGGATGCAGTAATTTTAGGTATTTCATGGACTTCTATTGTCTGTGGCACTGGAACTGAATGCTTTTCGGAGGCAGATTTTATAGGGACATTAGAGGTACCGATTTGAGTGATGATGAACAATTATACTAGACACAGTTACTGTTTAATTGTGCATGTGTGAAAGGTTTAGTTGTTGCTTCCTCTTTCTCTCTCTCTCACTTTCTTTCCGTCTTTTCTTTACCATTGGTCCTTGTGGAATTTTTACTCAGTTTATTCCTGCATAAAATGATCTAGTGTTGGGTTGTCATGAACAAGTAGCTATCTTTCTTTGGTACAGTGAAATTTCACAGGCAACCTTCAATTTATGAATAATAATTATTTGTTCTAAATTCAGCGGATTTGTACCATATCATTTTTGTTTTGTTTAAAACTGATTATCTCGTTCACAATTCAGTGGAATCTTTCGGGTAATCTCTACTGGAACTACTATTTGATGTTGACTCTAAGTAAAAGTATAGGATTGTCCAAGGATTGGCATGAGATGCTGATATCCTGGTAACAAACCTTTTGAGATTTTTCTATCAAGTTGTCTAATCTCTAAGCCATATAAATCCTTTGTTATGTCTGAGTTGTGCCTACCAAGTACTTTTTTGTTTGAGGATCAAGGTTGAATTTATATGTGCTTTGCCAATATAAAAATCTAGTAACTTGCAGTTGTAAGTAAAGCATTGTCACCTCAGAAACTTCAACTTATAGCAACGCACTGTTCTGCTTTTTCTTCCGATATTCCCACGCTGTGAGTTAAGTTACTTCAACTTTGGTGTTGTTTGAAATTGGGTGTCTTTTCCATGATCCCACCCATAATAACGACAATGTCTGGCTGTTTTGATTCCTAGGCTTTCTTTTCACTGGATATGTAACAGAAGTGAAAGGGGCATTGATTATCGTGTATTTTCTGTGTTTGTTATATACTCCACGGATAGGGTATTCATATTTTCTGGTTCAATTCTGACGAATGGATTCCATTTAGACACTTTTGTCCAACATGCATCATGCATTTAATCATTAGCAATCATGTTTCCTTTGGCCTTTCTTTTTAATACGTTTTCTTGTTATCCATCGTAACTTGAAATACGCACTATCTAATTACAGTGAAAGGGGCGGATCAGATGATGAACTAGAGAATGGAAATGAAAGAAGTTGTGCATGTGTGATTATGTAATAGGATTGTGCCAGAACTCCAGGTTTCCCGGAAGTGCAACAACGTACCATGTAAATTGCTACTAACAAAGGCCATTCCATTTGTTCCTGGGTCAATTTGATTCTTTTATTAGGAAAAAAGAATGAGTTCCAGTCTTCCAGAGGAATGTTTCTAAACAAGGAAAACCATGCTCATCCGACCTGATCTGCTCATTTTATGTCCATATTGAATTGATGAGGATCTCAATTTTGTTAATCTGATTTCCGCTTATGTTTGTTTCATTACTTCAGTACTGGTGATTGCATTTTCCATTGTTAATGTTCTATGTTAGTTTTGGCTCTTGACTTTCTCCTTTCTTGTGATTGCCTTGTCAATTGTTTTGTCTTAACTCTTAATTAATGCATCAAATAGTTTCCATTATTTCATGCTGAGTATCATATCATTCGTGGTGTTTAGTACCTTACAATTGATGAACATTGGCTTTCCAATGTGGATGATTATAAAAAGAACCATAATGATAACAAAGTAAATACTGAATTTGATTTTATTGTAATTTTTTAAAATTATGGAATAATTTTTAAATTTTATAAAGTTGTAAAATGATTCTTCAATATATGGTGTCATATAGTTTTTAATTTTACTTCCCTCCAGCAGAAGTGAAAAAAAATTATAATAGTAAAATCAGAATAATATAAATTTATTATAATTTCTATTTTTATTCTTATTGACATTATTTTCTCATTTTTATATAAATAATAGTTACAATTGATTATATTGAAATATAATATAATAAGAATAATATAGATTTATAAGTGTAATAAGATTTCGTGTCAAGCAAAAATAAAACTTGAGACAAAAATATAAGTAGTTGGAAGTTTTATATTTATATTGCCTATACAAATTTGAATATTCTTTTCAAAAAAATATTCAACGTATAGATCAAATATAAGTCAAACTAAAAGAAATAAGAAAATTGAAAATTAAAGTTTTAATATACGACACATTCACTCAATTAGCATTAGTCATAAGCAAAAAAATGTTTCATCATTAATATCATCCGTGTAATGCATTGAATGATATGTTAATTCTCCTCTATCTAAGATTATTTTTTAAGTCATTCTTACATTTTTTACAAATTCAACAACGTAAATTTAATTTATAAAGCTAATTGTTTATTAAGAGTCTTAATAAACAAATAAAATTAAATTATTAATAAATTATATTCAATTTAATAATGATATAAAATATTTTTCTCAAAACTTTAAATTGTATTGAAAAAAACCATATTATTTAATCTCTTGTATTCCAATCTATTTCTTTTTTGGGATGAATTATTTCAAATATTTTCTAATTCCTTTTACATTCAATTGTACTCATAAAATGATCAAGAATTTAAATTGCAAAACTTTGTAATTATGGAATATTGCTTCAGTATTGGTTCTACAAACAACTGTAAAATAATAAAAGTAATCTTATAAATAAAATAAAGTGACATTTAATTTTAAACAAATAATAAAAGTTAAGAAATATATACCTTAATTAATTTTTTTCTCTTTGATGTATTGCAATAAGCATCCCAAATTTATATATACATCCTTGTATACCTCCATTTGTGAAATAAAAAAGTATTACATCATCTCACGTAAAATAATTGTTATGATAGTTAATAACATTTCTTTATTAACTTCATTTTTTAATGAAATTTGGTTTAAAAGAGACACTTGAATTCAGGAATGTCCTAATATCAAACAATAAAAGGTAAATTTGTCTTCATCATTTTTCATTAATGATTATAAAATAAGTTATGTACAAGGATGACCTATTGTTTTGCTTAGTCTTGATTGCTTCCTTCGATTTTTTTCCTTCTCTTCAAAATCAATTAGATGGAATACTCTCACCAAAGACTCATAAACTAGAATAAAAAACTGACATTGAGACCAAAATTCATAATCTTCAAGTGTAATCCTAGAAATCTCTATTCTATTATTAAACCTATCATGTTAAGATGCAATTCATTTATCACTTGTAAATATTTATCTTAGCTCCTTCTTTATGTAAACTAAATATTTAAATGAAAAGAAAATTTTCACAAATCTTATAATGATAGGACAAAACAAATTCCCACCATTGGTGAAATACTTTCTTATCAAATTTAGAACCTACACACAATTATAAATGTTTGTCACTTTTTCTTACTTTCTGTATAGTTTCATGAATGATAGGAAAGTATCTATCATCTCATATATTTTTCTAACGTCAGATCAATGCGATGTGCAGCACAAAAAGTCTAATAGAAATAATTATACTTGCTTTCTAACCTCTTCTCTGCTACTTTATAAGTAGCATTATGGTCAGTGATGAATTGTATAATATTTTCTAACCTAATTTCATTCACAACTTCATCAAATATCTTTAATAGAGTATTAACATTCTGTACAAGGTTAGATGCATCAATTAACTTTAAAAAAATCATGATCCTTTTAGCATAATAAAACAAAAAATTCATAATGGGCTATTTTCTTCTATTCGTCGAACTATCACACATGATTAAATACCCACAAATTATTTAAGTCATTTTTTTATTAAAACAACTTTTTATTTCACTAATGTAAATGTTAAAAAGATAATATCTATAGTCATCAATTGAAGGGGCTTTATATCTTGAACTATTTAAGGCAACAACATCCACAATAAGTTGGCAATAATAAGATTGAGCAAAACTGAATGATGCACCTATATCATTCCACCATTTAGTTATTTTCATGTCTATATTATGAGCTGCTTCTTTAGATTGTATACATTACTAATTGAAGGTTGAGCTCTCAGAGTTGTTCTTGGAGTTAAAAAGTTAGATACTTATCTTCTTCTTTTCCTTATATCAGTTACAACGATCCCTTTTTGTTGGATATGAATACCAACTTTAGTATTGTCAGTATTATCTTGATCACTGCAAAATGAAATTCCACTTCTAATTTATAGTTCAGTCTTTGCCTTCTTTCTTTCTTATTATGATACTCTTAAAGCAAAGTTTTTATCTATCATTTTACATCATGACTATCTTTCTTATAAGACTTTGTATCACTTTTGATCCCAACTAAATGTCTCTTTGATCTGGTGATTTTCCCACATTTCAAATATTTATTATAATACAAACAAATAGTATGATCATACCAAGAACCAATCTTACATGAGTCCAAGATGAATCATTAAATTTTCTTAATGAGGTATTATTATTAGAAATACTTAAACTTTCTCCATTTATTTTTAAAACAAATAGATACATATGTAAAAAATAAAATAAATTAATAACTTCATATCAAAATAAAGTTTTTGCATGTGAAAGAAACAAAACATTAGTTTGACTGTAGAATAAAGAAATATTTTTATATATTTATAATGTTGATATATTATAGGGCAATAAACCAATTATAGTCATTGGAGCTTATACGAGTTTAAGGTGCCCATTTGCAACATCATTACTAGCTATAATAAGAAGATTGACCATATGCCAATACTATGTATTACCATATTCATATCATGTTATGATTATAACAAATCCAAATAGATTCTTTACTAATGTATAAGATACAATTCGGATTTGGACATGTTAAAAAGTTAAATGGATATTGTAGAGAAAACTGTAAAAATTATGTAGAGGTACATTAAAAGTATGTGATAGTTTCTTGTATCTTATATATTTGCTTTGGCAATGTTTACAAAACTAACTATATTATAAAAATTAAAAGAAAAATATCATTACTTAACTATTCATAATATGTTGAGTATACCCTCATAATACTAATGATCATATCTTAAAAGCTTCGTTTACATGCATTAAATTGGCAATGCAAATCATTAAGTATTATGCAGGATAAAGACCATTCTCAAACATACAATATAGTGATAGATCATCACGTTAAGGGTTGAAAATTAAAACTATGTCATATAATTCAAGTTTTCTTTATTAGTATAGACCTTCAAATTCAAACCATAATTCAATACAGAGTTAAAGAACGAAAAGTGCTGAGGAGAGAAGTTGATGGCACTGTAAAGAGAAAAGTTGGCAATAGTAATCTGGCAGCAACAATCTAGCGATCGGAGAGTGCGAGCTAGTGAACTGGAGCTAAGGGAATAATGGAGAGAAAAGTTTGTAAACAAATGAGAGTGAAGAGGAGAGCTAGAGGTGAGAAGAGAAGATAATTGTAGGAGAGGATTGAAGAGATGACAATTGAATGAACTGCAGTCTAACAAAAAGAGGAGTAAAAGGACAGAGGAGACAAGGGAAAAGCTTATGACATTGTAAGAGGGTCAACAACTAGAGCTAAAGTTTAGGACAAATTAGGGTATTTTTTTAATTTAATCCATATTTTTTTAAAAATTACATTTCTATACTAATATTGATTGATATTTTAAGTGCCAACTGATATTAAAAGGATCAATAATAATTAACACCTTAACTTGATATAAAATAGGATTTTTATTTCATTTTCTGACTTATACAACATTCTTTTCATAGATAGTAAAAGATGGATGTTAGACTTAACTCTTAAAACTATCTTTTAGCTTGGATGATGTTAAATGTCTTTCTAGAAACCTTTTATATTCATTTTTTCACTTTCTTATTCAATGCATTTACGATTTAATGGATTAAAATTTTTTTGAATTAAAATTTAAATGTTTTAAAATCCTCTTTTATTAAATTTATGTTAAATTTGATGACAAATAACAAATATGATGATTTTTTTCACAAAATCATATCACATGAGACCTGTTAGAAGTTAACATACCACAAAATTGTATGTGTTAAAGATAACTAAATTTATTTGTTTATTGAATAATAATAATATATTAAATATTTTATTCATTATATAATAATAAAAGTATATTTTAGCCTTTAAAATTTGCATTAAATTTTAAGCTAGAATCAGACATGTTATTTTAAAATTAAAATTTATCTTAATTAAAACTGATGATAACATTAATAGACCACAATTTCAAAATAAACCCTCCCCACTAAAAACCATCATCTTCTCTATAAAGGTCATGGCATTAGAAATCAAATTAGAAGCAAACTCACATCACAATCGTATCCCAATGATAGTCTCATATTGCATGGAGCTTTATGTTGTCCATGTTTCCTTTTATAGTTGAAGAAACAAAAGCCAATTTCACATTCTTGGTCTTATGAATTGTTCATCCTTTGATTTATTATAAAATGATAATGTAATTACAATGTAGTCACTCAAACAAAAACAATGTAAAGAGTGTAGGGAAGAAATGTTGAAAATTGATTTTATAATAGTATAAGAAACAAACCTTACTTGTGTCTCTAAAATCTTATTCCAAGTGTGAAGAGGAACCTCCTTATAAGTCTATTTATTTGACTAGTGTAGCCTTTTACAATGTTTCTTAATGGTGAATAGGAACATTTTTTAATCAAATAAGCATAAGAAATAACCTCCCTAATTTAACTTTACAAATTCAATAACCTTGTTTGCTCACTTTAATGTTATAAGGCTCACCCAAGTTTTATTGGGCAAAGCAACCGAAAATGGTCAACAGAAACAAAAACTAGACATTGTGATAGCTAGTTCTAAGAGCACTATTAGACCACTATGCTTTATTGTTAGACTAGTGTAACAACCATTATGTTCTTCAAAAATGTTAGTACAAAATTATATTTTCTTTCAAATGACATTGGCCACAAACATGACATACTGGTTGACCATTATATTTTAAGTATGTCAAAATCACCTTAGAACCCTAACGTAGGTCACCAATACAATATATTAGTCGACCAAACCTCCTGAAATCGTATTTTCAAATATTTCAAGTTTTTCAAATAATCAAACTCATTCATTTGATAAAATTTTTACTTAAAATCATTTTATAATAAAAATTCCACAAATAATGTTTTAACGATTAACATGTTTTTCTTTGAATCAAAATCTTAACTCCTTCTAATGATTGAAAAGATATATGCATTAAAATAAAAGGTGATTACTTGTGAAGTTATTTCAATCTTAGGGTCCGACTCAAAATTATTTTTCAACTATCATATATAAGAATTGAACTACAAAAGAAAAAAAAAGAAATTTTAATAAATAATAATAAAACTAAAATAAAATAAATCAGAAGGTATAGTCTAACCACTTTACAATTTTAGTATGAACTATGCCTAATTTCTAACAACATCACCAAAAACTTGGTAATATATGTTTTAAATGTAAGCGCACGGTATAGTAGTAGCTAACATTGTCGAGTACAGGCCGATCCTACTAGGACTAGTTATTAATTACTAATTATTGACAAACTAATTATCTAGACTATTAATTATGATTGATTGAAAAGATAAATAAATAGTAATTGTAAGTACCAAAATAAAGAAACAATTAAAAAGAAAGCACCTATAAATAAAATGGATTTAGGTAAGATATCCCTTAAGACTTTACTATGTTTCAACTTCACTTTGATTTAATGAACAATTATAGTTTCTTGGACGAATAAGAGATCTTAAGTTACAATTATGCTCTCCCTTGAGTGACATAACTCTTATCCTTAGATTGAACCAATTGAAATATCTTTCTAATCAACACAATCTAAGAATGTATTAATCTAATTTATGAACTCTTATGATATGTTTTACCCTAACCTAGAAAGATTTTCTAGTTTTCCCTAGATTAATTAACTCACTTAATCTTTATTATCCATATTGTGATCTAACTATACAAACTATCTTTCGATCTTAATATTTGAATCTAATAATTGAATCTTCAACTTTGTTCCTTTAATTCAACTAATTATAAGAACATGGATAAATATCAAGAAAACTAGATATTTCGTTAAATCAGAAAATCAATTAATCATATTACATCTTAGATTCCATCCCACCTAAATATATATCTCATTTAGTTCATGAATAAACAAGAAATAAAAATCTCAAAATAAGGAAGAGCAAAAGATAAAGAAGTCAGCATCTTAAATCTTGAATCTTGAATTCTTGATGAATATTGTTGACATCCTTGTTCTTCTTCTAAGAATGACTTTTCCCTTGATCTTTCACCCTTGTAACTGGATTCTAAATTAACTATTCATGCTTTCAAACTTTTCTGTGGCTAAAAGCCTCTTTTTCTCCCACTGCCTCTTCTTTTAATAATTCAAACCCTAATTGCCAACATAAGATTAATACATATATATGTACCATGCTATTGAACATTTGCATATAGATTGCTTTTATTTTGTAGAGCCAACATGGAATTTGTCTAGTCATTTTGCAGAGCCAACATGGAGTTTTCCTAAATCATTCTTAGATGTTTAGTTGCTTTCTAAGAAATGTCAAGGTCTCAATTAATACACATGAAAGCCACCTGATGTTATTAGTAGGCCTTTAAGATTTTGTTGATGAAGTTATTGGTTTGTTAGGATTCAAATTACTTGTTTTACATGTCTTGGCATCTCTATTACTATTTTTATACTTAGGTTTAGGGATTGTTCACCCTTATTTAATGTCATTTAGAAGAGAATCGGTACTTGACAAAACAAATTTTTGAGCTTTGCAAGGATGTTACACCTTATCATATTAATTTTATATAGATACCAAGTGTATCGGTGCTCTCATTTGTTCATTCCCACCAATATCACTAAAGCTATAGAAAGGTTCTTTAAGAACTTCCTCCTATCAAAAAAGCAAAAAATATTTCTAAAAGAGCTAAAATTAAATAATTTGAAGTTTGTTAACCTAAGAGTAGAGGAGGATTAAGAATCACGGCAATCAAAACTAATAATGAAACCTTACTACTGAAGCGCTTTGGAAATTATTCACAGATCAGGAATTTTTATAGGTTAGATGGATCTACACCCAATTCTTGAGAGGTCAATTTAAAGTCTAATATCTAATGCACTCTACAGCAAATATTAGAACTTACAAAGTAGTGAGAGACCTTATACAATTAATATGATAGGAAAAAACAGTAGCATTTGGCCATAGTTCGATAACTGGCATCCCCTAGAGTCATTAGACAAACTTCCAAATGTTAGAAACCTTTCGGGAAGTGTCCTAACAAACTCAAAGGTACAAGTTATTATTTAAGATAACAGGTGGCCTTGGCTTGTATGGTACTAAGCATACAATCATAGGGACTGGACTTAGCATACCTATAGTTAATTTATTAATGCATCATGTGGCAGTATCTTTGAAGAGTGCAAGCCTGTAGTCACTTGATATAAAATTATCTGATTTGCGAAGAACATTCCTAAAGCTACCATTAAAGGTAAGCTCAGAACAGATGATAGGTCAACTTTTTGGATTACTAAGGCAACCCCTCTCGTCTCGTGTCTTCCGCAATCAAAATCCTAAATCCATTAAGCATATGTTCTTTGAATGCAATGCATCTATCAAGCTATGGAATTAGCCACAAGAGTTGGTATTCACTGTCCTGCCACTGACTGGCCACAAATTATTGACCGGGCAACAAGCTTTAAAGTTTAGCTTTCCAGGTGACTCGACAGCTTGCAAAGACTTCAAATTAGTAGCAACGTGTCCAGTAGATGGAGCATCAGCTGACTCCTGTGTTTTGAGTAAATAAAGAAACCTTTTTTTATTTCAAAGGAGAATTCGAATGGGCTTTTAGAAAAAAGAAAAAAAATGAAAAAAGGTTAATCAATTAAAAAAATAATAAAAGTGTTTTTTATTAGATTTATATATTTTTCACTTACTTAGAAATAGATATAGTCATTCGCATTAACTTACACCCTTCTTCTTTGACACTTGGTCACATATTATCCACATGTACTCTTCTGATTCTGTAATGCCCACACATACACAAAATATTTGAGAAAATTTGGGATTTTAATTTAGAGCAAGAAAAAGAAAAAATGTCGTTGGCAACTTCAATGCCGAGCATCAAAATCCCAAACCCATCATCATCTTGCTCCTCTCCGTGTTCATCTTCATCAGCGGCTTCTTCAACTTCTTTTTTTAGATTGCCCAATCATGTTGGAATAACTAAGGCCTATGCTGCTGTTACCATTAGAAGCTCTCAGGCTGATGGGCCTATTAGGAGACCTGTGGCACCTTCCCTTAGAGAGCCCTCTCCACCAACTCCTCCTTCATCTCCTGTTGCTCCACCTCTCAAACCGAGGACTCAGGTGACTGTGGGAGACAAGAGTATCATCACTTTGGAGTTCCAGAGGCAAAAGGCGAAGGAGCTTCAAGACTTCTTTAAGCAGAAAAAGCTTGAAGAGGCAAATCAAGGTCCCTTCTTTGGCTTCATTGGGAAGAACGAGATTATTAATGGAAGGTAACGACTTTCCCTTTTGTTAGACAGCTAAAGATTTTAACCTTTTCTTTTATCGGGATAAATTATGAAGTTTGGTTGTGTACTTGGTGCTTGTTTGTCAGTGGAACTATAGGTTCTCTGGTTCAGTCAATAGTCTTTGAATGAATACTAAGTGCATATAGATAAGTGATAAAGAAGGTGGAAGAAGGAGATATGGTGACTTCTTTCTCGCCAAATAAGGGATTTGATGGTAATTAACACACAACGAACAAGATTCAAGTTCCCGTAGTTGGAGATGTCACGTAGAATTTGAGAAGAAGATATGGTCCAGCATACGCTAAACCAAAGCCTAGTTGATAAGAAGCTGTGTTCAATGGAGACTTGACTTAGGTTCCCATTTCGAGCCTTTTGGTAGAAAAATGATGAAATCCAGAATTAAACCAGCTAATAACTGAAATAGCTATTAGCATATCAAAATTTACAGGTGAAACTTTTTAGGTTTTATCTACTTGGTTGATGACTTTTATCATCCTAAACACTTCCCTTCTCTTGCTTCATTTTCTCATTTCTCCTTTTTGAGAGAACTTACATTGTTCCTCTGAATCCTTAGCACTTGGTGCAAAGAACATTGCTGTAACAGAAATTTATTCTTTCTTGTTTTCCTGGTTTAAAGGACATTCCTCCTGTGACCAGATGTGTACCTATGTTCCTCTGTCATCTTCTGAAGAAATAAAAGATTGCTAACTTGAACATCTTCATTGGTAAATTATTTTGTATGATTGAAAGTTCAGGAGAAATCTTTCTAATAACTAACATGATGTTCACTTCAGAAGGAACCCTTAAATCCTCAGGGTTTCACTTCTATAGCACTTACTACTCTATCACACAGAACTGAAACTGAAAATTGGAAACTGGCCTTGAATACAATTTGCATTCCCCCCTACTATGGAAATCTGCATGTAGCTGGTCATTTTAAAATGACTTTGTTAAATAGCACTTGATGGAATAACGAGAAACTGGTAAATTTCATGCCTTGTCGTTCTGGTTATCAGGGAATAGGCCGAGTGGAGAAGCCAATTGAAATCTTCCAATCATTGTTGTAATTATAACCTTTGATTTCTGTCACAATGGCACTATGTTTTGCTTTTCCTCTTCATTTTGTATAATGTGGACAGTTGAAAGAAGTGCATGTAAATGACTTCATGCCAGCAATGTATGCAGTTTTCATGTAGTATAAACCAAATATGAGGCTTAGTTAATGGTTTAAGCCTTAAAATGTTGTCTTGTAGTAGGAAGCCCTATAACCACGCTAATCCCATCTTTGTGATTATAGTTGAACTTGGCTTATGATCTTGTATGGCCTTTTCAAACTTTGAATGTAATAATGGGTTCTCACACAGAAGCTAACTTATTAAGTTGAAGGTTCTCTGACACTGATCTGTATACATCTCTCAGTGATATAATGCAAAAGAGCATCATTTCCGCATTGCACAAAAAATGTCTAGCTACATTATCCCAATCCTAGCACAATAACCTTATCGTGAGAACCAAATAGTTTATCAGATCCAACATAGTTATTTGATGAAATTAGTCCTGTTCTCTATATGCACTCTCCAAACACTGAAAGTTCTTTGTGCGGAATATAAGAGCTGATATACAGCTATTTGTTAACATTAATAACATACTCTCTCAGAAGAAGCTATAGTTTTGAGGTTACCAAGTTAAAATGGATATTAATCTCTCATGACGTGCATTTTGATGTAAATGATTCTCTTCTTATGGTTGCATGTCGCTTTCCTTTAGGTTGAATTTGTAAATAGACCTTGCCCTAGATTCTTGAGTTTAGTAGCATGCATTTCGCCCTCTTGGATGAGTTTGCGTGTTTCAAGATATAAGTTGCTGGAAGATATGGCTTTACAGTCTGACACTCTGCATTTGTGTTCTTGGTATTAACAGATGGGCAATGTTTGGTTTTGCTGTTGGGATGCTAACAGAGTATGCAACAGGCTCAGACTTTGTTGATCAAGTAAAGATCCTTCTTTCCAATTTCGGTATAATCGATCTTGAATAAATTGATTCTTAAAACCTTCATCATGTATACTTTTTGATTTGTGTAATTGCCTCTTTATCGTCACAATGACCTATGTACACACGTATTTTCTGTAATTGCTGTAGCATAGCCAATCTTCTGCAACTTCATATGTTATTTGTTTTCAACTTGAAGGAAAAGGAGGGATGATTGTAATCCATGATGTGGTTGTAGAAATCTGTTAATCATTATAATACATCCTCCTGGCTTTTGAATTGTTGGATTTGGGGTAAATTCATTTCCCGTTGCGGATACCAACACGGTTGACGATTTGTTTAGATTCACAATTTTTAATAAAATACCAAATAACTTAGTCCAGGCGACAGGAGTTGATGTCAAACTTATCTTAAGATCACTTAACTAATAAATGGATGATTAGTTATATTATTAGAAGGAAACAACTTCTAAGCTTACGATGTAACCAATTTCTAACTAATTTACAAAATTGAAGGATATAAAAATAGAATTTGGTACTGCCATGCGAATACGTTTCTCCCAACCTTTTGCGTGAAGGGGAGAGTAGAACGAAGCTACAAGTACTTTGGCAACTCTCTCTCGCCAAAAGAAAAAGGAAATTGACGTGTGTTGTGTAGCAAGCAACAGGTAAATCAATGCACAGACGCGAACGTAAGCTTCACAAAAATGCCGACGTCCAATGCAATGTACATGCAAATGATATCATCCCTTCACTTTTGACCTTCCACAATGTAATTATAAAAACCTGACATTATAATGCTTCTCTACTCTCTCTCTCTCCTCCTATTTGTCTCCCAAAGTCCATCACATGTCTAGTACTCTATCCCTTTCTCGTCGTTTGTTTTTTTGTTGGCTATGTCAACCCTTATCTGCAAAGCCACGGTCCTGGACCATCACTTGCTACCAGAAACCGGAGTCATGGGGTGTACACGTGGAAAACACCCAGGCGATTCATTAGCAAGAGGGTTAGAGAAGCTTAAAATAGATAGTGGCTACTTGGACAAAGAGCAAGTTCTTGCAGCGCAGGTATCCTGTTGCTAGGCAACATGGTGACCATGAAAAACTTCCCTCCAGGAGATACAATATCGGTTTTACTAGTGGTGGCAGCAGTGACGACAACGGGGAAACGCCGTTGAGCGACGGGAAGAGAGTTGGTGGTGGCGTTGCCAGAGAAAGTAGATACTCTAGTAGTGGTGATAGTGCTGCTGGTTGGAGAAGGAAGTCTAGAAGATTGGACGACTTCGGTGGTGAGGACGTTGTTGATGGGTGGCCAAAGCGGCTCAATGGTAATGTTTCAAAAGAGGTTTAAGATGGTTTAGTTCCAAAGACTGCTGAGAATTACGACAATCTTGATAAGCTGAGGATTCCTATGTTTTCTTATTAAGCCTGTTCTCTTTTGTAATGAAATAGGTCTGCTCATTCATGTCTTGTTGGGTAGAGGGATTGATTGTTAGTGAAAAACCGTAAGGGTAGTAATTTCGCAAATTTTCTGATTTTATCGTGGACGTTTTTGGTACAAATAAAACAAAAAATCAATCAAAAGAAAAATAACAGATGATACCAGAAATTTGGTAATGTAGTTCGGCACTTCTTGCCTACGTTTACGGGGCTCTCACCTAGATTAATAACTTTCACCGAAGTACAATAGATTTACCCAAAGCTTTACTGAGCCGATATGACTCAACCCTTGACACTATCTCTCAACATCATTTCCCATGAAAGAATTTCACATCCAATAATACGACCGACTCGTGTTAACCTCGTCAGAGAATTTTTCTAACTACTTTCACTCAAACAATAATTAATAAAAAAATAACTTAAGTACTTAATCAACTAAGAACCAAAAGACAATATACTTGAGATAAGAGAAAGAATAACTTTCCAAAAGGTTAAGCTCCATTGAAATAAAGCTGAAAGTCGTCACAACAATAATGGGCTGATTCACATAAACACCAATATAAAGCCACAGACTATATGCAACTGCCCAAACAAGTTTGTCCTCGTAGCCACTAAAATCATAGTAAAAAGAACACCTACATGGTCCTCGCCCACTGCACTATTTATATCCAAAACACTCACGCAAGCGTCTGCAATCTTGTATTCCTAAAAACAATCACATCAGTTATGTAATTAATGCCCTTTTCTCCTTTTTACAAAACTCACACATCATTTATTCATGTGCACTCTTTGCCGCACAACCCAGCTACTATATGATCTTAACTTCAACTTTGTTAATTCAAAAAAACATGTGTAGCACTAATACATCATCATCAGCTCACTATATAGCATTGCATTGTTGTTCACTCACATGTGTCTCACACATACACATGCACCTAGTTGCTGCACACACTTCACTTCTGTGACACACACCCACATCACCTCAGTTCCCGCACACCCATATTAGCAATAGACTTCTACTATGGATAGAAGATGTAGGCAACACGCACATTGAAGATTCCCCACAGCTGCTACTAATAGATATGTATGACACAAAAACAATCAATTAAAGAGAGTCCACCTTGACCGCGTAATAGTAATATTCCAATTTCCAAAACGCAATAGCCACCGTCTTCTCTTTTTTTATTAACAAATAACGTACATCTCACCAATATCACTCCCACATTAACTCAATACTGCATATACACCAAAAAGATTAACTTCTACCGTATATTGAAGATATGCACAAATCTCTCACACAATCAGATTCCCACTTAAATTAAAACATGCAACAACCTCCTCTTTTTATTTTTAACCCCACTATAATTTATATCTTATATATCCAATTAATAATAAATATGCCAAAACAAATCAGAAGATATATACCATATATCTAACAGTTAGGTTTTTATTATTTCCCATTTGATGTTCAACTTAGCACTGTCAAGCACTTTCGTAATAATTGGAAAGGATATATATAACAAATTTGCTTGTGAACTCTCAGGAAAAAGAATGATTTCTGTTCTTCAGCTTGTTACTTAAGCTTGTCTTCCGCTATTTTTTTTTGGTCTTCTAGTATGTTTTTTTGCTGTTAATTTCTGTGCTCCTGATGATCAGATAGCCATTCCTCTTCAAAGGAGAGAAAAATAATAGTAGTGTTAGCTAGGAACAACTGAATGCAAATAATTCATAATAGATCAAGATTGAAATTTTGGATTTATATCAAGCTATAATGTTTATAAGCTGTCTGAATTGTGATTGGTATAACTAAACCATCTTCTATCTTCTCATGCCATAATGTACTAGTATTAGCTAGGAATAGGTGAATGGAAAGAACTCAAAATAGATCAACATTGAAACTTTGATTGTATATCAAACTTATAACGTTTATAATCTGCCTGATTTGTGATTGGTATAATGAACACGTCTACTAACTACTCATGTTCTGTTTTGGTTATGTATAAAGCTCGGGATAAGGCCACTGGGAAAATTGTGGCCGTGAAGAAGGTCCGTTTAGAGATGTCAGAGCCCCAGAATGTGAAATTTATGGCTTGGAAAATTATCACGTTGCAAAAGCTTGATCACCCAATGTCCTAAAGCTTGAAGGACTAGCCAGATCAAGGTTGCAGTATAGTCCTTATCTTGTGTTTTATTTCATGTGGACATATTTAGTAGCATCAATTATCTCCCACCTGAATTAAGACTTACAGACTCAAAGGCACTAATACATGTCGGTTTAGATATAAAAGGAAAGGAAATATTCTATAATTAGTGAGTAGATACAGCTGTAAATTAGTTTATTTAGTTTCCTAGTTTATAATTTCCTAGTTAGTAGTTTCCTTCTTTAGGTGATTTCTATATTGTATTTTTACTACAGCTTTGTAACCATTTTATGATAAGCAGAAAAAAATTTATTCCTCAAAACTGCATGGTATCAAAGCACTAGGGTTTTTTTTCCTTCCCTGGGGCTACCGAAGCCTTGTTCTGCATTCTACAGTCTATTTCTTCACTCTAAAGTTTCGATTTTTTTTGGTTCTCTTCATCCTTTAAGTCAGTTTTTTTCCTGCCTACAATATGATTTTTTTCCAAAATTTTGGATTTATTTTCCCTTTAAATCCTTCCTCCATTTTTTTCTTACCACATCATGTCAACAATCTCTAGTACTTTCAGTACATCCTGTCTACCAATCGACCAGCCAGTTATCACCTCTGCTCTGACCAGTTTTGTTGGCCCCGGGTCCCCATATGGATTTTATGGCGACTACATGTCACAATTGGAATTAATTATAAATATATTTTGGGAATATTGCAATAAAATAAAATAAATTATAACATTTAAATTTAATTAAA
>JANQAP020000080.1:839476-850040 GCA_026874005.2 Erythroxylum coriaceum
GGAGAGGTAACCACACGCTTATAAGGCGCGCTTCGTTCGCCTCTCCAACCGGTATGGGCGCTGCACAGGCCGTGACAATTGGTCCACAAAGTTTTACCTCGAATGGCAAGTAAATTACTAGATGCACCATAACATTAAAGAATGGTGGAGGGAAAACTGTTCAAGATTACATAAAATCAAAGTTATGTCTTTTTCCATTTTTTCTAGTTCTTCTAGTTTTCGATTCCTACAACATAATTGCTTTAAAAAAATCACCCAATTGTGTCAAAGTTACAAACACATCCTTTAACAAATACCCGTGTATTACAACAAGAAGTAATTGTTGCAAAAGTACAGACAATCATGGCTTTGCAATCCAAAAACTTTTGCCTAATTAGCATTGACACAATGGGCTATATTAGAGGGACACCCATAAAGAAACTTAATTGATTTAAAATTTTGATAAAAAGTTAATTTCTCCTTTTTTTGATATAATGTAACAGATAGGGGGAATCATATACGACCCATCATCTCTCCTTTTTAAATGAAAATATTTTATTATATTCATATCTTTTAAGTATAATTTAGTTTTAATTGTGTCTTTCGATGTACCATTAATCCCAATCAAAGTTCCTAAAATATTCTCACAAATGCTTTTTTCAATATACATGACATCAAGATTATGCCTCAATAGTAAATCCTTCCAATATCATAAATTGAAAGTACATTTTTTTATTCCAATTAAAATCAAGAAAAATTCACTTTTGCTTTCTATTACTTAGGTGTTTTTCAAGTATAAACTCTTACAAATGTGATAATTGATCAAGTACATGATTAACTGAAAAGTGTAATTTCTACTTTTTCATTAGACTATTTAGTTCTCTACCATCTATGCCTATGATTTAAGTAATAAAGATGTCCCATATAACATATTTTAATTTGTAGCCATATTAAATGATTTTGATGGTTACACACAAGACATGCTATATACTCTTTAGTACTCTATCCAGAAAAATTACGATAGGCTAGAAATTTATTTTTAGTCCACAAAATATCCACAATCATTCTAAATTTTTCACTTTCTATAATATTAAAAGTTTCTAATTTAACCTTTTAGAGATTTTGTAAATCATCAATTAATAGTTGCATGTATACATTGATATCCTTACTATGAGCAGTTGGTCCTAGAATAAGTATAAACAATAAAGAAAAAGGCTCTTTCATACACTTCCATGGGGGTAAATTGTATGGCACAAGAATTGCTAGCCACATACTGTACGAAGTAATGATATTACCAAATGGATTAAATCCATCAGAGCTAACTCAAGTTAGACATTATGACAATCCTTTGCAAACCATGGAAACTTCCCATCAAAGTCTTTCCATGCCTTTGAGTCTGCTGGATGACTCATAACATTATCATCAATGTGTTTCTTTTTATGCCACCTCATATCTACTGTTTTAGTTGACATAAAAAGCCTTTGTAGTTGTGGTTTGATAGAGAAGTATCTCAAGATTTTATGAGGTATCTTTTTCTTTTACCATTACCAACTTGCCACCTTGATGTACCATAAGTAGGACATTCTTTAAGATCTTTAAACTCCTTACAAAAGATAACACAATCATACTTACAAGCATGTATTGATATATATCCTAATATAAGGTTCCTTAACAATTTTTTTCATTAAAGAAAGATTTGGACAATTTGTGCCTTTTTGAAAATGCCTCATTGAGCTACTCAATCAACATGTCAAACGATTTATTACTTCACTTATTATATACCTTTGAGGGCAATAACTTCACAATAAAAGATATTTGTGAGATATTAGAGCAACTTAAATATAATTCTTCTTAAGCTACTTTCAATAACTTCTCAAAATTATCTTTTATAATTCTATCAAAAGTATTAGGCAAAGTATTATCATCCATAGTATCCATATAATTTCCCACATCCTCTAACATTTCTCCAATTCCATTATCTATACTGTCATTATTATCACTATCTTCTACATCATTATTGTTATCACCATTATCACTTGTATCAACACTTCTAGCATTACTTTCTTTAGAATGTTCACCATGATAAATCTATCAAGTAT
The DNA here is from genome assembly GCA_026874005.2 of Erythroxylum coriaceum. Classification (NCBI taxonomy): domain Eukaryota; kingdom Viridiplantae; phylum Streptophyta; class Magnoliopsida; order Malpighiales; family Erythroxylaceae; genus Erythroxylum; species Erythroxylum coriaceum. The sequence goes on from JANQAP020000080.1 coordinate 841,555, forward strand.
ATAATTTAGCTACGCCTCAAATTAGCAAGTGATTATATACTACATCTTGACTTTTATTGTTAAATTTTAAGCAATCTACGCATGGACAAGGAATTTGACATTCTAAACCTATTTGATCTTTTACAAATTTCATGAAAGTCTTCCCTCCTTCTAAGTATTGATTGATCCATTTTTGATGAGCCATCCAGCTTTTTTCCATGTAGTTATACAATTATAAATAATTTACTAAATTAAAAAATGCAATTTAAGTTGTAAACAACATAATGGTAAATCAAAATTGACATACCAAGTTTGTATTCTACCAAATAATGCAATTAGTTGGCAGACTATGACAAACCCTATAATAAGATATATGAGACCATAATATTACAATAAGCATATGATGAGAAACTCTATTCAATGAAAAAACAGATATAGTATGATGTATGAGAATAAGTGTATGATTGTAGTCCCCAATCATTTAACAAAACCACTCCTTAGTCATTTCCTCTTCTCACTTTTATAGTCATTATTAATAGATCAAAGTTTGGAGGATCTACTCAAATCATCCCAAGATAGCATTTTAAATTAACTTGTTAGGATAAATCTAAAACCCACAGGTACATTCACTTTTATAGAGCTAGAACATGAAAGCCGCTTCCAAATATGTCCTAGCATGTCATTATGATTATATACATATCTAATGTAGGTCATATATGTAATATGTTGAGTCACGTTACATAATTTTTGAATTGAAGAAGTTTTAAACTCATTTTGAACATTATATTAGAAAGTTTTTAGTACTCCTAATACTTCCCAAGAATCTTGTCATCAGACCTTTTTTTAAAAAAACAATAAAGATAAACATCATAGAGCAAATGACATAAATATAAGACTTTCAAAAGCAGTCAAGAATTGTAAGAGATCCTTATTAGGTTTTTATATTGCAAAAAATTATTTGCTACTAAAAAATATTTCAAAGGTGATTAAGTGAAGGTAGCAATAACTTCTCAAAGATGACAATCTAGTTTTTGAGTTAGGTATATTCTTAAGAACTAAAAAGACAAATGCAAGTTATATTGATAGCAATAAGTTGTTTGATGATGTCTTATATTTATAAAATTATAAGAAGCAAGAAAAGAGTACACTATTTTCCCCTCTAACTAAATAAATTTGCACAATCATAAGAAGTTAATGCATTTTTAGATAGTTATATAACTTGAAGGAGTGATTATACAAAAATTCATACATACTTAATGATAGTATGGATGTAAAACTTCCCACCAAAAATCCAGCTACTAAGAGGATAGTTTATGGTGAATTAATGGTCATGGAACCTCTGGTTTATACATGTGATTGATATTCCAATTCTACACTACAAGCTAAGTGATAGAAGAAAATGATCCATGATTTTACAATTTTAAGGGCCACTTATTTATAGCAAAAATAAGGTACATTTCAGAGCCTAATGATTTAAACCAATTCAAACTTGCTCTATTTTCTGGACATCTTAGAAACTACAAAGGTGAGTATTGATTCAAAGATCACCAATAAATGATTGACCTTATTCCACCAATAAAAGTCCATGCCCTTATTTTAAATTGAGAAAAAAATCTCAATACATGATTGGAACTGTAAGAACCATATAATCAAAAGAAATAAAATGTGAATTTATGTCAGTTACTTCAAACAAACTCATTGAAATCTTTAGAACACACTGAAATGCTACATTTCCTAATTTCTTTAACTAAGAGAATTATAAGATTATAGTTGGAATTGGCTAAAATGAAGGTCTTTAAGCTTGGTACATACAATAAACTAAATCTAGGAATCAAGATAAAGGATATGCCAAATAATATACTGATAGGATAAGATAGTCTAAAAGCACCTCCAAAAGTAGCAATGGGACCTGAAATTGCAAGTAGTGTAAGAAGTTATCAACAAATGCAGTATGTTACATGAAGTTAGTCTAAGAATTAACTATAATTGCTAATGGGAGAAATATTCTAGTGAAACATGGTGCAAGCACAAAATATATATACTTTTCAACAAGTGAATGGGCTGAAGCAAATAAGAGTAACAGTTATATTGATGATGAATGAGGAGAGGGATTGCCTTCATAGAACAAAAGGAGAGGAATTCAGATGAAATATGGTATAAGACGAAGATTTGAAGCAACTAAAGACCTACATGTCCATGTATAGGGACAATGAAGATTAAAGAAATTAGTTTATGGTAATGTGGAGTTACACACCCGTGTCTTAAGATATACGACTACGTATGTTACCCGTGTAAGTTTTTGTGCTTGTGAAAAATTGTGAATTCAAGGGTTTTTGGTTATACATAGTCTCTCACATATCCATGTAAATGATCATGTATATCCCAAAAATCCTAAAATTTACTATAAAATGACATAAGCAGAGGCAATTTGAGGAGAGCCAAAATTTTTAGCAAATTTAAGATGTGAAACATCTAGAGAGGTGACGATTTTGATCAAAGGATGAGAAAAACACGAAGTTAACATTAAAAGAGATCTAGTGGAAGGCTACATCAAATCCAAACTTGCAAGAAGATCCAACAGAAGAGACAATGAGATTTAGAATTATGAACTATTTGTTTTTTGTTAGTTTTCATGCATTTTTATCTTTGATTTCGTTTTTTAATATTAGCAACTAACATATTTAGTGTCTAGGTATGATAAACCTTAGTTTTGGATAACAATATGTTTTAATCTTTTCTTTAAAGGAATTTTATTGATTAATCTATTGCGATTCAATTATGTGTTTTACTCTCATTTTAATATATCCAGAATATTAGTGCATGATTTAATTTCATATGATTGAGATTGACAAGTCCTTTTATAAGAATAGATCTACCATAATTGTAAGCAATTGATTGCAAACCTAGAGATAGGTTGGCATATATCCTCTGGATTAAGGTCAAACTTAATAGGGAATTCATAAATCGATAATACAATCCTAAGGGTTTTAACTAGAAAGATTTCTATTAATCTAAAGATGGATTAGTTGTTAGTAGTCTCGAGAGAGTTATTAACATAAGATAGAAATTTTGATGGTCTAATAATCAATAATATAATTGCATGATAAAAGATTAATTATTAAATGATTTTTAGGGGGATTCATCCCCTAGACACTAATATTTGACATTGATTTCTCAATTATTTTCCTTCGTCTTACGTTCATCATTGTTTCCAATTTTAGTTATTTGTTTAAGTTTTATTTTTAGGTTAAAACCTATTTGATTTTTAAGCTAGATAATAGGAAAAGGGTAGCCACTAGTAACTACAATCTTTATATGATTTACCCATACTTGCTTGTACTAGCTATAGCTAAATCGTGCACTTGCAGTAATTTAACTATTAGTATAAAATCAACCAATCAGTTTTTGTTCAATAAACTTCAAAACTTCCTTTCACTATTGTAGCTAAATAGTTTTATGGGAAGAATTGTTAATTCACACCTACAAAAGCCAAGTCACACCTACTAAAACTCTACATTAACCAATTACTTTAACATACATTAACCAATTACTTTAAATACATTCACCACATATGAATTGAAATTCTAGAGCATAAAAAATAAAAAAACTCTCCATAACACAAAAAATGAAAGAAAACAAACTTTAAGAGAACAAATTAAATACAAGTTGTGATAGAAGAAATCAAATGCAAGTGGTAAGAAAAGAAGACAATTACTTAGAGAAGAAAAACCCATCTTTATAGGCAGAACAGACATAGCCAATTGTTAGGGAAAACGTAAGGACTCTAAAGTAGGAACACGAAGATAGAAATTAGTACCCAAAACATGAAAACATAAGAGCAATTCCATGAAGACAAAAGACAAAGACATTGAAGCAGCTGGGACATAAAGTTTGACGAAGAAAAATAGAGAGGAGATCACTAGCTAAAGGTTATCGGTCAAAAGAAAATCATGTCGTTTTATTAGAGAAAACGAAGTCGTTTTTTTTGTTTTTGTATTCTTGTTCTTTTTACTACAAAAATATTTTCATAACCAAAACTTTTTAACTATGAAATTTATTTTCGTAGCTAATAGTTATTAGATTTGGAGTTTTAGCTATGAAAAACATTTTGTAGCCAAAAAATTTTTGCTAAGAAATTAAGTTTATAGTTAAAACTAATGAGGAAACATGTATTTATTAGGTTTTAGGACCTATACTAGTTGTTAGAGTCAAAAACTAATCATTACAATGACTAATTGGTAAAATATATTGGTCGACCAACTTGCATTAAATGCACAGATTCACTAGTCAATGAGACATTGGTCAATAAGTAGGCATATTGATCAAACAATATGGCATATTGGTTAATGAAAATATCAACTAATGTATAACAAACTCTCAATATATTGAATTTAATAACTTTGACCTATATTGATTGACGATTAATCCATATAGGTTGACTAGTTACTCCAAAAACTTTATTTTAACTACTTTAAAAGCTCAAACCCAATTTTTAAAATATAATTATGATTTAAACACTTCCCTAAAGTTTGTTTGAATGATCAAGATGCTTTTATATCAAAATAAAAAAGTTTGAATTCATCTTGATGAATAAAAAGACTCTTTATGCATGGTAAACCTTTTACAACATCAAATTAGTAAAGTGAGACTACAAATAATAATAAAAAATTTAAAATAACCATGATGAGCCTTGATGTTGTTTTGTTCTTGGTTTCGTTAGTTGCAAACTTCAAGTTCTCTTTATCAACTTCATAAATTATCTTTTTAAGTTTACAACTTCATTTTGTTCTTATATTACTTTTCATCAAAATAATAAACTTATTAGTAATAATTATGCTTTTGCTATCTTCAAAACATCAACTGAAACTTCCCTTAGTTAAACAAATACATCGTAAGGTTTTAGTTTTCTTCGAGTAAGTGTAGAAATCTAGCTGTGCAAAATCATAGGCAAAAAAGAGAATTAAGATAAATGAAGAGAGAATATTCTTTATCATAAAACCTAACAACAGGTAATATAAAAATAACTCAAAAAATAGGATGGACTTATTTATTTTCCTAAGCAAACACAACTTAGAATACCTGATACTATAACTTGAATTCTTTATTTAGACAACAACATCGGCTCTAACACATTCATGTTTGTTTAAGTCCAATTTTGACTTTAATGTAGCTCGTATCTCTCAAACTCGAAACATCAAAGTTTTTAAGTTCTTTCGAAGCTTTCTATTGTATTTTGAATTATCTCGATTGAAATTTGAATGAGGGATTTATGCCCAATCTAATAAATGTTGTCAAAATTGTCCAATTATCTTCCTTTTACTCTTAACACCTCCATTTAATATAAGCATAATACATACACTTAGACATGAAAAGAGTGTAAAAGAATAAATTTGCAAGGAAGGAAAATATAACATTTGTACTCTATCATATGTACATGAACATTAATTAAGTTAGAATAATTATAAGATAAGGAGGTAACTGTAAGTTATTTCTAAATATTGAATTAAGTTGGACATTATTTTTATGTAACTCAAATTTAATCTTTTATCTTAATTTTTAAACTTATGCTCAACCTATAAATTGATTTTCAAATTTTAATTTTTAATTTAATTCATCGGATCAAATGGGGTAAACTAATTTATATAGGCCGAATTAAAGTCGGAAGAGCATTATGTAATATCATCCTAGACCTATTATATTTTTCTTCTAACCAATATCGAGGAGGATCTTATCTCAAGTTAATTACACATTGGACAACTGAAATTAAAGTTTTCGTTATTTCATATAATTCAAGATGGAAAGTTACAATTAGAATTAGTTTGATTGAAGATCAATAAGGTAGAATTTATGTCAGAATCATGCTGAATAATTTAAAACTATAATTTAGAGTTTGACATTGAGAAATATAGTTCGGTAAGTTATACATTTTAATTTTGTGTCTTCAATTGAGTTTTATTCAAAAGTCTTAATCCCTTTTTTTTTTTTTTTTTTTGCATGTCTATATATACTTGGAAAAGAAAGTTGCCAATTTGTCTATATGTCTGTCGATGTTTCAAACTTATGCAACAAACTGTTTTGGAAATTGGTGTTCTTAGGTGTCATAAACCTCACATTCTTACTGTTTTCTGTTTTTTTTTCTCCTTCAAGGTGCTAAAAATAATTAAATTTGTCCCACGTATGAAGTGTGTGGTCTTAAAATACTTGGCGCTATTAAATTGCTTGTGTCATTATTTGAAGGGGTGACAGACATGCGTGAAAAAGACGGTCAACTATTAATTAATTGACTGTTAAGAAAAAGAAAAGATTTGAAAAGCCGGAAAATGAAAAACGAAAGAGGAGATGAAAAGGTTAGTTGAAGTACATGAATTTGAAACGTGGAAGGGATAATAAAGGTAAAGGTAAATGAAGACTGGTCGAGTTAAAATTACTGTTGAAGAACGAAAATTAGACAGTATTATTGGTGCTGTACGACAAGCTAACTGCTATGGTACGCTCTTTACACGAAACAAAGCCCGAAGGCTATATATTCTTCTTATTCTTTAGGAAAATTGAAACTGAATAGATGATTTACTAAGCACCTCAAACTCCACAACTCTTAAGTACATACTCCACTACTCGTAAACGACTGGAGAAATTATTATTACAGCTAACTTCTTAAACTCATTTGAACAGAGAAAGCGCCTCCATACCCTCTTCCACCTCGGTCTCCAATTTGATATATGTATTATCAGAATTCCTGACCGAACATTTGGCTCGAATTTCCCCTTGATTGCCAGTCAACACACTCAATTGGCCCATTTTGGTCATGGAGAGCACGAACTTCTTGAAAAACAAAGTTTCATTAACAGCAAAGCTAGTAACAATTCCCCTTGTTCTCTTGTCCATGTACAAATCTTGATCAGAGGTGAACAAACCTTGGCGATTCATAAGATCAACGTAGTACTTGTTATCAAACTTGTTAGGAGAGCGGATATCTAACACAGTGGAGGCATTCGTGTCTGTTTTAGGGCAAATCTTCTTAAGATTGTTAGCAAAAGTCTTGTCCATGGTTGAATCTTGGGTTGGATAAAGGCGGTCGGTGAAAGAAGAACAATGGCCAATGCCAATGGTGTGGCCGCCAGAAAGGGCTACCACATCAGTGGTATCAAGGTTTTTAGTTGCAAGGGAGCTGAGAATTGCACCAGTGTTTGCAGTGGGTGGTGGCAAATTTGCATTTGTTGCATCCTGTGTTGCGAAGTTTAATCCATCTCTCCTTCCCAATGGAACATCATAATCAGGCCCTCCTGACTATTATCAAGAAACACATACACATCACCAATATAAGATTAGTCATTTTATTACCATCATCTTAACGTTGACGCAGGATTAGGTGGATATAGTTGTGGAGATGATTCATTACAAACTATACGGTGTTGTTAAATTGATTGTCATACTCATACCTACCATCACGTAAGATGCATAAATAAAAGAAACACAAATGCAATCCTCATCTCTGATTAGGGACCACAAACGCCTATGGTATATTTTATAGTGGTCAGGGGAGTGTCGCCAGAAGTCGAGAACAATATGGATCATTTAATAAATGAGTGGGGGGTAATCTTAATGACCCATATTTTCATGCTCGACAAAGAAAAAAAAAAGCTTAATAAGTGCTGAAACATTTCCAATTGTTATTTTCAGTTAATCTACAATTACTTTTCTCTTTAAGAGCTATGATGTCTTATATATTAATCGTATCATTCCTACTTCTCATCATATACAAAGACTGGATATTCTTGGAGTCCTTTGTGGCTTGCATTTTTTTTTTTTTACCCTCGCAAAGCAAGAGCTTTATGCTTGAAGCTAACATGAAATCCTCTGTTTCTATCACATTTCGTTTTATTCTGTTATAAAATTTTCAACCAAACGATAGAAATGTGTTACATTTTATTTCGTTCCATTACTAAACTTTCAATTAAACAGACTCTAAGGTCTAATTTGATTGAGGGGTTAATAATAGAACGGGATAAAACGTAACACTTTTATTGTTTGATTGAAAGTTTTATAATAGGATAGAAAAAAAATAGGATGAAACCAGAGGATTTCATATTAAGTTCCATTTTATCCTAATCAGTCCTATTTGTGACTTGCGTACATTGATGACTTTTTTTTTAACCTTGCAAAGCAGGATCCTCGGAGGTTCACTTATGTGGATTGAATTATTTTTATATATCATAACTTATTTTAATTAATATTAATCATAAATACCTCTAATATATCCTCCCAAGCCTTTTCCAATAATTATTTTTAGAAGGGAAAGAAAATAGTTACCAAGAAAACGGAGTCACGAGCAGAGATGGCAACAATATCCCTGCGTTTGTTTGCTGTCCCCATGGGTGGGGACAGAAGACAGGAACAGAAAAATTCTGTCCCCGACCTGTTTGCTTGCTATCTCCACTAATTTCTGTCCCGACTCCGGAGACAGAGACATAAAATTTTTGTTCCTTCCAAAACCAGAGGACAAGGAG
>JANQAP020000080.1:971556-982585 GCA_026874005.2 Erythroxylum coriaceum
ACAAGCTACAAAATTTGATGTTCGATTATTGGCAGATAACTTTTACTGCAGTTGGTATCTCTGCTTCTGTTGTACTGTCAAGTGCACTTGTAGCCTCATCATAAAACCTGAAAACGATGATCAACTTACAAAAAATCACCAGCGTCAAGCACTCTAACTGTAAAATCTTGCCAATCCAAAATCATCTCTTGAAATTCAAATGCATCTGAAGTCCTTTTAGGTGGCAAATATCAAATTGGTATATCATCCCGTTTGAAAATTTGTAGAATAATGCAATTAATGCTAGCATCGATGTGAATCAGAACCAACTCTTTTAACATGGAGTTTTAGAAGCTACTCCGTCCAGGACATACAGAGGCAATGACGTGAAGAGTTTGGAGGTTTCAGCAGAAAACAATATGGTAGATATACATTTTTTAACGAGAGATATTACTGTTATGGTCGTGATTGTCATCTCTTCTCGAGTATTATTACTCTTATAGTAGCCATCATCATCCTCATCTTGACTAGCACTTCTTCTTCTGCTACAATTACTAGTAGTAATAGAATTAGATGTTGTTGTTGGGTTTGAACAAATTGACGAGTGCCGCTGCTGCTGTTGCTGCCTGCTCCGATATGCCATGATTGTGGACTCCGGAAGAAGGGAAGATGAGAATCAGATCCTACCCGCTCCTCTCCTCTCCTCTGATGATAGAATGGATCCAAACCCTAACAACCCAACTCAATTCAACATTCCCGCTTGCTTGCCTTTGTTTTCTTTCTTTTTTATTTGTTCTGCGAATGTCAAGTCAACCTCCTTCTCCCTCGCTCTCTCCGTCCCTCCCTTCCTCCGACAACGTCTGTTTTTTATTATCTTTCTTCACTACTGATTATCATGGTACTAGTGTAGAACCTACTTCTACTGACGCTACCAATAGGCTCTGCCCAATGATACTCTTTGAATTAGCTTTGTACATAATGTCAATAAAATGGTAAATAATAATAATAATAATAATAATAATAATATGTTTATTCACAATCTTTTAAATGTGTTGGATGAATTCAATAAGTATATGAACTTGACATTAGAAAGATATTAAGTTATGTTTAAAATTTTGTTAGTTTAGAAGCATAACGATTATTTTCTTAATCTTATTTTATGAAGGGAAAAATGAAGAAGGGCTAGGGTAATGTTATGAATACTTTATCATAATTGGTATTAAATTTAGTTTTGTTATAGTATGGTATGGTATCAGTAAATACCGAGTACGGTTTCGATAATTTTTTAAAATTACAAAATCATTCCTAAATTTTAGAAAATGACAAAATTGCTCATTAATATATTTGGCTATATAAATTTTTATTTTACTTCAATTAAGTCTCAAAATTCATAATAACGTAAGTTTGAAATAAAAAATATATTTTATTTCTATTAATATTACTTTTTATATATTTCTCATATAAATAATAAATAAAATTAATATAAGAAAAAATAATTTGATTCTCATATAAAACTAAAAATAATACAAAGTACTTAAAATGTGATAATTAATTATATCAAAGCATCATAGAGTAACAATAATATAGCTCCATAAGCATTACAACAAGAGTTCGTGCTGAGGAACATGACAAAGTAGAAGTGAAATATGAAACAAAAATACTTATATTTAAAAGTTTTATATTTATATTACATATATAAAATTTAACATATACATTAAATATAAGTGAAAGAGTATCACCATCACTATCATTCAAACTCTTTGCACCAAATGTTCAAAGAATATTTTTTCATTTAAGATTATCTTCCAAACCATTCTCATATATAAAACTTTGTTCCTTATAAACTCAATCCAAATATGGTTAAAGTAAATTGAATATGTAAAATTACTTGTTCTATTAAGAGTCTTAGTAAACGAAATAATTATTAAGAAACTACAAGAAATTATATTCAATTAATAATGATAATAACATTCCTTTCTTGAAGTTTTAAGTTTTATTAAACAAAGATAAAATCATTTGATCTTTTGTATTCCAGTCTTTTTATTTTACTTTGGGAATAGATAAATTTAAATGTGCTTCAATTTCTTTCATATCTAATTGCACTTACGCATTGACTCAAAATTTGAACTGTGAACCTTTGTAATTTGAGATCACCACTCTCAAATTAGCACCAGTAAGCAAATATAAGACAACAAAAATAATCTTATAAATAAAATATAGTGATTATTGAGAAAAGTATATATATATATACCTAGTTTAAGTTTCTGTCTTTGATTAATTACAATGGGCATCTCAAAATCACCGCATACATCCTTGTATAACTTTATTTTAGCTAAAGTGATAATACATCACCTCATGTGAAACAATTGTTATGATAGTTAATAACAATTTTCTATTAACTTTAACTTTCTTTGAAAAACCTAGTTCAAAATAGAGATTCAGAAATGCCTCAGTGGAAAATAATGGAGTAATTTCTTTTTAAATATAAAGAATTTTGTCCAAAATATTAACGATTGACTCTAGAGAAAATTATTAGTTAATTTTAAGTGCTGATGAAGATAATATATAGGTGCTTTCATATTTCTAACTAAAATCAAATGTTCTTTAGCGTTTCTTTATCTTGTTTGATCATATTATAATTAGAGTGAGTATATAAGGCTATTGAATTTTCGAGCTTATTAACTTAAACTTGTAGGGGGTTCTAAGGTTGCACAATTGTGGTTATAATGCTTATGTGGATTAATCATCAGTTGATTAATTGTCCTCTTCAATTCTATTTCCTAAAAATGTTATGTTTGATACCTAAGTACTAAGATTCTCTAGCAAGTCTAAAGAGGCTTCTATAAAAGTTTTCATTTTATAAAAGTGACAAGCATTTTCTTAGCCTAGACAATCATTTGGGTTGCTCTTTTTATCTATTTTAGTCTCTAGTCTCCAATTTCACATTTAACAAAGGAGTGAAGATAATGTACTTAAGGTTATGATCCCATACATATAATCAACTATATGTGGAAAGGAAAATGAGAACAAAATTTTGAGGTATAACATTGGAATGTTATAAGCCAAGAATAAAAAAGTTTAGGTGCTAAGGGGGAGGTCCTTTTCTTGTTTAGTTAGCCTAACCTTTTTAGATAAGGTCATTGGTCAATGTTGTAAGAGGAATATTTCATGATGAATCTTTACTTAAATAGACCCCCACTATTCTACTAAAAAAATATATAAATGAGATTAAGCAAATTCCTCTTTTATGACCTCACTTGAGTTAAATTCTCCCTTAGTGTATTCATCATTCAACTTATAATAGTTACTAAGGTTCAATTAGAATTTTATTAATGAAAAATTCTAAAGTTACATTCCATGATTTCTTTATTTTATGTTAAACAACAAAAATCAATAAGACAATGGGTAGAAATTTTGTGAATTCTTCTAAAGGTAATAGCTTTATTGCATCATTATGTCGATTCAAAATTATAATGGTTTCTCTATTTTACATTAAACAACAAAAGTCAATAAGACAATAGGTAGAAATGTTGTGAATTTATCTAAGGGTAATAACTTTATTGCATCATTATGTGGATTCAAAATTATAGTTTTAACCAATATTCATTCCATTTTTTGCCTTTAGCTTTTTAAAGTTAGGATCTTTGGAGATGTGAATATGTTGATCAAAATAAATATGATGTTTTTAGGTGATTCAAGCATTAAATTTTCGTAAGAATTAAAAAGGATTTCTTTGATTTACAGCCCCATCTTTGATTTATAGCTCAAAATTGGCACTTTTTAATGGTACAATAGCTAGTATGGCTCCATTGATGCTTTTTGACCAATGTCCGACATTATGATATGTCACTATGTTAATTATGCTATTGATTCTAGATTGAGGCAAATATGCTACTAATTAAGTCTTGGTAAACTAAGTTTGATTGATTTTATGAAATTTTTATTTAAAAATAAAAAAAAATTGTTAATCTATCTTATTTGAAAGATTCAAGAGCAATTAGGATGTAAATTTCATATTATTTTTGCATTAAAATTGCTATAACTTTCATTTGAAATTGTCTTTAAATATAATCACTTATATAATATGATTAATGTGCATAGGAGAATTGTAACCCACATATAAGTTTTGTGGGTAATTGAATAGAGATCATGCAATATGTTTAAAGAAAGGACTTATTAAACTAGTGGTGAGATTTAACGGACTGGATAAGGATTATTTCATCATTTACTCAAGTATCTATGCTAGTTTGGTTGAGTTTAAGTTAGACCCAAGATTTAATCCACTTTTCTTAAGTTCAACCAAGTTTTAAGTTGAATTCGAGCATACAAAATTATTTCAAGTTTGAGTTAAGGTCTTATTGAACTAAGAACTAAATTCATTACTATTTCCACTAAAAAGGAAATAAGCCTAGGCTACATCATTCATTAAGGTTCGATAAGGATAAAGTGAGGTCTAATGATCATATAACAATATGACATGTTTTTATGTGTTTTTCTTTTCTCTTTTTCTTCTCCTATTTTCTTTTTTCCCCCCTTCCTTACATTCTCTTATCTTTCATCCTTATATATTGGAATAGAAATTGAGTCTGAACCAATTTGTAGGCAACGAAATAAGCTTGATATGATAGAATTTTATGTTAAGCTCGAGTTTGAGAAAACAACCCAATGGTCGACCCAAAAAGTATAAGTGACCAACTACCTATCCTAAATGATGTCATTTTAGGTTATCTTTTTAAAATAGGCTAAACTCAAATTGCATATTTTAAGGATTGGTCAGATCTAACCCGACCCAACTCATTGTCATACATACTTATATCTCCCAACTTAACCATTTGTTACTTACTTGATTAAGCCTCATACTCATTGTCATACATACTTATATCTCCCAACTTAACCATTTGTTACTTACTTGATTAAGCCTCAGAACTGGTTTTCACCAGGCAATCACAACCTCAAACCTTTATGTGGTTTGTGGATTTTATTTATGTTATCTAGCTACATTGGATTAAATTTTGAGGCTAGTTACTATCTTGGGTTATTGAAGGCACCACATTGGTGTATTTATGCTTGGTATGTGATTGAGCAGCAAATTCAATAGTTTGATGACCAAACAATTAAACAAGGTTGCAATGCAACGTCTTAAACATGTCTTGGTAACAAGTAAAGGCGTTAAACAAATTTTTTTGAAATACTTTTCTACTTCAAATTTGAAAAATTAGTTATTTCTATTAAAATTACACCACCTTTTGCTCTTAAATAATTCAAATTATGCCAAGCTACAATGTCGGACCCCTTCCCCGATAATTCGAGCTTGAGTATTGACCAAAGAAAACGATGAAAGAACCGTCTGCAACAAATTTTCAAAATCTCAACTTGGACGGACATTTTGATTAAAACTAGGTTTTAGTGACATAAGAGGGTTAGAAAGAGGGCAAGAAAAATAAACATCTCTATTTGTTTGTATTAAACTAGGAACTGCTGCTGCATCTTATACAAAATTCTAGCTTAAAGTTTCCAAAACCTATTTACATCATTCTTTACTTGAAAGATATTTATGAATAGAAGCAGAAAGAATCTTATTTCTCTTCAATTGAGTTGAGCTGATTCAACAAATCAATCACTTCACCCATGGAAGGCCTATCTTTCCTCAACTCGCTAGTGCACAAAGTTGCGATATCAAGATACCCCTTCACAGTATCTTCTCTCAGTCCTTCTTTAGTCATGCTAGGGTCTAGCATTTCCCAGTGCCGACTTTGCTTCAACATTTTCCTTGCCCATTCAATCAACACCACCTCATTCCCTTCCATCATGATGGGCAAATTGGGCCTTTGGCCCGTCGCAATCTCGAACATCAACATTCCAAAACTATACACATCCGCCTTCACGGTTGCTGTCATCAACCCGTTCTTATACTCTGGAGGCATGTACCCCATTGTTCCGGCAACCTGCGTGGACACGTGCGAACATGAGGAATCAACTCTACGTGCTAGCCCAAAATCCGCAATATGGGCCTCGAATTCAGAATCCAACAACACGTTTCCAGCCTTAATATCCCTATGTATGATCGGAGTATCCAGCCCATGCAAATACTCCAACCCATGAGCCACACCTTTAACTATCTTGTTCCTCGTTTCCCAAGATAACGGCAATTTCACAGAATATTCAGAGCTATACGACGCGTCGTGTAGCCACTGGTCCAAGCTTCCTTTCTCAACAAACTCGTATATTAAAACCCTGTCCGCACCGGATATACAGTAGCCCAGCATTTTCACAATATTCCGGTGACGGAGCTTACCTAGAGTCTCCATCTCGGCCCTAAACTCACGAAATCCTTGGAAAGCGTCGGGCGCAAGCTTCTTAATCGCCACGGTGTTGCCGGTGGACAGTTGTGCTTTGTAGACGAGGCCAAAGCTTCCGTCTCCGATTATCAGATCGGCGGAGAAGTTTCTGGTAGCGGTTTTGAGTTCTTCCATGGAGACACAGTTGAGTGATGGGTCAAAGGAGGCGCTGTCGTCGATGGTTATGGTGGAGAGTTCGAGGTTGGATACAGTTCGGGTTCCTGGTCGGGTCGAGCGACGAGTTCGGTGGTAGGCGTCGTTGGAAGGTTTCTGGGATCTACAGATCAAGAAGAAGAAAGAGAAGGTGATGATAATGAACAAGAAGCTGACGGTGGCCGCGAGGACCAGTTGGGAAATGTCATGCATACTTTGATATGATGTGATACTTTATGGGGAGAGAGAGAGAGAGAAGAGAGATGGTAGAGAGAGATGGGGAAGGAAGTGAATGATTAAAAAGCCGCCATTAGAGAGGAGCAAGGTAGAGAAAGAGAGAGATAGGAAGTCGTCGGTGAAGTCTTCGTAGAGACAGAGTCAACTCCGAAAAGAGGAGGTGGGGAAGCGAGAGATGCGTATTCCTCTGGAGTGCAATGCACGGTCAGCGTTCAATCAGGGTCACTTTCATCTCATCAGGAGCCTTTGTAATTTTTTTTTCATAGACTTCCATTTTGTGATTTCTTATCATTTTGGGGGACTATTCTCATAATTTTCTTTGGTGACCAGGAACTTCCGGTATTGATTTACTTTATAATAATTCCAAAATAATAAAAAGCACTACAATCTACCGAAATAAAAAATAAAAAAGCACTACAAACTGTATCTTCTTTTTTATATATATCATAAATGTATAATTCATTGCATTGACAAAAAGAGCCGTAACTCATATTATGAAAGATAATAACAATATAAGGTTCAACTACAACACAGATAATCTATTCTTGGTTCCATAATCAGAGAAGGGACATCTTGTGTTTATGATTTATAATCCTAGAAATCAGATGGAGTTCTTTCTCAAAAAAATAAAAAATCATATACACCTGATATTATTATTTATAGTTTTAGAAAATATATATCATCCTATCATGATAAGCAAATCATTTGTATTTATCGATTTTTTACCATTTTAGTTATGAAATTGATTAAGAGTCTATTGAAGTAAATTGCACTAGCCAATTAGTCAAGAAAAAAAGATACCAAAATTTTTTGTAAATTAATAATTACTTTAAGTAAAATATCTCTAAATTTCGCTTTTAGATATTCCAATAACTAAGAAAAACTTACAAAAACATAAGTTAAAATAAATATAACAAAACTCAAAAATCAAATTAATTAGAAAGTACAACTTTTTATTAATCTTTTGCCATGATCAACGACTAACAAATCTTTTGTTAAGTCTCTAATGTGCTTTTCTTATATAACAGACTTTCCATATAATCTAAACTAGAATAATTTATAAGTTCTAAATTCTCTAATTTAAAACATTGTATACTTAAAGATGATATTCCCTTCAAATACTTTAATGTTCTCTTCACACTAATACGTTAGATTCTTTATGTGAAAATTGAAATATAGTACATATGAATGCAACAAACAACATATCAGGACGACTAATAGCAATACATAATAACTTTTTGATCATATTTTAATATATCTTCTCATCTAATTTTTTATATTCTTCATCCTTCTATAATTCGATGGTGATACTCATATGTGTGTTTAATAGTTTTGCTCCATCCGTATTGAACATGTTAAACAATTTTTGGTGTATTTTGCTTGACTTATGAATGTTCATCCTTTCATTTGATTGATTTGAGGTTCAAAAGAAGTTTAATTCTCTTATTATGCTCATCTCAAATTCCATATTCATATATCAGCAAATTTCTCACGTGATGTATCACTAAAATTTTACTCTAATAGATGATTCTTAATCTACTTCTTTGCCTTCGATAAACTATTGTATTCTTCTTCTTCTCCACTAGTTCAACTATTTTATTTTCTTTAGTTTCATCCTTAAATTGCAGTGCACCTATTTTTTTTTGTTGTTCTTCCTTTTATGAAGTACTTCCATTATCATAATTAATACCTTCCCTTGAAAGGAGTCTATTAATCTTGTCAAACACAATTGGTACAAAGTCTTCCATCATACGTTTCCTTTTGTTAAGAACTCTATATACCTTATTAGTTAAGAAATACCTAAAATTATTCCTTCATATGATTTTGTATTAAACTTTTTAGATTATCACTAGTATTGAGAATATAATACTTATAATTAAATAATCTAAAGTAGTTGATCTTGGGTACCTTATTATGCCATAGGGGATATTTTTAAGATAGTTTAACATATAGTAAGTTGTTGATGTCGAATCGTCCTAAAAGGTAATTTGACAACTTATATTCATTAAGAACAGTCTTACCTATTAAAGTGTCCAATTCTTTTTCTCAAGTGCCCTATTTTTTATGGGATAATTGGAATAAAGAAGTTATGAGATATTTCCTTTTTCTTATAAAATAACTAAAATCTTCAATTCTTAAGCTCATTAATATGATAATTTCTCATGGATACAATGGATAAACTTTCCCATTTTGAGTCTTCTTAGCATGATTCACAAATGCATCAAAGTAGTCATATTTTTTTGTAAGTATATTTATTATAGTTATCAACGATTAAAAAAAATCATAATACTTATTATCTAAATTGATAATTAGGTGGTTGTAGGAGTCTAGTACTTGTTACCATTTTCTTGCTTTTGAATGAGCTACTAACTTGCTTACCTATTTGATAAATGCTATACACTTTTTCCTTGTGATCTTTCATTAATGGAAGCCTATTAACAAGGTGGTGTCTATTAAGTTTCTCCATGTACTCTATGCTTGCATGTAGCGCCCCCTTATCATAGGGTACACATCGGGATGCCCGGAGGTCATTTCGGTATATATCCTACGATAAGGGCGAGCTACTATCGATCGCTACATTCACTTCACATTGCCTCGTATCATTATTCACTTATAAAGCATCAATAGAAAATCACAATATTTTAAAATCCAACTTTTTCCTCATTTCATTTCACAAAACCGAAAGCCTATATTGTTTCCTTCAACCTTTACTACATGTACATCATCAACCTAGTACAAAAGTATTACATGGAAGAGGAAAATATTTATACAATCTAGCTAAGCCGTCCAAAAATCTCAGCTGACTGACCTTTGAGCCATGACTTCTCTTGCTAAATCACAATCAACACGGCTGGTAGAGCCTCTCAATAGCTAGAGTTGTCTCTCGGTCCTGAAAAGACAACGTTGTAATTTTGGTGAGTTTTGCGAACTCAAAGAGATAACCATCATCGATGGTTCACTCAATTCATGCAACACATCATTTCACATAACAAATAATCATATTTTCTCATAATTAATCATGTATCGCATTTTCACTTAAGCTTAGGCAATTATGCATTTCAATCAATCAACCATACTTAACAAAATGCATATGGAATGTTTATGAGACTCCTTTCTAATTGTTACGTTGTTGTGACCGAGTGTCTGAACTGTCCCGTATTCATTTCAGATACTGGGCTCATTGCTAACTGTCCCTTATCCGATGAAGATATAGGGCTCATTTTATATAGTGAGTCTTAGGCTCTTAATCACTGTCTGAGCTCGAGGCTCTTTTCACACTTTGAGCTTTAAGCTCTGATCGATGGCTACTCTGGTCACAATTGCCATTATCTGATTGTGCACTTATGTATGGAATGCATCTATCACAATCAATCATATGATGAAGCACATAGTTCGTCACATTCACATTCAAGCAGCACTTCAATATCCCATTCCAAAATCACAGTCATCGGACCTTCATTGTCCAGAATCAATAATCAAAACACATTCATTCAATCATTTATAACAGAATTTAAGTAAACAAGTAATTAAGTGAGACTGTCTAGGTTACTCACAAATTGCTCCTGAAGCTAATGCCGGGAAGTTCCGGCAACATCTGGAGGTTGTCATTCAAGTTGCTTCTCTATAACAAACAACATACACATCCATCACAAATTGTACAATTGTAAGTGTTTAACAATGCACATGAATGAAATGAATTACGTACTATGCATCTTCATGACAATCCCGGGTATCTTACCATCAATTTCATCACAAAATCATTCTCATATCAAAACTCATCTAAGTATAATTTATACTTAGATTTATGTCTCACTAAAAACCCTTAAATTCACAATTCATTTCTCATGGAATCACTTCAGATTTTTTTTCCAAGACACACTTTCGGGTCTACTATTCATGTTCAATCAGAAGGTAAAAATGATGTAATTTGGTCATACTCTATCTAAAAAAGTGTTCCTCTATGTCTTATGTTTCTATTAACACCAAAATCACTCAATTTGGTTCAGTAATGTGAAAGTTATATTCCAAATATTTTTGGACTGCTTTTATTCTAAGACAGTACCCTATACTCAACTTCCACCTAAAAATTGAAATTATTAGAATCCGATTCAGAATTTGATTTCTTCAGATAATTTGTATCCCTATGTCTCTAGTTTACTCCAAATCAAGAATCAGTCCATTTGGATAATTATAGAAAAAGATATTCCCAAAATACTGAACTATGTTCAGTGTAGAGAAAAATTGGCCATCCACGTCACACACATTTAACTCACAAAATCAAGTCATCAATCCACATTTCTCATCATTCTAGTTTCAATTTA
>JANQAP020000080.1:993806-1014595 GCA_026874005.2 Erythroxylum coriaceum
TTGTATCTTAGGTCCAACACAAATAAGATATACATATGTATATCTTATTTGTGTTGGACCTAAGATACAAGATAAATAATATATATAGTATCTTAGGTCCAACACTTATAAGATTGCAACAATATGTCCAACCATACACTAATAAAAATTTTGCTTCTCCATCATCTGCTCTGTCATAACTTGAATAACCTCATAGGAATAGAATCCTTAATCAGATAAAGCTTTCTTTATCTCACATATAGTGCTAAAGCAACAGTGCAAAGTTGGATATTTTGTTTCCGAGAATAATTCGTTCCTAGTATAAAATAATTCTAACTTCCTACAAAGATCTCTAACCATCTCCCATTGGTCTTTATAGGCATACATGTTTATTGAGAATCTCTTTATCTCGGTCTGGTAAACATATTAATATATTAGATTGCTGACTCCAATATCTTGAAGGTTGAATTTCATCTGGTTGGACAATCTAAACCAACTCTTCGAACCAGGAATGCATAGTTATTGTGCAGTTTCTTTAAAATTTTCAACTCTTTTAGGTATTGCACTCCAATATATTACACTATTCTAAATTGAATATATTGCTTTCTTTATCATATCCAACTCATCCTTCACAATCAAATTCAAAATGTGCACAAAACAATACATATGAAATAACCTTCCACTAACCAACAAACTCCTAACTTGTATCTTATTCTTCAACTTTTCAATCATAGCATCATTTGTGTTACAATTATTAACTGTTATAGTGGACAATTTGGTGTTGATATTATGACCTATCAAATAGTCTCCGAACATAGTTACTAACCTTTTGTTTGTATATGGTGTCAGTATATAAATGAACCTCAACCTTTTATTTGTATGTGGTGTCAGTATATAAATGAACCTATCATTTACAAATATGAACAATATAAAACATAATATAATGAAAAAGTAAATGATAACAATATTAAAGAATAGATTACCTCCAAATTTTATTACGTAAAGTCCAGTCATGGTTAACATAACATGTCGTCACTGCTATATAATCCTTCTTTTGGTTATCGACTATCCTTATATCTCTAATAATGACAATCCGTTCTTCAATACTTGACAATATTCTTAAAATTTGTTTATTTTTATCCTTATATATCTTCACAATGCCTTTCTTCAACGTACTCCGAATTGGAACCTTGAAGCTTGGTTGTAGTGAGTTGCAAAAAATCTTTTGGTATCAACTATAGATAGTGGATGTTCATCGCCAATTACCATAGAAGCAATTGAAAATCTTGATATCCTGTTTTCATATGATGTTGCAATCATTTCATTCTTTCCTCTCATAAGGTTAGGGGCCAAAATGATTAACCTTATAATACCATCTTTTTTATACTTCACGAATCCACATGTCTCTTTGAATGAGAGGCTCCATGTTTTGAACTCCTAACTAACATCTTCTGACAATACTTACATTTGTCTTTTTTACTCCATCCATTGATCTAGTCTTATTGAAGTGATTCCAAACTTCACTTTTTGATTGACTTGAACTTCTATCTTCACTTGGTATGAGATTAGAAGTTTCCACTTCTATCTCTAGTACTAAGCTATAAAAGGAATTTTCTCATCTGTCTGAAACAATCAACATATAAATATATATGTTATTCATAATAATAATTGATAATTCATAAAAATATGAGAGAATAGGATAACATATATCATTATCATAGATTTAAATTTTATCAATTATCACTTATAAATGAATTTCACAAATCCAATCTTTAATCAAAAGATTTAAAACCATAATATGGAAAAGGAACTTTACCTTGGTGGGTGGGTGGTGAAGAAGAAAAAAACATAATAGTGGGGCAACAAGGTGAAGGGGCAATAAGGCGAAAAGGCTGCCACAGTTGGAGGGCAAAAGGGTGGCAATCAGTGAAGGGGTAATTGACGACTGAGGAGTGAGTAATGCCAATGGCTGATGGTCTAAGAGAGAGATAATAGAGAGAGAGTGAAGTTTGGGGAAGAAAAAGGGGGAATGGTTAACCTGGTGTAAAACGATGTAATTTTATTTTGTGACAAACCAAAGCATAAAATGACATTTGTGCTCCTGAGTTTGAGCCCAGCTATAGGCCTTATAATATTTTAGCTTTAGGTGTAAAAGAACTGGATGTGATCCATTGACCTCAGGTTAGGCCAGATCGAGCCCGGACCAAAGTGCCACCCCTATTGTAAGAGTCTCATTAACTTATTCTCAATATTTATTCCATCAACTTTAGTTTTATGCAATGTGGCTTATGCTTTGGCTAACCCTTTCCTTGACTTCTCATTTTCTTTTATTAATAAATCCAACACCTTTTTGAGTTTCCTTACAACTAAAGGATAACTAATTCCTTTCCTTAGTTATGATTTCAACATGTCAACTAATTCACTGTATGATAATTTATGGTCATTATCTTTAAGTTGGTCTCATGATCGTACCTTATTATCATGTGTCATAAACATATATGTTGGAAATTTCATGTTTATGGTTCATCTCAATCGAACACACTTGCATTGTCTTATATTAATTTCATCTCCTCTTCCTTTTAAATTCCCTTTTCTCCGCTTTCTTGTTTTGTTTTGCATCTAGACATTGATTCTTAAAGTTTCCTAACTTATTACATTCATCATACATAATGTTAGCCTTTTTCTTATATTCATACTTACCTTTGCCTTTGTATACTTTCATCTTTTGTTTCTTGTTGTTCTTAACGAATCTTTTGAATTTTCTTATTATAAAGGTTATTTCTTCATCATCCCTTTCACTTAAGGTTCTGGCCTTATATCTTTATTATTTACCTTTTAAACTTTAAAAGAAATTGTTGTCTCTTGCTTGGACCTTCATCTTTTTTATTTTTTATAGACTTATCTCATATATAAATAAAGACAACTCCTTCAATGTTAGGTTTTTTAAGTCTTTTGTTTTTCCTATTATGGTTAACTTAGGCTTCCAAACTTTAAGCAAATACCTAAAAATCTTCCTAACTATCTCAATATTGGAGTAAGTCTTTCCAAGTCCTTTCAACATATACTAATATCAATAAAAAGAATATATATGTCAAATATTAATTTATCATGTTATATACATAACAATTCATATTGATAAATAAGCCTACTCACTCTATTTTCTTAACTTGATTTGTGTATTTATGTGTGATTTCAATTGTATAACAAATATCTTAAACATTTTTACTTCCTAATACTTTATTGAATTTATTTTGAATTAAGACATAAAATAAAATATGGACAACTTTATGTTTTGTTCCAACTAATCTCCCATCTTTCTCATCCTACAAATATTGTACCTTAACGGAGGATGTAGTCACATTATCTATGTTAACGGTTTTGCTTGGGATTATGATTCCCTCTCTAATAAGCTCCCACAATTTATTCCACCATGACGAAGAATCTCATCCTAGTAAAATGCAAATAATTGTTTCCATCAAAATCAAGTAATTAACTAATTTTTTATTCCTCTATATGGTTAATCAACTAATTATTTGTTCCTCCATAAGTGTCATTATCTTTTCTCATGTCATTTGATACCTAGTATATACAGAAAAGGAGAGTTCCTCCAATTCCAATTATTAACCCAAGGTTACTCATAATAGGGTTCATTCGATGATTCTAATTTTTAAAATTTTCTATTGATAATTATTAAAATAATAAATAATTTATATACTTAAAAAATGGCAAAATATGTGCGATTAATATCACAAATGAATAAGTGATACTCGTTATATGGCAATATTAAACCAAAGATAACAACAAAGGTAACTGTAAGGTAATCATAGTCTCTTCGAGTCAATATTTTTATAGTATGAAGTTTCCAGCTGATAAATCAAATTATAAAATAGAAAAAATTTACATAAAATCGAGGTATGCCAAGAAATCAATAACAATAATAAAGAGCAATATATGATAATTAAAGTTATAAAGAAACATATGAACACTAGAATTTAAGCTTGGTCTTATATGACCTACAAAAACTCCGTAAGATTCACTCAAGAATTTTGAATCAAATATTAATCTTCTTCATTAATGAAGAGAAAACCAATACAATTTGTCTTTTTTAAAGGATCAATACAAACCTATTAAGTTTAAAGTGTTTACAATTCTCTTTAACACATTTCTAGGTCATTTAATTACAGAAACCTTCTCAAAAGTTACACAACACTCTTTATACAAAGCTTTCCCATACTAAAATACAATATCATAAATAGGAATTAAAAAAATACCTGATGTATGAGGTAGCTTGACACAAAACCAACATGACAAACTAGATTTGGCAAGTCTCAAACTTGATTTAAGCTTTGGACATAAGGGTTCAAAGCCCAACTTGAAATATCCTCGTATATATAAACAACCTTCATTATCTTCTCTCCTCTCCTCTTTTTTGACTTCTTATGGTTCTAGTTTAAAGGGAAAAAAACATATAAGTCTACAGTGGGGTTGATACCAACCTACTTGGGCTCAGATTGAGAATCAAGATGAAAAATATAAGAAAAGATAAGGAAGAGAGTTTAAATCGTGAAGATTGGTTGACCACACTATTTCACTAATTGACTAATGTGTTTGGTCAACCACACTTATTAGCTAACTAAGGTACAAACTCACTAAAATAAAAAAAAAATTTCAAGGAAAATGCTATATTAGTTAACCGTTTAAATATATTGGTTAACTAAAAAAGATAGGTGGTTAATAAGTATATGTAGCCAAACTTAGACCAAACTCACTGGAAAGAATAATTTCTTCGATGAAGTGACGTTGGTTGACAATAAGAGGACATTAATTGACTAATTTATCTAAATGGTCACCTAAAATAGTGAACACAAAATTAGCAAACTCATTGAGGTTAATTTTAAGGATGCTAGTTGATTGCACTAAGATATTGGTCGACCAATTAACTAGATAACTTGAGAAACAACCCGTTGAACTCAAATTAAAACATAAAAACACTTAATAAATCATGGGAATATCAATCAAGAACTATCATAAACATTAAAAAAGGCTTTATTCATATAAAATCATACCTGATTCTCTCCTAATATCCTTATTCATTGGTTTATTGAAATTATTACTCAATCGATCTAGCGGAACAACAAGTTTTAATTCAATATCCTTATTTACATATAATCACTAAGTTTAGGTTTATAACATACCTACAAAAAATTAGTTCCTTATTCATAGTGCAATCCTAAACATTTAACACTAAAGATTTACAATCAAATTGATACATAAAAGTAAGATGTGATAAATTTCTAAAGCATGAGCTAATAACTACATCTTATTGAGCATTGCCAATGATATTTTCAAATGATGACTATTCTTAAATTTTCAATCCATTTGAAGCATATCCTCCTTCTTATCTCCCTCAATTGGTTCAGCAGTTATGCTTCCACATATATGTCATATCCACTAGAACTCATTCTAAAAGTAAGCATTATGCTTCCATATATGGCTCATAATCTAGGCATAGAGTTTTATACTCTCAAGGGAAGAATAAACACAACTTTTATAGTAACATACAAACCCACTCATACCCCTAGGCAATAGTTCTACACTGTGCAAATATTTTCTCTTTACAAACATGATTTTAGAATTGTCTTCACTTTTATGGTTGTATCATATTCCATACATATTATTGAAATTATCTTAAGAGCTTAGCATGTTTTCTAATTTTCACTCCTTTTAATGAATTTATATAATGAATCCTTGAGAATATTATCTCCTTTTCTAATGTCTCATTTTCATGCTTCAATATGTCTAATGCATGATTAACATCAATGATCACATTTTTAGATGCTTTAATGTTATGAAATTCACTTTTCAATTTTTTATTCTAATTTATGCATGCATCTAATTGTTTTTGAACTTCCTCAAGTTTAGAAGATAATGTTTTCATTTTCTGACTCACGATTTCTAAACTTTTAACTAGTTCATGTTATGTTAAATCATCATCACTATAACACAAGTTAGAGTTGGATATTACCTTATTATCATTTATAGTTGTTAGGCACATGTGAGCTATCTCTCCTTTCAAATGGTCATTTTCAAATTCACTTGTGTCATCTCAAGTTGAGGCTTTAAGCGCTTTATTATTGTTTTTGCCATTCTTCTCTTCATAGTTTCTTTCACACTTATCACTATTTTTAAGTAAAGAACATTATGACTTCATATGTTTCGAGTTTTCTACATTAAAAACAAATAATATTAGAGGATTTATATCTTAATTCACCTTTACCTTATATGAATTCCTTTATTTTGAAGAAATTATTTTTCTTCAAAAACTTCTTAAAGTTCCTACCTTATATCTCTAAAAATGACCCAAGCAATTTTCTTACCATTTTAACATTAGTATAAATATTTTCAATACCTTTGAGAGTATTAGTAATATCAATAAATCTAGTATACATGTTAGATATGCTTTCATCATACTTCGTTTAAAGCTCCCATTGATTTGTTCCCTTATATCTAATTTCCAAAGCGTGCCAAATTTATCAGTCATTTCCCACATAAAAGCACCATTAAATTTTTGTCTTCCCAATGCATAAAATAAGATATTTGCAACCCTACTATTTAAGAAAATTAATCTCTTATCTTGAGGTCTCGATTCTTCCTTTAATTCAGGGACCTTTTTGTTATCTACACTTTTTGTAAGTATAAAGGGACCATTTGAAACTATTTCTCATAGGTCAACACTTTCGACTATTAAGAAAAATCCCATCCTAGTTTTCCGATATAAATAGTCATTTCCATCAAAGAAGGGAGCTCTACTAATATTTTGTCCCTTTTGTTTGAATGATGATGTTGATGATCCTCCTAAGTATGTTATTATGATCTTTATTATATAATTTTATTGAAATGTAAGCCTAATATACTTGCTCTAATATTGCTTACTAATCCCTAATAGCATCCAAGAGGGAGATGAATTGAGTGTTTATAAAATTTAATGAAATTTACTAACCAAAAAAACTCAATTTAACAATAATCAATATATATAAGAATAAAAAATTACTTAGCATAAATCAATCAAACAATTTAATAATAATTTAAAGAGGATATAGAAGAGAGAATGCAAATAAATTTATAGTGGTTCAACAAATAATCCTTGCTTACATCCACTCTCGAGATTCTTCTTAGAATTCCATTATAATTTTTATTTTAAGGCAAAGAACAACTTTTTACAATGTTTTCTCGACAAAGAGGAATCCTTTTACATTCTTCCTTCATGGTGATAAGGCACTTCAATGCCACTTAGAACACTCTTAAGTACAATAATATAACCCCAACCAAATCTTTTAACTTAAAATACCTCATGTTATTTCAAGACTACAAAGAGACTCACTCTTACAAATATTCAATGATGCTTAAATGATTGAAAAAACTTAAAAATGTGTGTAAAAAATAATCAAATATTTCTTGATGCTAAAACCAATAAGAAAAATGTATTTATAGGATTTTGGGACCCCACTAGCCATTGGAGCCAAAAACTATCCGTTACAATGCCTAGTTACATAGTACTAGTTGACCAATTTAGCATATTGCCTAAGTGGTCAATTAAAGCTAGTGAATATGTGCTTTTAATGCATATTGATTGACTCGACCAATATGGCACATATGTTGATAAATATATCAATCAATATTATTGTAAATTTTTGAAACATCAAATTTGATAATGTTAACCTATATTGGTCAACCATTAACCTATATAAGTCAACCAATTCCTTAAAAAATATGATTTTAACAACTTTAAAAGGTAAAACTCAATTTGTTTAATGCATTTATGATTTAAACACTTCACAAAATATTCTCTAAAGAGCATTTGAAAGATCAAGAGACCCTTATATTAAAACCAAAAGCTTCAATGTCTCTTAATAAAAGAAAAGACTCATGTGATAAAATGATACAAAATGTTTATGTATGGTGAGTATTTTACAACATTAAAGTAACTAAATGAGATTAAACTTAACTTTACAAACTAAAGAATGACATTGATATTCCTTGTTCCTTTTTTTATTATTAACTTGGTCTTCACTTTGCAAATTATAAACTTCATCTTTTCTTTTATCAACTTCATGAACCATCTTTTTGAGTTTATGACTACGTCTTGTTCTCATATTCCTTCTCATTAGAATAATAAACACATTAGTAATACTTAATTTGATTATCCAAATATTGCTTGAAACCTCCCTTAGTTTAACATAAATTATATACCAATATGTTTTGTTAGACATTAATTTTGAAAATTAAAAAAAAACTAAGAATAAGTTTTCAAATGTTTTCACAACCACTTATATTTTCTTATTACTCACATTTTTTAAACTAATATTGAAGCATTATAACACGATGAGAATTACTATGGTATATATTTGAATTTGAATTGTTATATGTTATATAAAAGATGGTAGAATTTACTAGAATTAATGTGACTGAAGTTAAATAATACAACATTATTTTAAAATTTATATAAGAATGGTTGTTAATGTATTAAAACTATAAAGGAATATTGATTTCTAGTAGTGTTAATGATTGATATAGAATCTAAAGACAAAAAGTCACATCCAAAAATCAGAGGTGATGCTATAATTTGTAATAAAAAAGTTTAAAATAAATTTCGTACTCTGAGGGGTTAGAGAAGAGTTTGACTTGGACTAATTAATAAAAATAGTTAACTGAAGAGGTCTCTGATAAACTGGAACCACTGCGTAGAACGTTGGAATTTGTGGAAATCAAAAGGTGAGCTAAGCAGACCAGTGCCAGTCAGTCATAGAAATGGAATTTTGGCAGGAGGCAGATGGAGCTAAAAGCGCCGCGGAAGGCGAAAAACGCAAGTGGAATTGGATTCGAGGTTTTGCTTTGCATTGTGGTATTGAATTTTAAGTTTTTGGGTATAGTATGGACTATAGTATATTATAGACCCCACCCGCAAGTGGCCCTGCAGTCAACACATGGTTTGGTAGGTGGAGACTGGAGAACCAAGCTGCTAATACTACTGTTTATTCACAGAACATTACCCCAATCTTTTTTTTTTTTTTTCCCCCCACCAATGCAAGGCATCTACATTACCCCAATCCTTATACAAACTTAAGTCTACGATTTCAAAGTTGGACTTTGGAGCATATACCGTCAGTTAATTTTCCAGGTAAGGTGACATATGAGCTAACTTTTGCAATTTATTTCCTTAAAAACTCATAAAAGTTGGGATCCATTTTGTATTTAGTAAGATTATAAACCTATGAAGTATCCCAAGTAAATTCATTTATATGTACTCTGAAGAGGCAACTATTTTTTCAAGTTTCGTCTTAAAAGTAAGTTTTTCTTAATCAAGTATTGCATTACCATAGCTTTACATCTTTTTCTTTTTTCAGTTTGGCAAAGAAAAGTAAAGGAAAGCTCTATTCGTTTAACCGTGTGTACTAGAAGATTAAGCATTTTACGTTAGACCAAGAAAAAAGAAACAAAAGTACCAAATAAAAAGAATACGACGAGGACAGAAACAACGAACAGGAAGAGAACAAAGACAAGAAGACCAAATTTGACGTCCAATTTGAACGGAGTTTCTGATTCTAGAAGAGAACAAAGACAAGAAGACCCAATTTGACGTCCAATTTGAACGGAGTTTCTGATTCTAACAAGTTTTTACAAAGAGAAGTTCCTTTGGACGTGACTAATGTTTAGAAATAATTCGTCGGCTTCCGTTTTGTTGTCAAACACCCAACTTTATGTGCTTTTACGTTTGTAATCACAACTCCATGTTAATGTTTAGACAAAGAAGTCAGACAATGAAATTATAGTGTTCAAATAAAAGAGAATCTTGGTCGAACACTTTCTTCTTTCCTTTTTCCCCTCCTGTTCTTATTTGCTTATATTTGTTTTAAGCCGTGTATATTCTTTTGTCTTTTATTTTGTTCTTATGCATTGAAACCCATACGAATGGTTTCTTCACTATATGCTTATCAGACGTATATTTTAGCCTTGGTTTGTCTTTCTACTTCTCGTTTGGTGAAAAGCTAAATAAAAAAGAATATTTTCTTGTGAGCTGTAACCAGAGGAAGAATTCCATTAACAAACTATAACGCACTTCTTTCTCTTTACCATTTTCTCTCCTTGTAATTTGTTCATAAGAATATACACGATCAACTGCTGAACTACTTCCCCATATTAACAGGCTTTTTAAATTGCAGCCTGTTACGACTAGATAGATTGACAGTCACTACACGTGGATTATTATGAATGCAACACAATGTTTAATCAGGTTGGCACAGCTCAAATAATAAATTAACAGGATTAACAAGTTCTTCTGTGATATAATTTAAATGCCGTATAAAAATCACAAGAAAATCATGAATATAGCAAGTAGATAATGTTAAGCTACTGGATGTCAGATTCTATAAACCAGAGCTTAACAAACAACGGAACCTAAAAAGAATTCAAAGAACTCTAATCTATTCAATTGACTAATGCCTGCTAGTTTTGCTTGACAATGACTCAGGTTTCTCCAAACTCCAAAAGTTTAACTTCACTACCAATGTGTTGTACCTCAGAAAGTTGTACTTGGTCAGTTGTGTCTTTCGGAGTGCAAGCAATATTTTTTATGACCGAGAAGTAAAGGTCAAATTCTGCTTTTAGTTTCCGGCAGCATGCTTCTATCCATTTTTCAGCTACACTTGTAGCCACACTGTCCTGGCTATCTCTTTCATGCTCTTCTATTGCTGGTCTTATTTCATCATATAATGATGCAAGCTGGGAGGCCGCATCATTCTTCAGTTCCTGCACAATGATTTAAGTCCATCAAAGAGAGCGAGGGCAAGTGCAAGAGAACCAATAGCCATAAGATTGATGCGGAGAAATGATATAAAATGAAGTTATTTTCTTCACGCGTTGGACATAATGTCAATCCCCTAATGACAATGGAAGTGTAACTACCCTCCTGAAGTTTTATAACACGAAAGACATGGAGCTTTTAATTTGATCTTTTGTGGCAATTCACTACTGTCACTTCACCACTGCTGTGAATATACACAAAAGACACGAAGACAGCTCATACCTCATTTGCCAGCACTTCCTCTTGTGCTTCTTTTAATGCTAAAAGTTTGGCAACATATCTTGCATCAACTTGTTTTTCAGTCACATCTTTCGATTTTCCATTAGAGTGATGCTTCAAATGTTTCTTTTTCTTGCGCCCAGGTCCAATCTTTTTTTTCCCCGCACTGTTACTCTGGATTGCACTCTTTTGTGCAAAGCCCTGTTGAGTATCATGGCAATACAATCTCATCTCATCACAGGATTCAGTTTTTACTTGATTAATTAAGACACCTTCATTTGGAATTGAATCAAGCGGACTAACAACAAGAGCAGCTGAGTTGTGCTCAGCTTCCATACTCCAATCCATTATCGTGGAACATTCATAATTTCTACTCATTCGAGTCTCAGAAGGAGAGTTCCCAATTTTTGGGAGCTTTGAGGAAGGCTCATCTTCTGCAGAATCATATAATGGAACCTTTTCAACAGTATACCTACACCCAGAAAAAGAATCAAAATCAAAGTCAAAAGAAAATGAAACATAGTTGATAGACAATGAAATATGAAAGATGAATCACATCACACTACATTACTTCAATTGAGCAAACATCACAGAAAATGCAAAACCTGCATGATTTAACATCCCAATATGATCAACTTTTATAGTTTATCCAGTTTTGATCAAGTTGGTCTATTCTTCATCTGAATATAGGAATTTCTTTTTCATAGTATTTTATGGCAAAGAAACTCGCGTGCACACCAGCAAACAAAGAATTTGCACAAAATTGAAGAAAATGACTGGTTTAGTGGAACTAGAGAACACAAGGATGAGGAAAGAATCTCTTATCTCAAGTCAGTATATGAACTTTCTTTACAATTATGAAAGATAAGGATCCAAGCAATTTAAGCCAAATAGAATGTCTCTCACGGGGATCCTCCACTAGGCTCCCCTGCTCCAAACAATTAGGTTAACAGTTAAACCAACAATCATGGGGTTGGCTAAGATTTACTCCGTCATAAACTTGAATAGCTAGCAAAGCCAATCTATTATTCATCAAAAATATGTAAATATTGCAGTGAACAATAACTAAACTTCCGACTGTATAGAGAATACAAATTAATAAAGACAATAAATGCAGAAAACCATAATAGAAAAGCATCGTGTACAATCAAACATTACCTCTCATCATCGTCTTCCCATAGGTATGTGTCTTCCTGCAACAATGGAGTGAAAATATATTGAGACATGCATTAAGATTTATTTTAATAAGAAAATGGAGATATATGAAAACAAAATGCACAAGTATGAAACTGGAAGCTACAAGCAAAAACTGCTGGAATTATATTCAAAACTTCGGTTACTATGAAAACCAGTTAATAACAAAGCCAAAAACTGCTAGAATGATATTCAAAACTTCGTGTTCCTATGGAAAGAAGTTAATAACAAAGGCAACTCATACTCCACTTACATGAAAACCCATAATCAAGCTTTCCAATTCTATTAGTTAACCTTTTAATGGATTGCATATTACATAATTAATGGCCCATTTTCTTCAAATTCAATTCCTTGCATCTAAAAGATTTACCTGGAAACCACGAGATTTTGCCCCGAGAAACCCAGAACACGTAGCAGCACCACAAAGACAACGAACCTTCGCTCCACCATACCATTCAAAATTATAATCATATGCAAGTTCAGTTCCATTGGATATATCTTGCTTTGCAAATATTCCAACGCGTATCTCTCCCAAAACATTCCACTTTCTTGTCTCACAGTTAGGTTGGCTACATTTATTGTTTGTGAGCATAAGTCAATTAAAATCAAGAGACCAATATGTAAAAATAACTAAAAACAATTTAACAAAAGGAAGCACTTTCTTTCCCAAAGCTTCATGCTCTAACATAAATGGCTTACCAAGAATGGTTAATAAATCTAGCAAGGCTTCCCTTTTTTGTGGCATCAATTGACTCAGAAGAGTTGAGAGAAATTATATATGCATCTTTCAGCCCTGTATACAACATTGGAGAAATATAAAACATCTGTCCTTTAGATATATATAAACATTATGCCTGACAAACTAGTGTTCTACCCTGATTTTCATAATTCTGAGATCTTCGCCTTGCTTCTTTCCATGATATTACTTCTCCACAGTACTCAATGATGAATTGTCCAGCCTGGAATATGAAGACAGAAAAAAACAGTCAATGATGTCATTTATCTAAGCTTCTCACTGGATGGTGCCATGTGATCGGGTATACTTCTCCCTACCATATGGTATCCTTTTAATCAAGAAACGATGCAGAGTGGAAAAACCTTGATGGCATGAACAGCCCCAATAACCAAACATCGTTGCATAATAGCGACCCAACAAACGCAATGAACATCCCACATAAATTCATGCAAATGCAGTTATTGTTACCTTGATATCCTCATCAGCAAGAAGACCCCACCCACGACCTTCCGTTTGAAACAATTTTGTCTTAGCATACTGGCATTTCTGAAATCTCTGTTAACAGAAGGGTACTAAAATTAAATAAATGCTAACATATTGTTTTCCACGTAATTGAACGAGATCATTAGCCCTCTATCTGATATTTATGCCATCAGTATAGACTATCAAATTAGAACTCCCAGTATGCAATTTTAGTACTCAGAAAAAAATAGGACCGCAATAAAACCATGGCCAGAAACAAAAAGTATCTTAGGGAGTGGCTATAGAATGCAATAGATGGAAACTAAAACATAAAGCTATAAGATTAATCACTGACCTGATTCTTGCAATAGTTGCCACAAGGGCAGTAACCAGGGGTACACTCTGTGCTTGTTAAAACATTCAAGCACCTTTCCTCACATGTACTAAAAGGGGCATTTTCATTGAATCTGCATTCGCAGATGGCAATTTCCTCTTCTTTCTGTTTCTTATGTCTAGAGTAAGCGTAAAGATATAAAAAAATCAAATTCAATGATCAAATTGACCATATAAATAAACATCGAGCCGATTGAATTCGTTGAAATCAACAAGTGCAACAAAGAGCTGTAACTTAAAATCAAGTGACATAAGGATAGTTCTCATGCCATAACCTTATAGGACAATTATGGGCTTTTAAATACTGACTGTATCGTCGTCGCCCCTAACCTTGACCTTTTCATTGACTAAGAAGAATTGAAAGAGGCAGTTATTAGAAAGAAGAATGTTCAAACAAGAGTGAAGACAGTCATACCGGCGATATGCAAAATCATTCTGTTGAATGTGCTCATAATGAGGAATTAGTTCCCTGCACGGATCCTTCATACAATACATTGTCATTACTTTAGGATACAAAAAAACATACATCCCATACCTATCACAAAATGTAACACTTAAATACAAATCTGTCCGCGATAACCCATCACAAAACAGAAGAAATTGTTTTACATTATTAACTCAATTTTAGTTGGCAGCACCATCCACAGAAATTCAAAAATTGGTATAAGTAAATAGAATCACAACTCCAAGAAAGATATGCATATAACCATAACAGAGGTGCTATGTGTTACCATGAAGAGATTTCAATTCGATTCACTGAAGAAAGGCATCATAATCACCAAGCAACCAAGTGCAATGAACTATCTGCCATATCAAAAGAAAGGGAATAAAAAAACACAATTGCGTTATAATCCCCCTTCCCCAGAAAAGAATATAATAGAAAAGCTTCACTAATATCGCAGCTGAAGTAACGTTGAAGTTTAGACATAAAAAGAGATAAGCAAAACTGGAAATCAAGTTTCTAGAAAGATATATGAAACCGAAACAACAATGAATTGGGCATTTGGGTTGATATATTTCTGGAGTTTATTATGTACGATCAATTTTTTAATACCTCAAGATAGAGAGATGAAGAAATTAATCACACCTAAAACCTAATTGAATCCCCTGAGGTTCTTCAAGGGATTTCCAGTTGGAAAAACAGCACAAACTTTTCACACTAAGTTGCATTTGCTCAAGGCCGTCTCTCTCTCTGTCCTTGTTTTTTTCTTTCAATTATGTTGGCGTTTTGCATCCTTTTTTTCCGCGTGAAATATTCGTCCTTTTATTAAATCTCATCACACGTAATATATAAATATTATAATCAAAACAAAATATCTAATTCTCTTTTTTCTCCTTTATTTTTCAAAAACAAGGAAAAACTTTTCTTTCTCCTTTCCGTATGCAAGCGTTCCACAAATCAAAATTTAATCACAACAAGAAGGACCAGATCACCTCTTCCATTATTTTCGGCATATTATATTTCACGAAAATTCATTGATTTAATAAACAGGACTCACAAAAATTAAATAGTCGTGATCTTTTGAGAACATATTAGTTGGGAACAGAAGATCTGTCCCTAACAAGAAGTATTATTTTCAACTCAAATATTTGTATAAAAATTTGTCTTATGTTCTAACTTTATAAAAATTATTTTATTTAAATCTCGATAAATTCTATACGGTAGTATACTGATACTGATCAATACCAGGTATTATTTTGAGTAGTTTTTTAAATTTATAAAATAATTCTTAATTTTTTTAAAATTACAAAATAATCTCTCAATATATTGTATTGTATAGTTTATAATTTTAGATCAACTATGTCTCCACAAATCATAATAATTTTTTTTGATATAATAATAATATATTATTTCTATTAATATTACCTTTCAAATATTTAACATATAAATAATAACTACAATTAATATGAAAAAGATTGTACAAATATGAAATTAAGAACAATACAAAATACTTAAAATGTTACAATTTCATCATATAATAAATAATATTACATCAAAAAATCAAACAAAAAGAATAATAAATATTCATAATTCTCTAAATATTACAATTTACAGCAGAAGCTCATATTGAGGAAAGAACTAACTAGAAGTTAAACCTGAAATAAAAACATTTACAGTTATATTTATATTGCATATATAAAATTTAACATATACATCAAATATAAGTGAAATTAAAAGAAAAGGAGAAATGAAAACTTGAAACTTCATTAAATCAAATATTCGCTCAAATCGCACTTTAATTCTTATGTGATACAAAATCATTATCATTGAGAGGACTGCCATCATTACCACTATTCAAATTCATTGTACCAAATGATAAGTCAATATTTTCGCATCCAAGATTATCTTCCAAGTCACCCTCAGTTATCAAACTCAATTCCTTAAAAACCCAACATGTCAAAAGATCGATATGATCAAGACAAATTGAATATATGAAACTACTTGTTCTATTAAGAGTCCGGCTACATAAATAAAATTAAATTATTAAGAAATTACAAGAAATTGTATCCAACTTAATAATGATACTAACATACCTATAAAGGCTAAATCGTTCAATCTTTTGTATTCCGATCTATCCCTTTTATTAAAATGGATTAACTTAAATGTTTTCTAATTCCTTTCACATCCTCATAATTCGAATTGCAAACCTTTACATTTCTAGAACACCACTTCCAAATTGATCCCATCAAGCAACTGTAAGACAATAAAAGTAGCATTATAAACAAAATAAAGTGATGATTAATTTTCAACGAGTAACAAAACATATCTAGATTAAGTTTGTCTCTTTGACGAATAGCAATTGCCATCCCAAAATCACCAGAAGTATCCTTATAAATCTCTATTTGTGAGCTTAGAAGATCTTGCATCATCTTATAGACAACAATTGTTGTAATAGTTAATAACATTCCCCTTTTAACTTCAGTTTTCTTTGTAAAACTTGATCTAAAATAAACATTTAGACTCAATGTTTCCCCATCTGTAAACAAAAGAGAGTAAAGTTGTCTTTTCCATCTCTCATTAATAATTGAAGATAAGGTTATACAAAGGATGCCTATTTTTCAAATTGACCTTGATTGCTTCCTTCGCCCTCTCCATGCCATCATAAAAATAACCTACTGTTGCTTTCTCATTACTATCAGCCAGATAAAGTACCCTCACTAAAGCCTCATTAAATCGGATGATAAATTGACATTGAGAACAAAATTCATTATCTTCAAATATAATTCCAGAAATCTCCAATTTAGCATTAGACTTAGCACGCCGAGACGCAACTTACTTATTATTTGTAAACATTTGTCTCAACTCCTTCATCAGAGTAAAACACTAAATTGATAAGAAATTTAGTTGCAAATTTTATAATAGGAGGATGATACAAAATTTTACCATTTGTGAAATTTTTTCTCATTAAATTCAAAACTCAGAACCCATGCACAATTATAGATGAACTTAGTCTCCTTTTTTCTTTCTGTATAATCTAATTAATAATATGAAATATCTAGCATCTCATATATTTTTCAACATTAGGTCAATACAATGTGTAACATAAGGAGTCTAAAATAATTATAACTACTTTGCAATCTTTTTCCAACTGCTTTATAAGCGGAATCATTTTCAGTAATGAACTGAATAATATGTTTTGGCCCAGCTTCATTCACAATTAATCAAATATCTCAATATAGTATCGGCATTCCTAATAAGGCTAGATGCATCAACAAACTTTAAAACACATTGTCCCTTTTGTAGAATAAACCTAAAAAATTAATAATAGGTTCTTGTCTTCTATTTGTCCTAACATCACACATGATTGAACACTCAAAATTAGCCCAAGTCATTCTTCTTTCATCTAAATAACTGTTTGTCATAAACAAAGCTACTCAAAAGTTTACCTTTGTAGTTATCAATTGAAGGAGCTTTGTATCCTATACCGTAAAAAGCAATAACATCTATTATAGGCTAATAATAATAAGACTTGGTAACATTAAATGTTATACCTTAATCATACCACCATCTAACCATTGCCATATTCACATTATGATTTGCTTATCTAGATTGTAAGGCTCTATGGATTAAAGGCTGAGCTCTAGGAGATGTTTGTGGTGTAAAATATTAAATACTTGTCTTCTTTTTTTTCCTAACATCAGGCGTAACATCCTTTTTTGTTAGGTAGGAGTACTATCACCTTCAACATCTCCACTATCATCCTCACCACCAACAAACGAACTTCCACTACCAATTTTGTAATTCAATATTTGCCTTTTATATTTCTCATGTTGATACTCTTCAAGAAAAGTCTTCATTTGTCATTTCACATCATGGATCGCTTTTTAACAAGGCCCCATATCATCTTTGACCCAACTAAATGCTTCTTCAATTTGGTGAATTATAAGAATGGAACACTATTCCCATGGTTTATACCTTATTAATTTAATATATAAAGGATTATCAAATGAGATGTTAAAATTAGTTTTAATTGCTTCATTTTAATGCATTTTTTGTTCCACATTCTTTCAAAAAAAATTCTTTTGTAACTTATAGAATATATGGACATATATATTCTTAAAAGCAAGTACTACTATACTAATGCACCTTTAGCTATAATCTTTATATGTTATTAATTTTGATCGGGGTTTTAAGAAGGAGATAGTATTTTTTATGAACATGATTAATAATAATGGGAAACACTATGTGGTGGAGAAGTTGATACTAAATTAAGTGCTTTGGTTTTGAGAAAGGCTAGCATCTTCTAACTTGTAATTTAGCATCTTATGAGTACTGGTGAGTATATGTTAGATGTTGTTTCCTTGATAATGAAATAAAGATTTTGGTGCACTTCCTATATTGATCAGACTCAAGTTTGCATGCTTGAGTTGCAGGGAGATATTTGTTATTAACATCATTTGGCCAATTTGGTAGTATATTTGACATCATCTAATATAAGTTTATATTTATTTAGAAACATTTTTGAAATCTAATTAAAAATTGAAAGAAGTTATTTTTGATACGGAGTCATAAAATCAAAACTTGAAACTAATGCTTGATTCTTTAATACACATTAGCATAACACAATCTTGTATGTCAACTAATCCTTCACTTTGTTTACAAAATAACCAATATAAAATATAGTCAAATCACATTACATAACATAATAATGTCATTCAAATGTCCCTTTTATCAACTTGCTACTACTGATTTGAGAAGTTATTATCTCCCCTTTATTATTATGGTTCAGTGTCCCACTTATAGCTTGTAATTGTATTTAACTTGTAACTTATGTTGTATCAAAATACAATATGAAAGGTCTCATAATAATATGTCTATATATCCTTTTGTTTGTACATGTAGAGCTACTAACCTATAAACCAATCTATGAATGTAACATTAGTTATTTTTTAATGGAATATACATACATTCATACATATATATATAATGAATATAAGCAAGCATAAATTAAACTTGTATTTATATTTTATTGACTAGATATATATTCTTGATTAGTTAATGATCTAATATGAGTGACAGTTATAGTCATTGACACAACTAGTTCTCTAGGTATACCTTAATTTGTAAATATGTAATTTGATAGGAACCAAAATCTATAAACATTTGTATAGTCAAAAAATGTGGTTTCGCTATATTTTCAATCTTGTTAAGACACAGTTGAAAATGTCTATTGTGATGGTTCCAAGTAGGATTGATGCTTTAGTAAAGTTTGGAAGAAAAGAAACTAGAGTTGCTAGTATCGGGATAATTATTTCACCATTAGTTTAAAGCCTATTCATTTTGATTATCTTAGTAGAGGGCTAATAAGATTAAAAATAGACAAAATTGCTAGAAAAACTACCAAAGTTCCAAATTTGGGACCATATGTATGGATGATACGATGGAAGTTGGGACCACATAAACATACTAATAGAAACAACACTTACTTGTAAAGAACCCTCCACAACACATAAATCAAGAAGGGTCATAATGTATTCTATAAATTGGACAATGATGTTTGATTAACAAAAACTCATCACACATACTTCAAAATAAATGCCTATGAGTTAATTTACCTAAAAGTGAGTTGATAGAGTATGTGATAGAGATAGTAGAGAATGGAGGCATATGATAAAGATCGTCGAAGTTGCGATAGAGATGATGGAGACATGCAAAAAGAAAAATTAAGGGATAATGAAGAAGAAGAGGCAAAGATTATTAGACTACTGAGTTTTTAAATGGATTTAATAATAAATCGATCCCAAAAATAGGGTTAGTATTTTGGCCAAGCCTATATAAACTCAAACTAAAGTTAACACAAAAATTTTGAGTTTACCAAACTTTAGGCAAGATTAGGAGGGCTTGACAAAACTAGTCTCAACCAATTTAATCTAAAATGATATTATTTTTCTGCCTAATCTTGATCAAGCTTGAGCCAAGCTTAGGTCAAAAAATTAGATTAAGCTTTCTTTAACCCATTATCATCCTACCCAAAAGGAAAGAAGGGTCCCACTAAGGTCTATATTCCCAACTGGGATACCCAACTGATAATGTAGGACCTTTTATAATATTAAAAAATTATAACGGTGTACTTTTTGGATAGAACTCATACAAAAGTTTAGGTTTTCTGTCAAATTGGAGTTTAAATAAAATTATTTTTATAATGTTAAGATTATTTTTGAATGCCACCGAATACTATAATTTAGGTTGAATTTTCATAATTTTTGGGTCAAAAATACCCAATTTTCCATCTTAAAGGCTTGGCACATGTTTAAAATGGATAAAGTTGTCACAAATACAAGTTTTATTTTTAATTTAAAGGTTATTTAAATAAATAGCCTTTAAATAAATTAGGAATAATGATATATTTGTTTATATGTGTGTGTGTGTGTGTATCTGTGTGTGTGTGTGTGTGTGTGTGTGTGTGTGTGTGTGTGTGTGTGTGTGTGTGTGTGTGTGTGTGT
>JANQAP020000080.1:1028841-1045742 GCA_026874005.2 Erythroxylum coriaceum
CTAACAAAGCAGGAATAGCTTCAATCTCAAATCCCTTCTCTTCAATCTCAAATACACACTTCAATCTCAAATCCCTTCTCTTCAAGACATTGCAATAAATGATTATATAGAACCTTATATTCATATACAATATTCGTATATTGTTTTGCTTTCACTAAAAATTTCCCTTTAAGAACAATTACAGAAATGGAATTACAGAAATGGAGAAACATATGTTAGCAAGTCAGCAAGTCATGAAAAAGTCAACAAATGGAGAAACATAATCATAAAATTATAGAAATGGAAAAACATAATCGTAAACTTACGACGATCGACGACGATGAGGAGAGGAGAAGCTGCGCGCAGACGTGCGACGGATGGCGATGGTAAGGAGAGGAGAAGCTGCAGACGGGCGAGGAAGAAGGACGACGATGGAGAGGAGAGGAGAAGGACGGTGATGCGAGGAAGAGAAAAAATGGAGAAGGAACAGAGGAGAAAATGAGGGGGAAGGTTCGTTGTGCATTTAACCTCGAACCGAAACGATGTCGTTTTAAATTTTTTAAAACGACTAATCTGAAGTTAACGATGGAGAGGGAAGATTGTTAGAAATCACCGACGAAATACATTGTCGTCGGTAAAAAACTGACGCTGACTATTAAACAAAACATTTCCACGTAATATTCACCGACAGAACTATATCTGTCGGTAATAATCCAACGCTATTTAATTGTAGAAAGCATTTCTGCCTAATTTACCGATGGAAATGACATTTTTGTTGCTATATTCCGTCAGAAAATTTGAGCGAATGTTTTTCCTCCACCTTTACCAACGACAATTTTGTCCATCGCAAAATGAAAATTTTCACGACAGTTTTACCGATGGATATTGATTTTCGGTTTGTAATTAGCTACGAAATTGAGTCCGTCGTTAATTTTCCGTCGTTAATGTATGGTTTTCTTGTAGTGTAAATTGTCAAATCATATATTTTAAAAGAGATAAATAAAAAGTATAAATCTATGTAATGAGTATTATCTTTTTAGTAACGTTATGACACAAAGTAGTATTAGAGATAACGATAAGAGCTGGTTAGACTTTGTGTGAAACATTAACGTGCAACTCACACATTTAGCTTAATTATAATACCCTTACCATAACTACATATTTTTTAAAATAAATATGGAAACTTTTCATAAATATGTATGAAAATATTGTTATTATACTTTAATTTTTAAAACATATATTAATTTATAATATGTAATATATTTTTTGTTTATTGAATATAAAAATAATATTTATGTTTTAATAATTTTTAAAAAATAAAATTTCCATAATAATCAGGTCAACATTTAGGTGACTGGAATTGCATAGATAGCATGTCATGTTGCACAAGTTAACAGCTTCATGATGGAGATCCATCTAAAATCTACTGAAGTTAGGTTTGAAGGTGAAACTTGTTTCATTTTAGAAACGTTAGGACTTAGGATACAAATTAGTATTAGAGATAACAAAAAAAAAAAAGGAAGAAGAAGCTATATTAGACCTTTATGCAAAACGTTAATGCAAGAATCACACCTTTTGCCTTAAATTTATAACAAACATGAACGCGGTCGAACTTACATAACTAATATGCTACGTGTCAAGAGCTAATAGGGTTGTGATGAAGCTAACAAAATTATAAACCGTATCGTTTACATTGGTGTCAGAGATGATAATAAAAATTATCTTAAGCTTACTTGTAACGTTGAGAGGTGAGTCGTAACTTTTACTTAAAAAAAGTTATATTTCATCCAAAAGCATGAATCTCAGTAATATTTCAAGTCTTTTTTATACAAATTAAATCGGCAGTGTTATCACCTTCTAAGAAGAATTTATATAATAATTTTCAATTTTCAAAAGATCTTTCATAATGTAGAAATGATGTTTTTAGTCAATTATTACACTGCAACTTCAATATATTCTTAAAAATTTTAATATAAATATTTCTTTAAATTATATTTCATGAAGAATAAAAATAAGTAAAATTGAAAGGTAATGTAAGGACTTTATTTTTGACAAATTGATCTTATAAAATAATATACTAAATTAATAAATAAACATTTTTGTTATTTGGAAGAATACGAGGATAAGTTTTTAAATCATTTTATATTTTATTCTATTATGCGATTCAAATTGAATTTGTACAAATAAGTTATTATGAAGATTTAGTAGAATTTTTATAAAGACTATAGCATGTTAATAGTTTCAAATATTTGTTAAATTAACAGTTGTGACAGGTGTTAAAACCTAGAATAAAATTGCTCAGTAGCCTTTTGGAGTTTGGACAGTCCGTTTCATTCATCGCTGTTAATCAGAACTTTGCCAGTTCCCAAACCAAACGACGTTATGTTTGGGACCCACCAAGGTAGGACTAGGACTATATAAATGAATCATTCACAGGATTTTAATAATTGATTCCTAGTTATAATTAAACCAAGTAGTTAAGATGAAAAACACAAGTCGTTCCAAATACTAAATGAAAAGAACATCTTCATTGATGTGGCACCACTAGCACTGGCACTAGCACTGGCACGTAAAATCAGAAACTGAAACAGAAGAACAAATTAGTAAATGAAAAGAAAATGTGAAGTCAGAGAGCCGAGAAGATGCGTTTTTGAATTTGAAAATAAAATTCAATACACAGATATAATATAAGAGAGAAATAAGCATCACTTTTTAGTTTTTCCTTTCTTTTTTTTCTCAAGAAAAAGGAAAAAAAATCCACACGCTCAAAAATTGCAAAACCTACCAACCGCCATCTCACAGGTCATAATATTCCTTCAGTTTTTCTTTAAAATCTCAAGAAACCCAGTTGCTAAAACCCCTGTTCTTTGTTTGCGCTTCTATATCCTGCAGTCCTTGGTGGGACTTATTGGAATTTTTCTACTGGGGTTAGTGTGTGTGTGTGTGTGTGTGTTTGATTTGACTCCTTTTGGTTGGTGGGGGAAGGAGGGTTTTGAATGGGATTTCAACTGAAATGAACGCAAAAAGCAAGTTTAAAATCTTTGACTCCGTGCCTGCTTAACGGTGGTTGTTGTGGTGGTGTATTTACTCTCATGGCAAAACGCGTGTACGAAGTTTGGAAAGGAAGTAATGTAAGGCTCTCCATCTAATCGGGTTTCGTTTTGTGAATATGAGCTTTTCTTTTCATTGGTTTTTAGAATCTGGGTTATGTTTAGATTTGTCCTGTTGCGATACAAAAAGGTGGGACTTTGTTTAGTTTGGTTTGATTATGGGGTTTATTTATTTATTTATTTTTGGTTTTAGGAGCTGAAATTCGTTTCCTTTTGTTTATTTGTTAAATTGCGGAGAATTCCAGTTGATTGTATTTCGAATTTCGGGACTTGGTTTTTGTTTCTATTTAGCAATGGAGTGTAGACTTTTTTTTTTTTTCCCTTCTTCGTCTTCTGGGTTTTTTATTGTATGTTCTTCGATGCATACGAGCTGTGGGATTTATCGCATATGCAACGTTTTTGGAGTAAAAAATGATCAGATTTTGCTGTCTTTTATGTGCCTAGCTAGGAACGTCATCGAATATTCCACCAAATTTATCAACGGAGGTATCTATAGTGTTCTTGTAAATTCTGGAGCTTGCATTCATGTAGTATAGTAATGGTCGTCAAAATTCTTCTAGTGGGGCGCTTGCAGGTCCTATAGTACACTTTACTCTCTAAAGTACATTTTCACTTCTGCTGTAAATTTTAAATGCAGTGTCAAAGATCTCTCTGAACTTAGTCACTAGAAAATTTTCTTTTAAAAATAAGTTGTTCCAACATTTATAGTCGGAGAGGTAATCCCGTTGTCTATTTTTAGGTTTGTCCATATCTGCACCTTCTTTTCAAATACCTTAAGGTTGCCTAAGAATTGTGCCATAGGAAGTGCCTAGAACTCATATTTTTCATGCTTATGGCCCAAGGTCGGGTGTTCTTACTGTTGTTAATCATAATCATCTTGCTTTGGGTATAGATATAACTTCTTAAATTTTGGAGGAATTGCTTTTCGAAGCAAGACACTTCAGAGGAAGTCTAATGAGATGTTCATCTATCAAGGGGATAGAAGAAGGGCTTCAAATTGGTAGAGCATATTCTAATGTGTGGGTTGGTTAATCTCTAACTTGGCGGGCGGTTGATATCAGGATTTGCGGGAATTTCAATAGTGTTACTTGTTAATCTCCAAATTTCTGATGTTAGCTTTGATACCTTTGATTGAACCATTTCTGGAAAATAGAATATATGTGTGCCTGCAAAGTAATGTTACTTCTTGTTCTTACTTGGATAAAGCAAAGTATGAACTTTATGCCCAGTTATCAAAATAGTGAAATTGCTATTGATATTTTGAGTTCATATTGTATT
Source organism: Erythroxylum coriaceum (assembly GCA_026874005.2). Classification (NCBI taxonomy): domain Eukaryota; kingdom Viridiplantae; phylum Streptophyta; class Magnoliopsida; order Malpighiales; family Erythroxylaceae; genus Erythroxylum; species Erythroxylum coriaceum. The sequence continues at coordinate 1,033,209 of JANQAP020000080.1, forward strand.
TTGTTTCTTTGTCTTGTTCTCTCTTTGAGCTAGTAGTTCTTTACCAGTGAAAAGTCATTTTATGATTTAACTAATCCCTCATTTTGTATCCTTGTCCATTTGCAGAAATTCTTGCTTGGTGGGAGGTTGATATTTGGCCCTGATGTCAGGTCATTGATTGTCACCTTGCTGCTGGTCATTGTCCCAGTTGTAATCTTTTGTGTATTTGTTGCAAGGCATCTTCGCCATGAATTTTCACCATATAATGCAGGCTATTCAATTCTGGTGATTGCAATTGTCTTTACCATCTATGTAAGACTCTTAATCTGTTGATGCTTCACAAAATATTACTTTGTTTTGTTTTATCAATGTAAATATGTTTGTGTTGTATTTTTGGTTGCACTGAAAAAGTTACAGAATGGATGAAACTTTACAATTTATGCCGGTGATATCTTCACGAATGTTTATTCGACATTGAGTTGTACCTTTAGGGATACTTTTGTCAAGAGTGTGTGAGATTTCAACTAATAGCCTAATTTCTCCAGGCCTAACCATTTTTTTTACAATGCGAATCATGAGTCCAGATCACCATTAAACAGTAACACTGGTAAATATGTTCTAAAATTTTTAATTCATTCAAAGCAAATATCACTTTCGGTTAAAAGTTCAAGTACTCCTGATAGCATTATCTTATCTTCTTTTCTTGTTGAATTTGATATTAGGAAAATACATGATCTTTCTAGCTTCTTGAGATTACAAGATATGATTCGCTACTTATAGTTGCGTTTCCTGGAGTTGGGTCTTAAGAATTACTCAACAACGGCCTTAAATTTCAAAATGGGGCTTTTATGAGTGTACATATTTCAAGATCCTGAAATTAAAAAAAAAATCTGTCAGGATGCTTGCTAACTGCATCCTTCATTAATATCCTCTATAAGAGTGTGATTGCGTAATATATGAATTTGATTTATTCCTTTTCTAGTCTCTTTTGCTGTTCTTTTGATCTTTTAGATGATTTTGGCAGGTGTTAGTTCTCCTTTTTCTTACATCAGCTCGGGACCCTGGTATTATTCCACGTAACTCTCATCCACCAGAAGAAGAGTTCCGATATGATTCATCTATGTCAGCTGAGGTTGGGGAAAGACAAACACCAAGCCTCCAGTTCCCTCGGACAAAAGAAGTTACAGTTAATGGCATTCCTGTTAGGGTGAAGTATTGTGATACATGCATGCTGTATCGCCCTCCCCGTTGCTCACATTGCTCTATCTGTAACAACTGTGTGGAACGATTTGATCATCATTGCCCTTGGGTTGGCCAATGCATTGGATTGGTATGCTATTTCACCTATGGTGCCAGTTGCTCCTGTTATTTGGGCATCATCATCAACTTTGTTCTGTCTTTCATTGCTCATTTTGTCTCCTGTTATTCGTGTAATTAGTATTGTGTTTATATGTGCAGCGCAACTACCGATACTTCTTTATGTATGTTTCTTCATCAACTCTTCTTTGCATCTATGTGTTTGCAACATCAGCAGTCTACATGAAAGTTTTGATGGACGATTACCATGGCACAGTTTGGAAGGCTATGAAAGAATCTCCTGCATCTGTCATACTGATGGCCTATTGTTTCATTGCTCTGTGGTTTGTTGGTGGGCTTACTGGCTTCCATTTATATCTCATAGGCACAAACCAGGTCAGGCTAAGATGCTATTTATGAAATAATGCCAATCATGTTCAACTGAGATAGAAAAATAGTTTGCGTGTAGATATCTGACATGAAGTATGCATTCATCTTTTGGTCTTGGGGTTATGAAGTCATAACAGTTGTTCAATCAGAGATTCATGTAAAACTTACAAGGACATCTGAATGAATGATGCATATATTCAATTAAGGCATTAAATTGAACTCAACATATCCATTACAGTTAGGATGGTATTTTTGAGCATCCTCATCATTGAAACTGAATGACTAGAAATAATATATTAGAAATGTTTTTTGGAGTCCCATTGCATTCTAGGTACCCAATTCTTCAATTTGGAAACCTGAAGCAATTCAGAACTAACTCTTGTCTTAGAAATTATTCTGGATTTGTTATTTCAGTTTCTTGTACAAAGAATGGCATTTTTTTTGGATCCAGCTCACATGCTTGGACTATCATACATTTCATACTTCTCTGTTAAGGAATTAGGCACAATTTACGTGTTCTTGTGCTGAATTGCTTTGTTTACCAGACCACATATGAAAATTTCCGGTACAGAGCTGACAACAGGATCAATGTTTACAACCTGGGTTGTGTAAATAACTTTCTAGAGGTATTTTGCACAAAGGTCAAGCCTTCAAAAAACAACTTCCGGGCATTTGTGCAAGAGGAGGTACCAAGATCGCCTATGCCCATTGCTCGGGAAACAGAAACAGAAGATTTAGGTGGTGATCGGCGTCCGAAGGTTGAAGATGATCTAGATATTGGTGAAGATCTATTGAAGATATCACAGCGTCGCAATGTTGAAGAAATTGATGAGGACATACGCAGCAGAGGGAGCAATGGTGCCCCTCATAACACTTCAGAAGTAGAGTCGGTTTTGAGCTCAGATCATCGAGCTCTGACAATTGGATCGGAGACTAGACACTCGAGTTGGGGAAGAAGTGGGGACTTGGAAATTGCGGCTGATGTCCTTGCAAACTCAACAGTTACTGAAAGTAGAAGTTACAGCACTCGTAAGGAGTCCCACCAATGATGATAATGAGGTAGTAAGCTATCTGCAGAGTGATGCACAGAATTGTTTGGATTCTCTGTTACTGGATTTGACTAGAAACTTACAATTATCTGCTTGGGGATTAAACCAAAACCCCCCCGCCTGGGCATGCGGACACGTGTTTTGGAGGGATTGTTGAGCTTACTGTTTTAACTGGGAAAGCAATCAACAAGAATGTATTTGTAACTTTCTGGAAATATGAGGATAGTGTCTCTTACTGTTTTAACTGGGAAAGCAATCAACAGGAATGTATTTGTAATTGTCTGGAAATATGAGGATAGTGTCTTTGCAATCTCCAATTAAATTTCAATCCACTAAGATGTATTATCTTTGGTTTGCCATCTTGTAGTTCTGCCGGGTTTATTCTTTGTGTAAATAGTTACACTGCAGACTTTCTAGCATTTCCCTAACCAGCTGGCTTGCCCTGTGATTTCTCTCCTTTCAACTCCTTTATGGTCCTTACCAAGCCTTATGATCGCATTCGTTTCCTTTTCAAAATCTAGGGTTTTGTTAAGATTTCATTATAGCTTTATGTTCTTGATCTTCTTAACATGTTGGTTAATGATAAGCGCAGAGAATCGGTTGGCTGTCACATGAGTTGCTTCTGCACAGCCTACTTAGATATTAATTGAATTTAATTGGTAAAATAGGACAATTGAAAGAAAAATACTTTTTTCTTTTACAAAAATCTAATTGTTTAGATAAAATCATCATTTGAATTTGAGAAAATCTCTTATTTTAAAATTTTAATTGCCGCTTTAGCAATTAGATGAAATTAATTTGAGGGTAAAAGACATAAGATTATCTTATAATTTAAAAATTTTTAGAAAATCTTATGTTTTTAACATTATCAAAAAATGCCTTTTAGTTTTCAATTATTAAAAAAAAACACATTATCATGAACTTTGGTTAAAAAATAATGACAAAATAAGTGCAATATAAATATCAAATGTGAACTAATCAACTGTTATTTATATGATGAATCAACTCAACTTTTAAACTCAAATTGAATAAACTAAATTATACTCAAACAAACATTTTATTATATCTTAAATTATTAATTTCAGCTGAATTTATTTGTTCAAGACAGAGTTAAGAGCCGACTTAGGTTCCTATATTAATGATACTTGATTAGTTCATGTGTAATGCTTATAGTGCTTCTGATACATCGTTATTTCTTAATCAAAGTGTAAAAGAAGGGAATTTTGTAAAAGTCTAAAAATGGAGGAGTTTGTTTTAGAAATTTAAAGATTAGGAGATTTTTCTAAAGTATCTTCAACTATGAGGGAGATCGATCTCTTTTGCCCTTAATTTGATGATAGTAACCTATCAATGGTTGTATATGCTTATCATCTTCCACTTATATATGATTAGGATTTTCTCATATACGTCCAATAACCTGTACGATTGATATATGATGGGACTTCATTATAATCTATTTATTAAGAATATATGACATCTCAAATAGTCAAATGATTTTTAAGTATATTTAGTATGCTATGCCCTAAGCCACTTCTCGAATTTTTAATCTTGTTTGATCTTATATACTTTATCTTGTCACAAATATATTCAATTCTTTTAATTAGAGATAGTGGCCATATTTGAATATATTTTTTCTTAAATGAGTCACTAATCGAAAATTCCCCTTTTCATTCCTAAATTTTATTGAATTACATTTAATTTACTTTCATAGAATTTAGTGACTGAAATGGTGGTGGTGAAGTTTTTTAGTAGATCTGAGGAGTCTGGGATGCCTTTTTTTACATGATGAGGAGCTAGCCGGTTGAACAGTTGATAAGAGTAATCGAGAATTGCCTACAGTGCTTGTTGATTCTTACTACGAGCCCTTAGGCCCTGGTGACACACGTGGTTTACTTTTAATGTTTCTCAGTACCCTCCCATAAGATCGTATCTCACGTGATCCAGAGTTGATTATTACTAGATTGGTCTCATTTGTTGACGATTCCAAAATTAACCAAAAATTATCTATGCTGCACAACTTTTTGCATTGTATCTGAAAATACTATAAATTTAGCTTCTATTATGAATAATGCAATACAAGATTATTTCTTTTTTTATGATATTGCACCATTGTTGAGTAAAAAAAAAAAACTTGAGAGAGTACTGAAGACTTTATACCCTTATATATATAGGTCGTTGCATTGATAACATAATGCATAATCAATAGTACCTTTTACATGCCTCAATATTTTTTTTTACAACTTTCTAATGTGCTTGTCCTAGATTTGACTAATATTTGCTCACTATTTTAATACTGTAACAAATATCTATCCTTGTACATATCATATCATACATTAGACTTGCAATTGCATTAGGAGAGGAAACTTTTTTCATTTGTTCCCTTTCATGTGGTGCTAATAGGTGAAAATTCTTCCTGAGACCACCTCCTTTAACAATAGGTTTATTAAATATTTTGTAACCTTGCACACATAATTCTTCTAGAATTTTTTGAATATAAGTCGTTTGAGAAAGTGAAAATAATCACTTTAAACGATCTTTTAAAATCTTAACTCCAATAATATATATAACTTCACCCATTTCTTTCATCTCAAATTAAGATGAAAATCAACATTTGATTTGTTTAACAAACTCAAAGTTATTATAAGCAATCAAAATGTCATCTATATATATATATAAATAAAAACAAAAAAATTATCTTTGGATCGTTTAATATAGACACAATGGTCTTTATTGATATTGTGGAAATCATATTAAATAATTATGATATGAAAATAAATGTACCACTATCTTCAGGAATAATTCAAACTATAATCAATTTTAATAACCATCACACTTTATGTTCTTAACATGTCTTAATAAAACCTGGTGTTCCATATAAAGCTCTTTTTTTAATTATCAATTTAGAAAAGCAAGTTTTTTTTGAAAATTTTAGTGAAATTCATTAACAAAAAAGGACCTTAATATAAAAGGCACTATGTACTGAGTGTATCATACATTGTTATTACAATAAAAATTCCCTTAATAAAAAACCAACCCTCGTAAGATTGAAAATAACCATTGCCACATGTGCTACATGCCTGAGGGAACATCACCCCACTGTCTGAGTCTAGATATTCTTTAAGCTTCACTGCTTACTTTTTCCTTTTGCACATAGTAGAGAGAGAAATTCTTATCTCACAGAAGCGTTAACTTACATAGTATTCAGAGAGCATAAAGATACTGTTCTTACAACCTGTACAAGTACTAGATGTTATCCTCCTCACCTTCAAGTCGCCTATCAGGTAAGATCTCATGCTTCCTATAAAGCTTGATTTCTTAAGAAAGTGTATATGAACTAGGTAATGTCTTTTATAGGATTAGTGATAGGTTGCAATTTTAATACTAAATCCTCCAAACTCTAATGAACTCTCAGTCACAGAAATCTACAAAATTTCCAACGATTAGTTCTTCCCTAATATTGCCGATAAATTCATTAAGGACATCTTTAGATCTCTTTCCTTCCATCTAGAACCTTCTCCAGTTTATTTCCTTTCAGATCATCATTGTCTCTCCTATGTCAAGAGTGACTGCCACCTTCATTTTCCATGAAAGCTTTATACAGTCTAGAATCCACTGGATCATTTTAGGGAGCATGTTTGGCATTCATTATTATTAACTTAACCCTTTAAGACCTCGCCATATAATTTTATAGTAATAATAATCAAAGAACAAATGATTTTTGTTTTTCCTCCAACGTAAAACATAAGACACAATTTTTTTGTATTTTAAAATAAGAGTCTCTCCATAGAATTGATTTTATTCAACATAATTAACCAAAGGAGGAAGCTAACATTAAGCTCAGGTGTTTATCCCAAACTATCTTATAATAATCAGAGTAAAGCCTCTATCTTGAATCCTGTCTAGACACATTTTATTAGTGAGCTTCAGTGAGGGAATTCCCTTCCAAAGATAAACATCACCTAGATTGAGGTTAAGGTGATATGTAGGCTTTAAATGCATCAATTCATCCAACCAATCTATCCACCTTCCATCAGCTATTAAGGAATTTACCTTAGCTCGAGCAGTACAATTTGAAAGACTCTAATAGCAGTCTGATTTTGAATGAGGGTACCAAATCCTATCTAATTGTCATATCACATTAAGTCCAAGTTACCTTTTCCCACCTTATAAGAGACGTCAGACCATACTAAATCTCTTAATTTCAATAGTTGTTTAATAAAGCAAGAGTGGCACTATCCTTCAGTATATAGGAATGAGTCCACTTTATCCAAAATGACTCTTTATCCAACAATGTTCTCTAGAGTCTCTTCAACATAAACATTATATTGTTTTTTCTTATGGGTGTTAGACCAAATACACCCTCTTCAATAGGCTTGCATATATTAGACAACTTCCCTTTAGCACTACAAACTCTAGAGTTAGAAGAGGTCCCCAAGAAATTTTTCATCATCTTTTCAATAGATTTGAAAATACCCTAATTAAGGAATATGTGAGAACTCCATTACACGTGTAGATAACTTATTACATTCTTCAAGAATTGAATCTTAACAGCATAGAAAAGGTCTTTATTAGTCCATGAAGCAAGTCTCTTATGAATTTTCTCAACCAAAGGGAAGCACCATTGAAGGTGAGTCTTTTAGTATGTATAAGAAGACCCATTGGGAACTTTCTCTTCATATTAGAAATATTAGCAATTTTGTCAACTAGATTAGCAGCACTAGAGGATATGATCAAGAAAATTTTATCACTGTTCATCCCCAGGCCTGATAAATTATTAAATTGGTGGAGAATGTCTATCAACAACCTTATTGAAGGTAAATGGGCTTTACTGAAAAGCATAAGATCATTTACAAAACATAAGTTACTGAGGGAGAAGTCCTTACAATTGGTATGAAATTTGAACTTTGGATCCTTAGTTATATTAAAATCCAATAATTGAGTTGGTGCTTCCATACAAGTGCTATATAAATAAGGAGAGAGAGGGTCACCATGTCTTAACCCTTTAGCAACTGTAAAGGGAGTTGTAGGTTATCCATTGACAAGCATCCCAAAGGATAGAGAGCTGACATAAGCCTTAATCCATTTTAAGTAGTTATTAGGAAACTTATTATCTCCATCAATTGAAATAAAAAGTCCTAGCTCACACTATCCAATGCTTTTTGGAAATCCACTTTAAGGGAGCAATTCATAGGAGATCTCTTCATTGTATACCCCTTTAATAGCTCATAGAAAATTAGGATGTTGTCACCTATCTTTCTATTCTTTATAAAAGGCCTTTGACTCCCACTAATTATACAATCCAGAACTATTTTGATTCTATTAGCTAGCAATTTAACATTGATCTTGTAGAGGGAGTTTATGCATGCAATATTTATGATGTTGGATTAGAAAACCTAGGGACTAGGGATATAAGTTCCTATTGATCTCTTTAAGTAGTCTGCCACTTAAGAAAAATTCATGAACAACTTCCTTAACCATTGGCCTAATGATAGTCCAAGTATTTTGATAGAGGCGTCCATTTAGCCCATCTAGACTAAGAGCTTTTGTACCATTCATTTGGAAAACAATATTCTCAATTTCAGCATCCAAGATAGGCCTAGTTAGATTATTAGCATTTCCACTAAAATCTTCCTTGAATTGAAAGAATATAGTACTTGTTTGGTGTAATTATTTTCCATATTACTTCCAATCAGCGATTTAAAGTACTTAACTACTTCTTATTATAGCTTACCTTTTGTTTTTACCATCCTTCTATTAGATAGAGTAATTGTGGACATTTTTCCTAGCCGTTAGGGAATTGAAAAAGAATCTTGTGCATCTTTCCTACTCCTTGATCCAATTGACCTTAGCCTAATGATAGAATCATGATTATATACTACCTATAAATATTCTTTCAAATGCTATTTTTCTTCATTCAGTAGCTTAGGATCATAAGGATTGTTAGCCAATAATTTTTGAATTATACATAACCTCCTTTTAGCCTTTTCAATCATCTTTTTACTGCTTGAGCCCTTTATAGAATTAAGTTTCTTTAGTTCTTCTTTAATTGACATAAGCTTTTGAAAACATATATATTGTTTGGTACCTTTGATTTAAAGCTCTAAACCTCTACTGACTGCATTCTGATAACCTTCCAACTGAACTAGGTTGCTCTAAAGGCCATTTCTATGGAAAATTGTATTAAATCCATACACAAAGGAAGTGTAGATAGATACATCTTCCACCAGAAACTAAATTCTAGTATGCAATATCTACTCATCTACTTCAAGGTTATCCAACTTAATCAGATTAGAATTATAGCAAACAGAAAATCAGTCTTTATATCCATTTAATTTAATTCAAGATCCACTATAGCCAATATTAAATGAATTAGAGCACATTTTAGAATGGATGAAAATATCTTGTCGTAATCAATTCTCTCATATTGCATATATCCTTTAACTATGAAGCGTACTTGTATGTTTTAATAAACTAGATTCTAAGGTTTTCTTTATGTTTATGATGTTCTAAATCTCTAGATTATTATTCTTTGCTTGTTTTATCACTTGATTATTGTTGAATTCAATACGATATTCTAATGTGGTGATAATTGTGCATGTCAATACTTTGACAATAAATCGAGATAGTGAGTCGAAAGTAATCAGATTAGGTTGTGCAACAAGAGTTGGCAATTTAATAAGTCACCCAATTATTAAATTGTGTGAGAACTCAATTATTCAATAGATCACTTGAAAACTGGTTGAGAATGTTAGGAACTTCTTGTGAATTGAGGGGTTGCAAAATCTGAAATTTTGTAATCAATTAGGGTTAATCAATTAGGTCTTGAGAGAGAGTAATCAATCCCTTAGAAAGTCTAGGATAATCATCTAATTGAATCAATAGTGGTTAAGGGAACAAAACATCGAAAGAATAAATCCTAAGCCTTTATCATTGATCATCCTTACATAATTATCGCAGCTCAATTGTTAGTTCATTATTTGCTTAATTTTATTTTTATTTTTGAAAGGTTTGCTTAATTTTATTTGATTGCTTTAATTTCTATTATTTACTTTCATTCAATTCATATTTCACTACCTTAGACAAAGTTAGGTTTACTTGGTTTTAACTATTTCCTCATGAGATCAACACCTTCAATACTATAAGTTTACGATCTGTATACTTGCAGATATTGAGAGTTTTATTAGAGGTAAAACTTGCTCAATAACCAGTAAGAGCCTCATGTGCATTTCTTGCCTCATCCTTTCTTGTGAAATAATCACATGAAATTTCCCTTCTATTTCAAAATGAATTTGGTGAATTATTCTATGATTAATTTAATTTAAAAGAGGTTAATGAGAAACAAATTCATGAATGTCCTGATTACTCCCACTAAAATTTGATAATGTAAGTAAACTATTAATGGATTGTGACTTGAATTAACCTTGAGTTAATTTTTTAAGTTTTAGATTGCTCCTATTCAAATAAAGTCTCCTTTTATGATTCCCCATAATAAAATCATTTTGATCAAGAGTTTAATATTAACTAAGTCTTCCAATTTCACCCTATTATGAAAAGTTATTTTACAAGAATGTGACATCTTATGATTCAAATTCAATTACTCCTTCATTACCTCATTCACCTATAAACATATGTCTTTTTGATTATTTGGAGTATCTAATAAATATAATTTTTTTCTATTTTTGATTTTGTTTCCCATTAAACTTTTCATGTCGGATTTTCTACCTATCCATAATTTATAGAGAGTGTTTGTAACTTATTTTGTGGGCACCAAGTAAGTAAGTGGCTATGAGAGATGCATTACTCCAATAGGCGATTAGTAAATTTGCTCATGTCATCATGTACCTAATCATTTGTAATAACATTACACTTCGTCCTTTTGTAAGATCATTTTGTTATAAAGTTCAAGGAATAGTCAATTGTCTTTCAATTTCTTTTTCATCATATGACATCTTGATCTTATTATACAAGTATTCTTGTTTATGGATAAGTTTCTAATGCTTTTATTTTCTTGTCTAATTAATTCCTTACCCAATCTATATACTTTATAAAATTATTAATGCTTTTAATTTGTGAAAAATCAAGTAGATGTGACCATGCTAAGTATAGTTTATAAAAGTAATGAAATACACAATTCTACATCTTATCCTTACATTAATTAGAGCACATATGTCAACATGAGTCAATTGTAATAGGAAGCTCGTGTATGTCATCTAAATATCCTCTTCCCTAATCTACATTCTTTTATATACATAGGTTGTTGTCTTGCTAACATAATGCACAATCAATAGTATGTTTTAGACATCTCAATATTCTCTATACTGACTTGAATTTTCTTAGCCTAGATTAAACTAATATCTGCTCATCATTTCAACAATGTAACAAGTATATGATTTTTTTACACATTATAGAATATATGAGACTTCCAACTGCACTAGGATATAAAACTTTCACTTTTCCCCTTTTGTTGGTATCGATAGGGAAAACTTTTTACTAAGACGTTCACCTTCATCTTTAGCAATATAATTATCAATTGGAGTATAATCTCTCATACAAAATTGTTCTAGAATATTTTGAATATAAGATGCTTAAGAAAGTAAGAATAATGTCTTTAAATGATCTATTAAAACCTTAACTCCAAGAATATATATATAGCTTCACCCATGTTGTTCATCTCATATTTAGATGACAACCATTATTTGATTTTCTTAATAAACTAACAATTGTTACAAGCAATCAAAATATCATCTGCATATCAAAATAAAATCACAAAATTTTCTTTGGACCTTTTAATATATATATAATGGTATTCATCATTCATATGGAAATCATAAAAAATAATTATGTTATGAAAATGAATCTACCACTGTCTTGATGACTACTTCAAACTATAAGTCAATTTTAATAATTTATACACTTTATATTATTGGTCTGTCTCAGTGAAACCTATATATAAATATATTCTAATTCTCAATTTAAAAAGTAGTTTTTACATCTATTTGATGTAATTTAAGATCTAAACTAGTCAATATTAGATTAATTAGTAAAAATGTCTCATCATAATTAATGCCTTTATGTTATATATATGCTTTAGCCATATGATATACCTTGTATCTTTTACTACTGCTATAAGAATTTTACTACTGCCATTAGGGAGATCAATTGACACCTATACTTGATTTAAGGTTAAAGAAGCCATATTACTTTAATCCACTTTTCTTTAGTATGACCAATAAGAGCCTTATATACATTTATTAGATCTTCGTTTTCTTATAAGATAATCATATGAATTTCCTTTTTAATTTCAAAATGATGTCGGTGAATTAGACAATGATTACTTTGAGAAAAATGAGGTTCACAAGAAATAGATTTATGAATGTTCTAATTACTCCCACTCGGATCAAATATTGCAAGTAAACTTTTAGTGGTTGTAATCTGAATTCACCTTAAGCTAATTCTTCAATATCTAGATTGCTCCCACTTAGATAAAGTCCCCTTATTATAGAATCATTTTGATTAAGAGTCTCACATAAAAATAGGTCTTTTCTTATTGTACCCTACCTTGAAAAGTCCTTTCTAAAAATGTAACATCTTATGATTCAAATTCAGTTACTCTTTCATTACGTTGTTCACCTAAAAGCACATATCCTTTTGGTTATTTAGAGTATCCAATAAAGATACAGTAAAACCTCTATAAATTAATATTATTGGGATCATGATATTTTATTATTTTATAGAGATATTAGTTAACCGATAAATTAATATTTATTAATTTAAAGAGATTTTTGTAATTGATTGAAGTTAAATTTTGATTACATCAAAA
>JANQAP020000080.1:1051422-1073554 GCA_026874005.2 Erythroxylum coriaceum
TCCCTCCCTCGTGGGAACGCGTCCAGATGTCACGTAGGACGTCGGGCCCGTGACCCGCCCGGGGAGGGGTTCCAGCATAATATTAGGTAAATCCAAATTCCATAGCATACTTAACAATTCACCTTTACTATAACCTTTATGAAAGTCAAACAACCTCCAAAATATAGATCTTGTATTAAGTTATTAATATTAATAAGATGTTGTGTTAGAACTTCTCTAGGCAATAACCATATCTAGAATAGCGACACTAACATGATGATAACATTTATCATCTATGTCATAGATTACAAAAGTTTGGATTTCCTTATTATAATGAACATTTTTCCTGAAAACAAATTTGAAGGAATTAGAGATTTTTTTTGGAAATTAAATGAAGTTCCATTAGCCATAGCCAAGTTATCCCAACATTATAATGAGTTCACTATAAAATAGTACAATAAACTAAAAAAAAAGGAATAAATAACTTAAACAAATGCAAGTTACATTCTAAAATTACAAGTTCCATCTGTTTCTAATTCCAATAGAAAGGGTATATTGAGTAGATTTTGCAACAATTATGGCTTGAATCCAGTTGATGATATGTTTAGCTAACTGATGTTTGTTTGCTTCCTCACAACTGTAGATCCATTTGTTTCTTTCTTTTAAAAGAGTATAAATAGTTGCTATAAAATCTGTTTTTATAAATTATTTCATCAAGTAGTGCTTGTAATCCAATTAAGGGTTGTAATCTAGTTATAAGAAAAACAAAAAGCTATTAGAAAATGTAAGATTTTGCTCCAAACAACTTTTGAATACTTGCATTGGAAGAATAAGTGTTCTCTATCTTTTTCAACTACTTTGCATAACCTACATGTAGGGTCAAAAGAGCAAAACCATTTGTTTTTGTTTTTGTTCCTATTCTTGATAACTAGCCAAGTGAATATTGATGCTTTCGGGTTCAATGTGTTTTTCCATAGGAGGTTGAACCATGATACAATTTTACCCTCAGCCTGTAGTGCCTTATAGCATGACTTGTTGATGAATACTCTAGTACAATCTATCTTCCAAATTACACTGTCCTTCCCCAACCTCTAAGTGATCTGAGGGAGGTATTCAGTCAGTAAGTTGAATCCTCTAAAATTGCCACTCCATTGTCCTTCAAGTATTAGTGAGGATACTTTAGCATTAAGGGGAACTCTATTAGTTAGATGTGATATTTCACTCTTTAGGAAAAAGAGCTATATTCAATCTAGTTGTCGAACCACAACTAAATATCTTCATCATTTTCTAGCTTGTACTTAATCCAATGGTACACTACATTTCTCATTTTCAGCATTTGTGTGAAGATCCATGAGTATTCCCTAGTAATTGGCATTTTCCAGAAATTTTAATTTCTGTATAAGTTTCATGCACCCATTTTATCTAAATGGCATTCTTGTCTTTATATAGCCTTTAAATTCTTTTACACAAAAGAATTTTTTGTATTAAAGGAATAGAAGTTATACCCAATCATCCTAGTTTCTTAGACATTATCACTTCATTCTATTTAAATTTAGCTTTCTTGGATTTATCTTCATTTCCAGACCATATAAAAACTTTCATGATACCATCAATTTCCTTGATTACTTTCCTAGGAAGAATTATATGGGAGATCTAGTGAACACAGAGATTTCCTATGATTAAAATAACCAAAGTGATCCTTGCAGCTGCAGATAGGAATCTGTTCTACCAAGCATTTATCCTACATTTGAGTCTTTCAATAGGTGAGATATAGTCTGTATATTTGGGTTTTACATACGAAATAAGGACTCCAAGATACTTTAGTGGAAAAGCTTGCAATTACAGCCTTGAAATCTTGGATAAATCATCAAGATTCCTCACATCTTTGGAATAATACAAGCTGCTTTTGTCTGCATTAACTTTTAGCCCTGACCAACTTGAATACAATTGAATTAGTTCCTTCAACATCTTCACAAAATAAGCTTCAACACCTGATAGGAAGATCAAGTCATTTGCAAACATTAAGTGAGTAAGCTTGTAATTTGTACACTTATGATGAAAGTGAAATATGCCATTATGTTCAGTAAACCTATTGAGAATTCGAGATAGCTGTTCCATATCCAGCATGCATAGATAAGGAGATAGGGGGTTGCCTTGTCTTATTCCCCTAGCATAATTTATTGATTGAGTAGAGACTCCATTGATAAGTATGTTTATTAATTTCTTGCAAAACCTAAAAATCAAAAAATAAACAATTTTTTTGACTGATAGACTAATAAACTCATCATAATTGAATGAAATTTGATTTAATTAGAAACTAGTTTCTAATTATTATTAAACTAAAAAGTTCATAGTTTTAATTCAATTAGAAACTTATTTCTAATTATTATTGAACTAAAAAACTTAGTAATTTGAATTTAGTTAGAAATTTATTTCTTATTATAATTGAACTAATCAATTTTAATGAATGTAATTGATGATTCATTTAAAAACTTATTTCTAAGTATTATTAAATTTATTCAAATTATTAATTCATGTGAATTAGAAACTTATTTCAAGGTAAATTTTATTATTGAATTATGATTAAAAAATCTCAAACTTTATTTAATTTCATAATATTAGCCCGAATTTGAAAAAGTTGCTAAAATGCTCCAACTTTCAATTTTTAGCAAAAACAGTTTGATGTTAAATTCTTTGTTAATGTGGATGACGTGATAAGCTACGGTAGATTAGTACTTTTGCTATGTGGTTGCCACATATTGCATTTATGCCATGTATTAATCATATTATTTAATAAGTTTAAAATATGAAATATTTTAAAATAATTACGAAGTAAAGCGTATAAAGCAAAGCATAGAGAGAATGTTAATTCAAAAAGCAACATAGTGAAACTAACACATCACTATAGAGGTTGGAAAATAGCAGAACAAAACATAGTACTGAAGATTGTTTTCAAACAGGAGAAAATCAACTTTGAAGATAAAAACACAGAGACTCAGATTTAAGATCTATATTTAACAAGAAATAAAGATACTCATTTATCTTCTTTTTTAAAAAGCTAATAATTAGTATTAACTATAGGTAAAGCTAATATAACATTACAATGAGTTCAAGGTTGTATAGCCCTCAATTAAGTACAATAAAAATAAAATTTTTTTAAAAAATAGGTCAATTTTTAACTTATAGTTTCCATCTATGCTTCATGTCTAGTGAAAGAGTGTTTTGAACATTTTTAGAAACAATAGCTAATCTGATCCAATTAATAATCTTGTCTACAAGCTGGTACTTCTCTTATTCCCTTTGTGTAAGGGTTTTGTTGTTCCTCTCCTTCCAGAGCATATAAATGGTGGAAGTGAAAGCCACTTTAGGAATTTGTCCATTAGAAATATTCTACTTCGAATGGTTAATTACCTAATTCAATGTTTGCTCTTAATCATATATGTAAATGCCATTGGCAATTAAATGTAGGATACTACTCTAGATTGCTTTAGAAAACCTACACTAAAAAAATAGATGATCTCTATTTTCCACTTCCATCTTACATAATACATAAGTAGAGTCCACATTACCATGCCATTGACTTTTGGTCTTTAGCTTGTTCTTTATCACAAGCCAAGTGATCGATGAGGCTTTGGGATTCAAAATGCTTCTCCCAAAAAGATTATACCAAGGAACTTTAGGTAGTACATTGGTAAGTAGTTGATGACATGATTTACTTGCGAATTTTCCATCCGGAGTAAGCGTCCAAATGATTTCGTCCTCATTCATCACATCATTCAAATAAGGTAGGTATTGCATAAGATGATCAAATCCTCTAAAATATCTATTCCATTCACCATTCAATATCAAAGATGAGACTTTGAGGTTTAGAGGTATTATGTTCCTCAAACAGTTCAACATAGGATTTTGTATAATAGGACTTAAGTCTAACTAGTTATCAAACCAAAACTAAGTTTTTTTCTCCAATACCTAGTTTATGCTTGATTTATGGATAGATAGTATCTCTCAACTTTATGATTTGAATAAAAATACAAGAGGCCTCTCTTGTGCAAGTAGCCTACCAAAAGTTAAGATTTTGGAGATGATACTCATTAACCCATTTGAACCAAAGTGCTATCTGATCAGTGTAGAGTCGCCAAAGCCATTTGCACATCAAGAATTTTTGTATAGTTGTAATAGAAATAATGCCGAGCCCTCCCAGCTTCTTCGGAACGGTAACCTCACTCCATTTGATCTTAGCATTTTTAGAGTTGTCTTTTCTTCCTGTCTATAAAAATACCTTCATTATTTTGTCAATTTTTTTGTAACCTTCTTGAGTAATGCAATATGAGCTGTCTAATGAAGATGCAAGCTAGTAAGAACTGAAATAATAAGTGTAATTTTAGTTGCATATGGGAGAAACCTATTCTGCTAAGCATTTACTCTTGATTTGACCCGTTCAATGGGAGGGAGGCAATCCTTCAATTTTAGTTTAATAGAGATAATAGGGATACCAAGATAGCATAATGGAGTTGTATGAACATTCGTACTAGTAATTGATTGAAAATAATGATACAAAACTGCTATAGATAATAATCTAAATCAATATGCATATTGAATGGATTGACTCATATATGCGTCATTGATCATATCACTTATTAGATATTAATGGAATGTAATGAAAAAGTTAACATATTAATAAGTGTATCTCATCTATTAGTTAGGATTTCATATAATTTTAATTTTTATGTTTTTGATCTTTTTAATGTATTAGGTTATTAACAAGAGATGGGAAACGATTACTACTATATGAGTTGCTTTATCCCTTCTTATTCTGGTGGAAACTTCATTGGTTTATGGTGTTCCTTTCACTCAAATATTCAATCTATAAGATTGAAATTGAAACTTTGATTAATGAAATGTACATATTATCATCTGAAAGCTTGTTTTAAAGATGGTGTTTGTTATATAATGAAAGGTGTATGTTAGTGTACACATCAGGTACTTTGGATGAAAAAATGTACTTTACCTTTTCTCTAAATCTCAAAAGACGATGACTCAAATTTAAGAGAGAGGTCTAGAAGTTTTAAACCAATTTATTATTTTACAATTAGTTTAGTATGTGTATAAAATTAGAGGGTTTGCATTCATAGGAATAAGGTTGAACGTAAACTTCTTAGAGCCATACAAATCCAAACTAGATTTTTTAATTTATAATTTTAAAGTAGAACTTAAAGGAAAATATTTGCACACTTTTGTTCCTAGTACATATTGGTTTATGCCTTACAGCTAATCAGTTGGTTATAGTTTAGTGGCAAAATAAGTCAAAAGTATATGATAAAGTCCATGAGTAGATATACATTGAAAATGAATTTATGACGAGATCATAATTATGAGATTTATATTGCATTTATGTATTATCCTTAAATTGTTCTTATTCATTATTCTATTAACACTGGATATTGATATAAAGTAAAAAGATTAGCACATTTTATGTTTTCCTTGTGAAGGAAGTAGTTGATCTCATAGACTAAAGTATGGGGATACTTTAACAATGTGTAGGCTTGTTAGAGAACAAGTTCTCTAAAATGACTTCATATGAGAAATCCATTTAGAACATTACTTGTATATCTATAGAAATTCTCATTGTGATGATTGTATAAGTGATCCGTTGACTTGAGATCTCTAAAGTTATCTCATATAGAGATTGTTATATTTTAATAGTACTTATGACCTATTCTAGTCAAGGGTAACTCAGTCGATAGTCATTGGATATATTATCTAATATATGGAGTTAGTTAAGTGATTGATATATGATTCATCACCTTAAAGTAATTAGGGAGAATGTTCCATTATTCTTAATTAGTATTGATTTGAAAATCCTTAGCTAAATCAATTACTAATGATGGAGATTAATGTCATGTTTTATGTCTAATTGAAATGTTGTATGATGAAATGATTAAATCATATGAATAATTATGCACAAAAAGATTAGTCAAAACTACTTTGACATTCCTAAATATTTGAATAGTCATGATGTGTTGCTAGACGACAATCTTAATCTATAGATATAACTTGTTTAATTAAAAAATTAAATGACTTTAATTTATCTAATGCTAAATATGATTTAGGTTTATAATTTATATCCATTTATAACGTATTTTAGAACATAATATCTCACACAAAAATAATGAGTTGAAGAAAGAAAAATATTTTAATCAAATTGGATTTGATTGTAAAGTTTGAGAAACTTTTTGACTAATATGATATATTTAATAAATAAGGATCAATATAAGATATTGGATCTTATTTGGGCACGACTATTATTTAAATAGAATTATTTATAATTTTAATTAAATTTTAATTGAAATTAGAATTTAATTTTAACTAAATTACTATAATGTCCAAAAACCTATTATAAGCAGTCTTAAGCTCCAAGGGAGCCAGCACTCCTTGCTTAACCTTTTCTGCAATTTTTACAAAGTTCTCTTAGTATATCTGAAGATATTGTTAGAGGTTAGACATTTGTGCAGCTATGGTAGTTGAAATGAGCTGATTTTGAAAACGGATCAAGGGAATGACAAAAAGAAGGATCAACTTCAAAATAAGGTATAAATTATGATTTATGCTTTATTATAATTTTTTAATCATTTTATAGAATTTAAGTGATCTTAGATTTTGGAATTTAAATACGAAAAAATTTTATAATTATTCTGTTGTGCGCAGAATCAAATCCTGTCTCAATTTCCTTATAGTATAAGCTTTGAAATGGAAGATTTGAGCAAGAAATTAATTTTAAATGAAAAGAATTTTTATTTTACAAGGAACAATAGTGTGAGGTGGTAATAAACTAAGTTGAATTAACAATAATTTTAAGTCGCCTTCTATTAATGTTAATTGGTAATCATATAATATGATTAATACAATTTCATTATTTCTTAGTAATATTTATTGATTATAATAATTAATCTTAATCTCTAAAAATTTAATTATTTTGTTATGCTAATTTTTATTTAAGATATAATAATTAATCTTAATCCCTAAAACTAAATATCATGTTAATGCTAAATTAGACATTATTTATCCTACAATATAAAAATGGATCCTATTGTCATATGTATGCCACATGACATAATAAGGCTCAGTATTGACTTTTAGACTTTGAAAATAAAAATTAAAATATTTTTTGATTATAATAACTAATCTTAATCTTCAAATTTAATTATTCTATTATGCTAATTTTTATTTAAGATATAATAATTAATCGTAATCCCTAAAATATTTCTACTCATTTATCTTGCTTTTCTTCAACTGTCAGTTGTCTCCTTCACCTCTCACATACACTAAAAGATTGCGTAAGTTCTTTCATTTGAATAAAATTATTATAGGTTCTCACACTTTTTGGCCATTTCTATTGATTTATCATTTGCCCATTTGGTTTTTGACTCAAGGAAGTTATTTGAATAAGATCTGGATAAGATAAACAAGTTATAGTTCCCATCTATTCCCAATTTTCAAAGACATGTTAAGCAATCGTGTTTTTACTCTCCACATCTATGAAGCAAGTTGATGCATCTTGGTGATAGGTTTACCTAGTAGTGAAACTAGCTCTCTTGATGAACTCCTTCTAAATTGCCTACTTTATACCAAATCTTAAACACTTATTATGTTTGACTTTGAGAAGTAGAGTAGAAGTAGGTTGTTTCGTTGATTTCACAACTGTATTAAGTATTAGTTTATACCCTACAACTAATCGATTGGCTGTAGTTTAGTGAGAACATAATTTAAAGACATTCTTTATCTTTTACATGTTTAGATGTATATGATAAATTCTATAGGACAATTATATATTACAAATGAAATTATAATGAGATTATAATCATGAGATTCATATTGCAATTATGTATTATCCTTAAATTGTTCCTAGTCATTGTTTTATTAAGAATGGACATTACTATAATGTAAAAAGGCTAGCACACATTATGTTATTCCTTATGAAGGAAGTAGTTGATCTCATAGGCTAAAGTATGGAGATACTTAAATAAATGTGTGGATGCTTTTTAGAGAACAAGTTCACTGAATTGATTTGATATGAAAAATCCATTTTGGAACACTACTTGTATGTCTATGGAAATTCTCATTGTGATGATTGTATAAGTAATCCTTTGACTTGAGATCTCCACAGTTAGCTTGTATAGGAATTGCTATGTTTTGATACTACTAATGACCTAGTATAATCATAGGTCATTCAGTTGGTAGTCATTGGATATAGCATGAACTATATGGAGGTGATTGTCTGATTAAGACATGATTCATCACTCTAAAGTAGTTAGGGAGCATGTTCTATTGTTCTCCATTATTATTGAGTTGAGAAATTCTTGGCCAAGGTAGAATTGACGTTTTGTAAATAGTTTACAAATGTCATTAATTGAATAAATAACTAATGGTAGAGGACTAATATAATTGGAATAAAAAAGAGTAGACATTAATTCCATGCTCTATCTAATTAGAACATTATATGATAAAATGATTGAATTATATGAAAAAATCATGCACACCATTTTGATATTCCTAAATATTTGGGTGGTCATGATGCATTGCTAGATGCCATTCTTGATCTATGATTATAAATTATTTAATTGAAGAATTAAAGATAAATTAAAAGGAGTTTTAATTTACCTAATTCTAATTATGAATCAAATTATAATTTATAATCATTGCCAAAATATTTAGGAACCTAATAGTTCACATATAAAGAACGAGTTGTAGATAGCAAAGATATTTTGATCAAGTTGGACTTGATTGTAAAGGTTGAGAAATTTGTGATTAAATATGAGATATTTAATAAATAAGGATCAATATGAGATATTGGATCTTATTTAAGCATAATTGGTATTTCATTAAAATTATTTATAATTATAATTAAAGTTTAATTAAATTTAGAATTTAATTTCAATTAAATTATTAAAATGTCCAAAACTTATTATAAATAGGCTTAAGCTCTAATAGAGCTAGCACTTCTTCCTTAACCCTCTCTGTAAGAATTATAGAGTTCTCTCAACCTGTTTTGTGGATATTATTAGAGGCCAGAGACTTTTGTGGCTATGATGGTTGAGCTAGATTGGTTTCGAAAATGGTTTGAGGGATACGACAACATTATGATCAAGCTTCAGAATAAGATATGAATTAAGATTCATGCTTTATTATGATTTATGTGTTAATGAATTAAGATTCATGCTTTATTATGATTTATGTGTTAATCATTTTATAGTATTAAAGTAATGTTGGTTTTCAGAAAATCAAAATATAAAAATTTTTCATAATTATTCTGCTACAGTTGGGATCGAATCCAGTCCTAATTTCCTAACATTAAGGGTAAGTCTCAAGATTGCAATGACCTCCACCTTTGGCCTATAATGGATCAAATTTCTCATTAGCATATTCCCACAGACGCTTTCTGTGAGACCAATCAACAATTTCATCATCTCTTCTTTGCAAAAGTTCAACAACAATTTCGTCCAAATCTTTAATTGAATAACCAATTTTCTTAATTTCACAAGTTTTGTTAAGTTAATTAGGGAAGGAAAGCTCATCCAAGGATTGAGACTCACTAAGTTCTGTGACAAAGTTATGTTCATGAAAATGAAATCACAGAGTAAAAAAACAACATGTGAAGATGAAACACGTTTGGTTTCAATACACTATCTATACATAACTAAAAAATAAATATAGTTGAGATTAAGAAACAAGAAAGTAAATAAAGAAAACAGTAAGCATAAAGATCGAAAATTGGTGAAGAAATGATGCCTAGCAAATATGGTTGGCTATGGAGCCTGCTAGTAATAGGAAAGCTTTGGGGAGTGGAGGAGAAGATAAATATATGTGGTGAAGGGACGAAGAAAATTTTGTTCTCTTAATTAAGGAATTCACTAATTATGCATTTTAATATTTTATTTAGCCTAATTAGGGATTAATAATAATTCTTATAAGAATTTTTTTAAAATTTATGATAATGGGTTCCACTATGCTACCTTATAAGATGCCTATCTTTTATTGTAAAAAAATGTCACATCATTGACAATGTGACATTTAACTATTGATGATTAACTCCATTAAATTTTTCATTTACTTAGACTCTATTTTGAATATTTTGAAAGCGTCAAGGTTCAAGTTGAACACTTCAAAATGTCAAGGTTTAAGTTGTACTATGAAAAAAAACATTGAAGTTCAAAATTCTCTTTTTATCTTTTTTTTTCTGAAACGTAAAGTTTATTCTTCTAGAAATTTTAGCATATGTAGGACATTAAAGAAAGTGATTATTTTTTTGGTTTACAAATAAAGGTGAGTTGCTTCCAGTTACGATCAAAGTTATAATGCAATTTTCAATAAACTTATGTATGATTAATATTTATGAAGGTCTATATGTTATGTAACTGAAGATGAACCTTAAAAAGGAACAACTTCATGCCTTAAACTAGGTATATTAGTTTATATATGAAAGATTTGGTTGAATTATAATCTTATTAGGTATTAAAGGAGTTTGACTTCCATTTGTCTATGTACTACATTATGTTTATGTAATGTTTGATGAATAAGATCATCTCTTTTTAACCGTCAGACAAGATCCTCGAAATTAGTTTAATGAAGGAAGAGTTTGAGGAAAGCACTTTAATAAATACTTCTCCATACAAGAAAATTTTCCTTTTCATGACTTAATCAGTAAAACTTTCACTCTTATCTCTTTTTGACAATAAATTATATATATGTTACAACTATATTTCTAATTGTTTTTAAAAAATATAATTGAATTAAGACATAAAAGGTTGTAAATAAGTTGAGAATACAAAAGCACTCAAGGAGAACTTGGAGATCAAATGAAGCAAACTATGTAACTTAGCATCTCTAACTATTACAAAGCCATTATAACTAATGCTTCATAAATCAATAAAATTTAAATATAAGGAAAGCTAATCATAAAAGATGTTTATATGAAGTCTAATGGCATTAATAAGCTCCTTAATGAATTTCACCCATCTTCTTTCTTTGTTATAGAAGATATGCCTATTTCTTTCATCCTAGATGTGTAACACCAGATAAGATAAAGCAATATAAAACCACCATTGAATGTCTTTCTTAATTTGATGCAAGCTCAAGCTCCAATTGACAATCTATTGCCACTCATTTGGTGGATTAATAGTGACATATTTATTAAGAACTATGTTCCAAGCTCCATTTAAAGAAAAATGTGAGGTATTTTCCATTTGGGTTCTACAAAGACTACATCAAATTTTCAAATAATTAAATTTGTTCAATCTATCAATGGTTGGTAATATGTCCTTTATAGCTCTCCCTAAAATTGTTGGAGTTGTTGGAGCTCTAAGAAGATTATATTTGCACCAAACTAGCCTAAACAATGGCACACACATGAAGTTTTGTTAAAAAATTTCTCTATAAGAAGCATTACTAAAGTTACCATTAGTAGTTAGGCACCACCAATTTTTTTCAAGTAAATTTTCATTTAGCACCAACCTGTAGATCTCATTTTGCATATTCCTATCATTTATTCATAAGAGGATTTCATCCTTGTGAACTAGAGCACTGGATAAACTATGGTTATCAAAAATGTTGTCTCTTTAGTCTTGTAACTCACTTATATTCTTTAGAGGGCACCTGATTTCTAATTGTCATACCAGAACAAAGTACTCAACTCATTTCTAGCTTTTTTTTTCCTGATATGTGATCTGACTAAGCTTCTCATCTTGAGAACTTCTTTTAGTGTTGCAGTGGCATTTCTGGTATTGCGATCAACTTCCTAAATGTTATTATTTTTTATGTAATATTTATGCGCCCAATTTTCACCATAATTACTGAATGATCATTAGTTAATCTCCACGATATCTGGTAGTGTGATCAACTTCCCAAATGTTATTATTTTTTATGTAATATTCATGCACCCAATTTTCACTATAATTACTTAATGATCATTAGTTAATCTCCACGATATCTTGACAAACATGTAAGTGTTAAAAAGTTTCACTAGGATTATATTCAATTAACCATGCTTCTTTGAACTGTAGAATTTAAACTATTTGATATCAGCCTTGTAACCACCATCATTTGCTCCTGATCAAGGAAATTTCCTGAGGATCTTATCAATAATCTTGTATACTGCTCTATGAATGGCAAGATGTGTATCCCAATGTATATTGATGGAAGACAACACTACTGTAACTAATTGAGCTATACCAGCCAGAGATAAAGATCTTGTGCTCCATCTAATATTCTAACTTAAATTTTGTCTATCGGTGGTTTAAAGTTTCCATAGCTTAATCTCGCAGTGGCTATTAGAATTCCAAGATAAGTAAATGGTAAAGGCATCTCTTTGAAACCATTGATGTATCTTACTAAGTGGCGCTGATGTTCTGCACTTTTGGATATGTGAAAAGAGTGGTTGTCAATGTTGATATGTAATGTAGACAATTTGGTTAACATTTTAATAACTTTCATCATAGTTGATAATGTACTTTTATCCACTTTAGCTAGGATGATGAGATCATTAGCAAAAATGAGATTATTAATACATAATTTTCTGTATTTGGAATAATACTTAAAATTACTGGTCCTTTCCACAATTCTCTTCAAAATTCTACTAAACAACCCTATAATAATAGCAAATACATATGGTAATGTTGGAGCACCTTGTCTAATGCCTTCGAAGCTTTTAAATGTACTTGTAGGCTCTTTAATGATTAAGATACTAAAACAAGGTGTAGTAAAGCATAATTTCATCTAATCAATGAAACAATCTAAAAAACGTAAGGCTCTCATGTTGTTACAAAGAAAATTCTAGTTAACATTATCATAAGCCTTCTTTATATCAACTTTCAAAATGCAATTCTTACCCTTTTTTTTGCTTGGAATAGCCCTTCATAAACTCTTGCATAAGTAGAACGTTATTACCCATTTCTCTACCAGGTATGTAAGCCCCTTATTCACTATCCACTTGATTGTTTAGAATCAACATTAGTCTATATATCAAGATTTTGGAGGCAATTTTGTAGATGGTGTTACAACAAGCAATAGGCTTGAAGTCTACAAAATGTTTTTGGTCACCAACTTTGGGAATGAGAGTGATGAAATTGCTATTAATCTCCTCTTGCATCCAATTCTTTTCAAAGACTTCTAGGACAACGTCCTGTACCATATCTTTAGTGATAAGCCAAATTTTTTGAAAGAATAACATATTGATGCCAGTTGGTTTAGGTGCTTTGTGAGGACTTAAACATTTTGCAACCTCTCAATTTCTAGTCTTGTTATAGGCGTGGAAAGAATTTTAGCTCACTGTGAAGAGATGGTTCAAATAATTATGCTTTTTAACAACTTAATTAAACAATAAGCATTGGTAGGGGCATTCATAAAGCTAGAGAACTAGTTGAAAGCATCTTGCTTCAACAACTCTTGATTATCAATGATTTGATTGTTAATCACTAAATTGGAGATTCTGTTTGCACATTTCCTAACAGTCATTGATTTGTGAAAGAAAGTAGAGCTCTTATCACCCTTTTTAAGCCATTTAATTCTTAATCTTTACTTCGTCAAAAAGTGATCACAATTCAAAGCCTTTGAGAGATTAGCCATAGTTTATTTTTATCCCTAAGCATTCTACAATATGGATTTTTATATAAATAATCTTGTACAAAAGACAAAGCCCTTTTAGTTGTAGCAGCGAAATGATGAACATTTCTTACATTCTCCCTATATAGTAATTTGAGACCTTGTTTGAACATTTTCTATATATGCACATATTTGTGCCGCTTTGAACCATGTGCCTCATTACATATACCTTTCCATAGAACATCCTCAATGCTTGGAACATCAACAAGAAAATTGTTAAATCTAAATAGGTATTTGAATCTTACAAATTCTGTCAAGGTGATTGTTGGTGAGTGATTTGACAAGCTAGTATTGGGAAGCAATGTAAAGCAATTTAGGAATTATTGATTGGCTAAACTTTTGTCCAATTTTTTCCTGATAAGTTCAATCCCTATTGTTTGTTGTTGCAAGTTTAAAAATTTCCTCTAAATATCATATTAGAAACTTCAAAATCTGTCAAACATTACCTCAAGTCATAATAAGGAGTCTTATTCGCATAAAGGCCCTCAACTTCATTTGAAGAAATAATAGCATTAAAATCACTAGTAAGTAGCCACGATTTATGTGTTTTATTTAAAATCCTTCTAATAAAATCCCAAGAGCTTACTTCTTTAATATTCATTATTATAAGCATATAAGAATGAAATCTGATAGGCAATTCTTGTGGTTTTATAGAGAACATTAGTGTGCAGATACTTCAATTGAATGGCTATAATCGAATGCCAAGATTTCGCCGTTAAGGTGTTGATAAAATTAGAAATCTCTTTCCAATTGCTACTAAGCAACTTCAAAATATGACTATTAATAACTTTGATTCTAGATTCCAAAACAACTAGAAGATCATGTTCATTCTCAATGATAAAGTCTTTAATAAGTAACTTCTTAGTAGGAGCATTAGCTCCTTTGATGGTCTAAGGTACAACCTTTATGTCTTTTGCTTTGAACAGGTGGTTTCTTTTTCTTACTCGATTTGCTTCTCAATACTATTTCAAACTCTTTCTCAGAGTTAATATTCTCACCCTCCTTATAAGTAACTTATTCCTTTATCTTCTCTAACCTTGGAGTATTCAACAATACTTCCTCTAAGTTTATTGCATTTAAGGAATTTTATGGTTTTGATGATTCGCTCATAATTTAAGATACCTCTCTCTTATTATTTTTCGCATATTAAGCTAGCATTTTCTCCACTTTTGGATCTATCTTATTGCTATGATCAATACATCAATTATCATCAATTTCATCAATATTCTCCAGTTCATCAAACAAACCTATCTTGAAAAACTTTCTAGTAGGAATCCATTTAATCATAGGCCTATGAATGTTATGTTTCTATGAATAAGTGGATTCAAGTTGCTCATTCAGTCTTACAATGGTTTTAGTTTCTAGTAAATGAGACATAAAGCTAACCATCACACATAATCTTGCAAAGTTGATTTTATATACCTCAACTATTGCTTGATCCATGCAAATGGGTTTGCTAATATAGCTTGCTAGATAACTTAACCTATTAGTTGTCTAATATTCTAAAGGAACATTATAAATACTGATCTATAAAGGTATGTTATCCTGCTTAATCTCCTCAAATTTTAGACCTGACCTCTATATTATAATATAATTGGTTTGCTTTGAACATGTCAAGGACTTGCTTCAAGCACCTTGCTAGCATTCTCCATACTTGTGAATTTAGAGAAAGAAAGTATCATCACTATTGAAAAGGATATCCATCAAACCAAATTGCTTCCAGTTGGTCATTACCTAATGCTTCATCACTAGGACAGCTAATATCTTACTAAGGAAAAAACCTATTAATGCTGCACACCATGTTTGTGCCCCAACTATTAGAACATCAATAGGAGGTGATACCACTTATTGATCTTTAAATCTACTTGGAGGAAAGTAGCTTAATATAGCGTGAGGAATGTCATTATTGGCCACTTACCCCTATGTTTTCTTAACTTTTGAGGAGATAGCAATGCCAGAAGTTAGCTTAGGAGCAGCTTGTAGTAGTGGTTGAACTAAAACACATGGCACCCCACCCCATCCGACACGTACACGTATGCCCTTCGGACGTAGGTGCATATGCCCAATAGAAATGGCATTCTAACTTTATCCCTTTCACTATATCATATGGCATCATAATAATTAAACCCAAATTCCTCATTTCATTTCATAAACAATATGTACATTATAACTTTACAAGTCATCCATATATGTACAATATCAATAACCTATTAGAGTCTACAGCTCTGTCTACAAAACATGCTACATACATGAGGAATTATACAAAAATTTTAGTCTAAGTTCTTCATTCCAGCTAACAGTCCTTTGATCCATGACTTCAATCCAAAATTGGTACTAGATCTCTTCTAAGCTGCCTTAGAAGCTATATCGTCTCTCTCGAACTTGAAAATATCAACATTGCAATTTGGTTGAGTTTTGCAAACTCAATTGAGTAACCATCCTTGATGGTTTACCCATATCACATAACACATCAATTCAAATAATCATATAAGTCATATAATTCAAATTATTTCATTTACCAACATAAAGCATCGCAATACACGTTGTACACAATTTTCACATTTCTCATTCAACATAATTCAATATTACATTGCAATCATTCAAAATATATATACATCATGCGTATATGCAATGTTCATGAGACTCACATTCGTTTATTTCGTTATTGTGATGGAGTGCCTTTCCACTGTCCCGTATCCATTGTGGATACTAGACTCATTAATACTGTCCTTTATCCGTTGGAGATACAGGGCTCATTTTATATATTAAGCCTGAGGCTCTTACCACGTTCTAAGTTTTAAGCTCTTTTTCATTGGCAACTCCAGTCACAACTGCCTTTATCTTTCATGCATTCATGTAATGGTATGCACCATATATATTCAACCAATCATGCTCATTCAATCACATTCACATTCTCTTTCTCATTCACTTTTTTCATCGGACCCTGGGTCTGACATTCAACATACAAGTTGAGAATCACTTATTTTGTCAAATTCATAGACAATGAGCACTTCCAAATATGGTAATCACGCATCAAATGATTTGGAGATTCAAGGTCCGGAATCAGTACATACACATCATATAATAATTCAATGCATAATTTAACAAACACACAATTGAAGTGAGACCATCTTAGGTTACTCATAGTTTGCTCCCGTTAGCTTATTGCCTTGAAGTCTCGGTAACGTCTGAAAGCGATCGCTCAATGTGTTCTTTTATAATATGCAAACATATATATTTACCATTACTACTTTGCATATTCATATGAATACTTGATCATAAGCACATATATATATGTCATGTATAATGCATGTTCAATGACAAATTCCCGGGTATATTTTCTTAATCCACATCTTATAATCAATTAATAACACCTTTTACTCATTCTTTAATTTCTAATACTCTTTGTCCACTTCAATCACCTCATTCAACATCAACTAGGTTCATTCAAGAACTCATTCATGCCTAAATGCCTTATATGGGAACACCATAGCATTAATTGGTTCATACTTTACTCAAAAGACAACTCTTTTTCTCTATATGTCTGGCTATGATCGTGGTGTCCCTGCTATGATCGTGACAGAAACTTTTGGAAATGGTCACAATCGTGACACCCTGGCCATGATCGTGATAGAAAATTTTTCTGGCTAGGCCACGATTATGGTGCTCCTACCATGATCGTGACAGAAATCTTTTCTGTCGGGTCACGATCGTGGGGTGAGGGCCACGATTATGCCCTGTAAAATTTTCCCTCTCCTTCATCCGAATTCTACCTACATTCAAACACCAATTCACACCAAAATTTCCAGAATTCACCATCTTAAACACAACATCATTACCTACTAATTCACATACCCATTTTGTTGTTTTCAAAAACTTAAACTTCAAATCATTTGGTTTATCAAGTATAACTAATGTTTTTTCATCATTCATGCAATTGTATCATTTTCCCATAACATTTTATTTATAGGAATCAAACAATCCCCTCTCAAAAGCATCATGTATAATTCATAAACTCTTCATTTAACACTTTAAACATTTCACATTTAGGTGCATTGACATCAAACATCCTTTTCCTTAAAGTATAACATCAAAATCAATCAAAACTTATCACATATTAACCAACCTTCCCAACATCAAAATTATATTCCTTTTAAGCCCCAATTAAGTCCAAAAAACATCATAGATATATACCTCATCCTTAATTGGTTCATCCATTGCATAATCAAAACATTTCCATGAAAACTCACTGCCTACAATCGTGGCATCCCCTGCCATGATCGTGACAGAAACAATTCTCCCACTTATCCTGCAATTTTCCAGTTTTTCTCAGGACAGATTTTTAGGTCAGTTTTTATGGCCATTATGACCTAGAAAATGAGGTTTTTAGGCAACTCCTTCTTCTAATCAAATGTTACTCTATGCCTTAGGTTTCTATTGACATTAAATTCATGCATTTTGGTTCAGTATCATGCACGTTATAATCAAAATACTACAGATTGTTCTCATACCTAGACAGAACACAATTCTCAACTTCAAGCAAAATTTCAGGACTCTTAGGGATAGAGTTCAAATTTGATTACGTATGAAAAATGTAACCATATGTTTCTAGTTTACTCTAAATCAAAATCCATCCAATTTAGATATCTGCAGCTCGAGATATGGCCAAAATACAGATGCATGTTAAGTGAAAGTTCTCCATCTAACATATTTCAGTACACATTTAACTTCATTTTCAACTCTACCCTTTCTCCAAACTATCATCCTACTTCTTCTCATTTCAAGACAATACACTAGCCTTTTCTTTGGTTTTAAACTCATGAATTATCATTCATCTTAACACAAAGTAAGATATAACTCTATTTATCTCTTCATCCACACACATCATCATACTTCAACTTCCTTGTTCATACTTATTCATCTCTTAATTCATTATCATAATTGATTCATTTACCAAACAATTCATGAATAACATTAACTCACTACAATTTAAAGCATGATCTCTTTATCATTACACTACACCACGTTAAAACACATATATAAAAACTCATAATCAATCATCAAATTTCTCATCATACATGTTCCATTGAACAATACCCATAAAGATTAAAGCATAACTTACTTGATTTAGCTTCAAAATCCTCAAACTCTTCAAGGTCTCACTTAACCCTAGCTCTCTATACAACCCACTACATCATCATGGGGGTTGGAAGGATTAGGATTTTAGTGAAAAATGAAAGAGAGAGCAAGATGAGAGTATCAAGTGAAAGATGAGAGGGCTAGGTTCAACGTGAATGAAGATTCGTGAGAAAAATTTGTGAAGGAGGATAAGAAGAACAAAGCCACGAAGAAAAAGAAAAAAAGCAAGATAACAAAACATTAAATGGTCTTTGAATAAGTTAAAGGTCATGGGATTAAGACATGGTTTGGCGAGTGACACTTCTCACTTGCCACATGTCAAATCTCTATAGGTTCAAACTAGGTTCTCTCATTTAACTAGTCCAATCAACTCCAATTGTCCCCAAATTTCAATTACATATGTCATTAAATCCAAATGTCATTTATAAAAATTTCCACTATCATTTCACTCTTGATTCTACTTCTACTTATCAGTTGTCCTATCATTTGGCATTTTTCCTAGTTCAAAATTTACCTAAAATTCAGGAATTTTCTAAATTTCACCAAAAAATTCTAGATCAATACCTATACACACCAATTCAAATTTGAATACATAAGAATCATAATTCATATCAAAAATCACATTTATAACTCAATTACACCCGAAAAATGTCAATGAAGGCATGTACAATCATTTTAATGTGCAAACATTAATATTCACATGTGTGTGTATGTCATATTATGCATGAACATGAAATGTACTTTCTAACTTGTCATTAATCTCTTATGTATCGTATTCTAGGGTCCTAACCCTTAATATGGGATAATGGGATGTTACAACTCTCCCCTTCTTGAGAAATTTCGTCCTCAAAATTCTTACCTGATTGTTCAAATAAGTGGGGATATTGTCTCCTCATGAGCTCCTCTGTTTCCTTAGTCGCTTCCTAAGTCGAGTGATTCTTCCAAAGGACTTTCACCAATGGAATTACTCGATTTCTTAGCTGTTTTGTTTGATATCCCACTATCTTGATTAGCTCCTTAACATAACTCATATTACTAGATATTTCGATCTCCTAAATTGATAACACATGCATCAGATCCGACCGATACCTCCTGAGCATACTCACGTGGAATACATTATGTATCTGTGACATCACGCTCGGTAAGGCTAATCTGTAAGCCAGTGGTCCTATCCTCTCAATGATCTCATAAGGACCAATGTACCTAGGGCTCAACTTACCCTTCTTACTAAATCTTAACACTCCTCGCCAAGGTGAGACCCTCAGAAACACCTTGTCTCCTACACTGTATTCCATATCCCTCCGGTGCTGATCCACATAGCTCTTCTGTCTATCTTGAGCTACTTTTGCTCTACTTCGGATCAGTTTCATCTTATCTACAGTATCCTGTATCAGTTCTGGGCTTTCTACCATTCTTAAGCCCTCTTCATCCCATTATAGAGGCGATCGACATTTTCTACCATACAATGCCTCATATGGTGCCATTCCAATTCTACTGTGATAGTGATTATTATATATAAACTTAATTAGAGCTATATACTAATCCCATGCTCCTTGAAACTCCATTACACATGCTCTAAGCATATCCTCAATAGTCTTGATCATTCTCTCACTCTGTCCATCTGTTTGAGGATGAAATGCAGTACTGAAGTTCAACTTTGTACCCATAGCTGACTGTAAGCTCTCCCAGAACCTCGAAGTAAATCTGGGATTCCTGTCTGATACAATGGACACCGGAACCCCATACAGTCTAACTATCTCATTTACATGCCTCCGAGCCAACTTGTCTAATGAGTTATTCTCTCTCACTGGTAAGAAATGGGCTAACTTAGTCAATCGGTCCACCACAATCCATTTAGCATCGTTTTGCCTTGGAGTCTTTGGTAATCCCATTATGAAATCCATGGCAATTCATTACCATTTCCACTCTGAAATAGGTAACGAATGTAACTTCCCAAATGGAGCCTGGTGTTCAGCCTTAATCTGCTGGCAAGTTAAGCACTTAACTACATATTCCACTACTTGCTTCTTCATTCTTGGCCACTAGAAATGCTGCTTTAATGTATCATACATCTTAGTGGTACTAGGATGCATAGCATAAGCGGCTACATGAGCTTCCTCTAGAATTTCCTTTCTTAACTCATCTACATTAGGCACTAACGGCCTTTGCTTCAACCATAGTGTCTCATCTCTTAGTTCAAATTTAGAATCCAGTTTTATTTTCAATTTCTCAATAAGCTTAACCATTTTGGGATCTTTACTTTGTACCTTTCTGATTCTGTCATGCAATATTGGTCTCAACTTTAGTGTGGCTATCAGTGTCTCATTCTGCTCCAAATTCAACTCCACATTTAAGGCTCTCAATTGAATTAAGCTCGGTAACCTCGATAACTGAATCTAAGCTACATTGCTATTCTACTTTTTACTCAAAGCATCTGCCACCATATTATCTTTTTCCGGATGATACTCAATTGTACAGTTATAATCCTTTAACAACTCTATCCATCTCCTCTGTCTGATGTTCAACTCCTTCTGACTCAACAGATACCTCAAGTTCTTATGATCGGTATATATCTGAAAAGTCTCTCTATACAAATAATGTCTCCATATCTTTAGAGCAAAGACTATTGCTGTAAGCTCTAAATCATGTACTAGATAGTTTAACTCGTAAGACTTTAGTTGTCTCGATGCAAAGGC
Source organism: Erythroxylum coriaceum (assembly GCA_026874005.2). Classification (NCBI taxonomy): domain Eukaryota; kingdom Viridiplantae; phylum Streptophyta; class Magnoliopsida; order Malpighiales; family Erythroxylaceae; genus Erythroxylum; species Erythroxylum coriaceum. Next base: position 1,072,890 of record JANQAP020000080.1, read on the forward strand.
TATCACCTTGCTATACTGCATCAACACACATTCCAATCCTTGATGTGAAGCATCACTGTATACTATATATCCTCCAATTCTCGATGGAATAGTCAACACCAGTGTCGAAGTCAACCGATGTTTCAATTCCTCAAAGCTTCTCTGACACTCGACACTCCATCTGAAAACCAAATTCTTCCTTAGAACTTTAGTCAGAGGGGCTGAGATCAGTAAGAACCCCTCAACAAACCTTCGATAATATCCAACTAATCCTAGGAAACTCCAGATTTTTGATAAATTCTTCAGAGCTTCCCACTTCATTACTGCCTCTATCTTTTTCGGATCCATTTGTTAAATCAAGAAGACTTCACTTCTTCTTTTGATTTTGATGAACGTCAAATAATAATAATAAAAGAAGTGTGTGAACTGTTTTGATGAGTTTGTTAAGTGCGCAGATAAATGTAAGTAGCACTAATCATCAAATCAAGATGATATTCAAAGAGCTAACTAAGACAAAGTGTAAGATGGACCAGACGAAGTCATAAGACGAACCGAAGTCATAAGATGAAGTGAAGACATAAGGAGAAGCATACAAATCAAATCAAGATGATATAATTGAAGAATAATCTACAACGTCAGTTAGTTAGTTAGTTGGAGTTAGTTACAGGACTCAACTAATAACTGAT
>JANQAP020000080.1:1377731-1388500 GCA_026874005.2 Erythroxylum coriaceum
CATGACATGTTGCTAGACGTCAATCATGATTTATGATTATGAATTGTTTAATTGGAGAATTAAAAATAAATTAAAAGGAGTTTTAATTTATCTAATTCTAATTGTTAATTAGAATTATAATTTATAATCATTGCCAATTTATGAGGAACCTAATGGGTCACGCATCAAAGAGCAATTTGTGAAAAAAATTAATTTAATTAAGTTGGACTTAATTATAAAGTTTGAGAAATTTTGGGAGATCAAATATGAGATATTTGATTTAATTAAAATTAAATTAATTTTAATTAAAATTTGATTTTAATTATAATTAAACAGATTTAATTTTAATAAAAAGACTTATGATTTTTCTATAAAAACGGGAAAAGCTTTTAAAAGCTAACACTTTTTGTCTTTTTCCTCTTAAAGTAGTTTGAGAATTACTCTATGGATACCATCAAAGACTGGACGCTTGCACAGCTGGTGATTGATCAATCGAAAAAATTTTGAAGATTTTTCAACATGATAGCGATCAAGGTACGATTTCTAAATTGTTTATGTTTTATTCAAGTTTATACAATGATCGGGATCTGTTTAGAATCTGTAAAAGTTTTTATTTTCTGCTGCGCCCATGATTCGATCACGGTTGGATTTCAATAGTTGAGCATTAAGGATATAAGTTAGAATCTCGCGACATATTAAAGAGCCTTTTTTTTCTAATTTTTAATTCTTCCAGGGATGGAATTAAAAAGAGGCATATAATCCCCTTAGTTAAGTCTAAAAGTGGATATAAATCAGGCATGATAAGTTGGATAATTATTAAGCTATAATGTTAAAATTTACAAAGACAAAAGGTTATCTTTTGGAGCTATTGATTTTCAATCTAAAGAGAGCTGAGAAATAGTTAAGTGATTTAATAAGAGTGCTAACAGAGAGTTTATTAACTCCACAAAGCAAAATAAGATCATCAGCCAAAAACAAATTAACTAGCTTTAGAGGCTTGCATTTATAATGGAACTTAAAAGCAATTCCTTGACTAATATTATAAAAGATTAGTCAAGTTAAAACCTCAATGTAGAGGGTGAAGATATGATTAGATAGAGGGTCACCTTGTCTAATTCCTCTTTCTTCCTTGAACGCACAGATAGGTTTACCTTTCACATGAAGACTTAAGGTCATGCAAAAGATACATTTCTCAATCCACTGAATGAAAATTTTTTAGAAGCTAAAAGTCTAAAAAATGTTTATAATGAATTTCGAGTTTATAAAGTTGAAAGCCTTGAAAAAAAAACAATCTTTATTGAGAAATTTTTATTTGATTTCTTTTCTTGGTATGTTTTAAATATCTCTTATGCAATTAAAATGTTATCTATAATATTTTCCCAAGTAAAAAGGCTCTTTGGGAGGGATTTGTCATGCTCTTTAGCATTAAATTTATCTTAGATGTAGGGATTTTTTAGATGATTTTGTAAATAGTATTACAATAAGATATAGGTCTAAAGTGAAGAGGGGTTGGGAATATTGGGGACAAGATATAATAAAGTATTATTAATCTTTACGAGTAGTGTCCATGAGGAGAAGAACTCTTGATTGCTTGGATGACTTGGTTACTCATTAATCCTTAATATTTTAAAAAGAAGGAGGCATGGAAACCATTTGATTTGGTGCCTTGTTTGGGTGTAAGCTAAAGTAAGCTCTTTTAATTTCTAGATCAGTGATAGGTGAATTAAGAAAATCCATTTTCTCCTAAAAAATTTTGTGAGAGATAAAAACTTTTAATTCCTATAAGAATAATTGAAGTTAGGTCCAATCCCTAATAAGTCCTTGAAATAATTAAAAGTTGTCTCTTTAAACTTCTCTTCTTCACAACATAAGTCATTATTAGAAGTAACTAAGCTACCTATCTTGTTATGGTTTCTTCTTTCCTGAATTGCATTAAAGAGGTAAGCATAATGGCTATCCCCCCTGTTAGAGCCAATGAACCATAAAAATTTTTCTGAAGAAAGGAGTTTCGATCTTCTAATTTATAAAGGTAATTGAGAGCAATCTTCTTGAATTAATAATTCTTACAACAATTTTAAGATAATGTTTTTTATAAAGTAGCCTAACTATTCCCATTAATTATAGCTTTCTCATCAATTTATAAGCTTTATAACTATGAATTTGAAGAGATATTCCTTTTAGCACTGCATCCTCATAAACTTCAACTTTGTTTAGGAAGTTGAAAAACCTTAAAAAAGCTTTCACTTTTATACCAACAAAAAGCATTTAAATCTTTACAATGTTATAGTTAGATGTAGGAGTAGAATTAAAGAATCTAAAGTTATTAGGAAAAAAGAGAGATCCAAGAAGAATTAACCAAACTTATGTCCAGCCTCTTTCTAATGTACCAATAACCTCTTGTTTATTACACCATGTAAAGAAGTTGCCATTTTAATATGTTATACATATATTTCTTAACCAATTTCTAACTTCTCCTCTCCATATTTGGACAAATAAGATGAACCTTTAGCCTCTTGAGCATATAGGGTAGCTGAAAACAAATAAGCTAAGAGGTTTAGGAATTAGAGGATAAATTTTTTATGTCTTCTTATCGTTGATTTCTTTGGAAAGTAAGATTAGCAAAATAAACAAAAGTGATGTTAATATCATTTAACATTGAAAAACATTTGATCCTAAGACCTATAAATTGATCAAAAGTTTGACTTGAAGTATTTTGATGGCTTTAGGATCATAGGCCACTAGGATTTTTCCATTGTAATGGTTTGAATAATTGGATAAAATAATTCGGTCTTTCCTAAAAAAATGTAAAATCCCTTGTTTAATTTGTCCTTTTTGAGTTTAGTTTCTAATAGGCCAACTAAAGATGGTTTTTTATAAATGAGATAATCATTAAAGGCATATTGTTTAATGCCTAATATTCCAAAAAGAAAATCATTAAAGGTTAAAGGACAAAGAGCCCTTCCCATTATTTTTTCAACCATATTTTCTCTTAGAGATTAATTTAAAGTCATTTCCTTGATCTGTTGAGGGTGGTTCCTAAGCATTTGAGATTTCCTTAGTAGGCTCAAAGAGATTAGTAATGGAGTCCTTCACGATATAATCCTTTGGTTAAACACTAGAGTACTCAGAGTGGAGGATCTTGAAAAAATTATGGTAGTGACCAAATTAGATTCATATCTTGTCTTCTTGTTCTCTTCGTAAATTCCCATCAAAAGAGGGAATAGTTTATTGGAGAAAGTTTTAGTAAGAGTAAGATTTCTTTCTTTGATTTTAAAGGGATTCTTTACATAGATTTTACTAGTGTCTAAGTTAACAATATTCTTTTCTTTACTCCCTTCATTGTTTCCTAACTTATGAGAGATTGAACTATATAAAGGTTCAATAGGTATTGGTTTCTCCTCTTCTTAAGTGTGATCTTCCAGTAAGATTTTTTTCTTATTAGGTCTCTATAATTTAACATGGTTAATGTAACTTGGTTTCCATAGGTAAAAGAGGGACATCACTAAGCTTATTAAATTACCTTCCTCAATGAGTCTCTAAATGATTAAAGTATCAAGGAGTTTTATATACTTTCCCACTTCTACACACACCTTAGCATACCCTATCCTTCTTATAATAGTAGTGTGTTCTTCTAAATGTACAGATTTACCTATGGAGCTAGTTAAATAGCTAAATCCCACTATAGACCAATACTTGAGAGGAATATTATAGAAATAGACTCAATATGAACAATTTTTAGGCTTTTTTATTAAGGTTCATTTGGTTAAATTTATTCTCTTTACTTTTAGTTATTGTATTATTAGATTTGTGGTTGACCATAATCAATTCAAATATAATGCATAAGGGCAATAAACATTCTAAATATAGAGAAAGGGTTTTCCTTGACTATTTTGATAACTGAAGAGAATAATTATGCTTAATGAGATTGATTAGGTTTAATTGCATATCAGGAGTTGGTAATTACCTAACTGAATTTACTCATGTGTCTCAAGAAAGGGCATAGATACCTTAGGTTAATTGTTATTTTAATCTTGATAATTAATCTTGCATGATAATTGGAATTTCATATAAGTGAACCTCGAATCACTAACATTTCATTATCTTGATATTTTCTTATTAATTAATTATCTTGCTTTTATTATTTAATTATTTATCCATTTTTCATAAATTCTTACTTTCTTTAGTTTTAGTGTTTTGCTAAGATTAATAAATTTAATAGTATATTCCTCATGAGATTTATACCCTAGAATACTCCAATTTTTATTACTTGCTAAAATAGATTATGTGTACTTAAAGACAGATTCAATGACAAGGCTAGAAGATTACAAAGAAGATTTAAAACCTATGTTTTATAGATGTAGACAACATCGATGTTTTCACTAAGTATTAGCCTACTCAAACTAAGGATCTTCATAAGTTATATAGTGTTAATGGAAATAGTGAGGCCACAAGTCTTGTAATAAGGGAGTCTTTTAACCTTAATGATGTAACCCTACTTCCTTCAAAGGTAATCCTTTTTTCATCTAAGCCTTTTATCTCTCTTTTTTAATATTTTCTCCTTGTTTTTAAGGGTGCAAAATATTTGAGTGAATTTAATTTTCTTTTAATGAAATTTATCTTTTTTTGCATCCCATGTGTTAGACCTGCTTTAGCTTTTATTGAACTTAAAAGATGATCTTAAGTGAAATTATTAAGCCTGTCAATTCTAGCCCTCTCTTACCTAGATAAATTAAAAAAGATTAAGTTAATTTAACATACTTGTAAAGTCTCCTTAACAAAATGCTTGTCAAGGCTCCTCAACAAATTTTGAAGAAAAATTTAGTATACTTAATAGGCACACAAAGTCTAACTCTCTTGCCTTGAAAAACTTTTAAAATAAATTTTGAATTAGACATACTTGTAGAATTGAGAACTCTTTTCCCTTGAAAATTTTTTAAGGAAAATTTAAGTAAACTTGATATACCTATCGAGTCTAACTCTCTCTAGCCTTGAAAATTTTCAAAAGAGTATTCAAGTAAACTTGGTATATCTTTATTAAAGTTACCTCTTACGTTGAAAGTTTTTAAAAGTAAATTTTTGTGAACTTGATAAACCTATAAAGCCTAAATTTATTCATTGAAAATTTTCAAAACAAAGATTAAGTGAACTTGAAAAAACTATAAATTCTAGCTCTATATTTTCTTTACAAATTTTGAAAGAAAATTTAATCAAAAGCCTAAGACTTTTTAACCTACTGTTATTTTATGAAACGTTTGATATCTATATAAAAAAGACTTTATTGGACTTAAGGATTTTAAACTTGAGATGTTTTCTTCAATACTAATATGTCATGGATTACAGAGTTTGCTCTAAAGCTTGAGATTTTCAGACTTATAAGATTTTCTTTTTAAGTGAAGGAGCTAAAAGAACTTCTCTTAGATATGATGCTCTAAATCTACAAATATTTTAAGCCAAAGTGCTAAAAGAAATTATTTTTAAGTTAAGGACCTACATGTTTTTTCTAATAATAGGTAGCTAAGGCAGTTCTCCCACACTTAAGGCTTTTTAGCCTGTAGTTGTTTTTTTTTAATATGAAAAAACTAAGGCATTTCCCCCAAAATTGAGGTTTTATAATCCTAAAAGTTTTTCATTGATACCAAATAGTTGAAGAACTTCTTTTAAACTTGAGGCTTTTTAACTTGCAAGTTTTTCTTTCTTATATATTTTTATTTTATACTAGATTCCCTTAGTAATAAAATGAGCCATATTTTCTTAAAGTAAGTGTGTGTGTGTATATATATATATATATAGTTTCTATCTAATGGTAATACTTCCTTATATTAGTTGTTCATTACGACTTTCTCCTTGTGATGTCTTTTTTATATGGTATTTTTTATTGTTTATGATCTCCCCTTATGATTACATGAATATGAGCCTCTACATGTGTCTCATTTGAAGTATTCTCATCTTTGGTGCTATAATTTCCTATAGATGTAATTACTTTGCTTGAGTTGCTTCTTCTGAAACATTAATTTTACGATACACTTTTGTAAAAGAAATTCGATAAGTCAATTTTTGCATATTTATAGGGCTAAAATAGTTTATAATTTAGCACTTTTATGCATGTTTTATGTGAATTATATGATATTTTCTTATATTTGGTTCAATGAGTTGTAATGATAATTAGATGTGAGATTTCGAATTTGAGTGAACATTCTCTATGGTTTTTCAATATATGACAAATTGAAGTCAATTGGAAGCTAATACGATGGACAAAAGCTTTGTATATGATATTAGAGATCAATTTAAGCTTGAAAATGTTGAAAATTGAAGAAGTGAAGAAGTGATGCTAGATATGTAAGAGGATAGGTACTAGACTTATTGATTAGAAATTACTAAAAAACATAAACAAATTGGCACCAGTTACAAACTTAAGTCAAGTGCTAGTTACATGCTAGTTAAATATGGTTGAAATTAGAAAACCTAACAAGCATTGGTGTTATGAATGAGTCAGGCACTTAGCTCGTGACACAAAATTTGAGAGCACGCCAAAGCCCTATTTCACCAATCTTAAGACTCTTTTATGTAATCATATACTAAAAATGCCATAATTAGGGTCAATTAAGTATAACTTTAGTTGTAACTTTTAATTGAATTCTTGTTTTAGGTTTTACTAGCATCAAAGAGAGCATAGGAGCAAGATTAAGGGAAGATTCACCTCCACTTAGAATCAACTGGGGACTTCTCCTCTAGTTTCTTCTCCTTTACTTTCTTTTATGATAAAATTATTTTGTTTTTGTTTGAATATTATTATATAGTTAGATCGATAGTTAGAGTTATGGATGTAGTTTATATAGGATGTTTTAAATCCATAATTAAAGTTAGGGATGTAGTTTATATATGATATTTCAATTATTAATGTATGAATCGTTATTGATTGGGTTGAACTTATTTTCTTTGTCCTTGATTCTCAAATTTATACTTGACTATCACATATTCAATTTTAGGGATTATATAAATGACTAAAAGGAGAAGTATAATTTGTTCACTCAAAAAATAAACATTGTAGATCTAAAGGAAAATATGCCATAAACTATAGTGGTAACTAGTATATTAACTATTCTTAATGAGTTTGATTAAGGTTAATTGCATATGCCAGAGATGGTACTTCATTAATTAGAGATGTTTCTATGTTCTTAAAGAAAGGGCATCGATCCTTAGGTTAATTATTATTTCAACTTTAATAAATTATCTTACTTGATAACTAAAATTCCATATAAGTAAAAAAAAAAGCACTAGTGTTTGTTTATATTAATTTCTTTTTATATATAATCATTTTTTACCTAGTAGAATGTGAGAGATTACCTTTTGATTTACCAGAATTAGAAGATATTAGTAGCAGGTTATCAAATTGAATATTTAGGTATCAAATTTGGTTTATTTTATATTACTTCTTATTTAAACTTATTAGTTTCTTCATTATTTGTAATAGTTCTTTACATGGGCGGTTGGAATATTTCTATTCCGTACGTTAAGCTTTTTGAAATAAATAAAGAGAAAATAAGTGGCATTTTTTAAACAACAATTGGTATCTTTATTATGTTGATTAAAACCTATTTGTTGTTGTTAATTCTTTTTATATTTAATCATTTTTCTTCTGTTAGTTTCAAATTAAATTAATTTTCATAAAATATTTTTATTTTAATTTAATTATTTTTATAGGATTAATAAGCTTATTAATTGTAGTTCTTGTGGAATCGATAACCTAAAATACTCCTGATTTTAAATTACTATGTTAATGCAAGAGATAGGAGATCCAACATTGAAACTTAGCTGACCTACTTTTTATTGATCATAAAATCAAGCGCACTGATAGGCGAAACAAAGTAAGCTATAAATCAACATAATGATGCTAGTGGTACGAGGGAGTAACAAACATAAAGAATTCATTTGGGACATATTCAAATGCCTGTGATTACTGGTCAGTGCTAGCCCTTCATAATTTAGGTTGAGTTAGAGGACAATGAACTATAAGCTTAAAGAAGTCCATCTTCACTTACTTCTGATGTTTATTAGATTCCCTAGGGAAGACACCACACATTGATCAAGGAATCCTATTATGTAATCTAAATACTTCCATTAAATGGCCTTACCAAAAAATGAGTTTGCATATGAAATGCTCTCCTTACTACATGAGAGATTAAGAAAAGATGTAGTTGCTTTTAATCAAAATGGATTCATTTGAGGATTGAGACCAATTTTATTATGCCTTTATATCAAGATTCTTTCCACTATATAAAACCACAAAGTTACGGATACAAACTCAGAGTTTTGCACAAAAAGAGGGAGAAGCATTCCATGAAGCTTAGGAGAGATATAGAGTTTTGCTTAGCCAATGTCCCCATTATCAATACTTATTATAGTTATTTATACAATTCTTCTATGAAGACCTCACTCTGATATTTTAGACTATGGTTGGCACAACTACATGAAGGAATATAACTATAAAAATTGTTTAGGAAGTCAAGGAGATCATTGAAAACCATGGCTAAGAATTTGAAAAATAAGGCGGTAAGGGTAAATTGAAAGCTTCCTTTTATGAGGTTCAAACATCTTTAGACTTGGAATCATAAGTTGTAGATATTTATAACCAAATTAAGATCTTACTGAACTAGGAGATGGCCAATAGAGAGGCATTTAATCAATGTCGCATGTATGAGTATCCTTCTTATACATGCAAATGTGTAGCTTACCTTTAAGTACTACAAAGATGCAAAATACATAGCTACCTATGGAGGGAAACATGTAGTCAATAATAATGATTTCCCTAATACTTACCATATAGGGAAAAGAAATCATCAAATTTCTCTTGGAAGGACAAAAAACTAAAGAAAGTAGACATATATAACCACCTAGGCTTTAACAAAGACCTCAATTTCAAAAACCACTTTCTTCATAGGAAATGGGGACAGAAGATATGCTCAAGTAGTATATATCTTCCACAATGTAAAATTTGATAATATAGGGAAAATTCAGTCTCAAATGGGACAAATTAAAAAAATGATGCATTCAAATTATGCATATATTCATAACTTAACGATTCAAGTGAACTAACCAAGATGGTAGGTGAAAGAGGTCAAGGAAAGTTTTAGAGTAACATAGGGGTAAACCTTGGAGATTAAGGTGCGTCGTTACGTTAAGAAGTGGCAAAACACTTGATGTTGTAGCCACTAAGGAGAAAGAGGTGCAAAATTCAAAAAGGGCTTAGGAAGAGGGCAAGAACAAGATGACAAAAATATAATAACACCGATCTCATCTACATTTGATGTCTATCTTAGTTTGGAGCAAATCCTTTAACTTATTGTCAAACCATATATGTTGCCTATTTTATAATCTCTTGAAAAGGACGAAGTATGAAGACAACTTCAACAAATTCCATCATTTCTTTAAGAAAGTTGTATATTGACATCCCTTTTATTGAAGAATTAGTCCAAACACTATCATATGCAAAGTTATTAAAGGGAATCTTCTAAAGAAAAACTTAAGGAGCATGCTACCTAATGAGTATAGTGTAATCTTGCATAATAAACTACCTTTAAAGTTAAAGGATCTAAGTATTTTCATTATTCCATATCATTTGGGGCTTCAAATGCTCATAATTGCTTATGTGATTTAGGTGTAAGCAATAACTTTTTGCCTCTATCTCTTTTCAAGATGCTTGGAATAATAAAACTCTAGCTTACAAGTGTGTCACTCCAACTAGCTAATAGGTCCTTTAGGTACCCAAATTGGGTTAGTGGAAGACCTATTTGTTAAATTATGGAAACTAATTTTTCTATAGAGTTCTTGGTAATGGACATAGAGTATGATCTTGGGGTTCCTATCATCTCAGGGAAACCATTTTTGCTTACTAGTAGGACATTAATTAAAGTGGTCAAGAGTAAGTTAAAAAAAGAGTAAGTTAACACTTAGGGTGGCTAAGAAAAGATGAATTTTAACATCTTCAAAGCTTTAGAAGGACTTGACATTGATGACGAGTGCTACAAGTTAGATGTTACAGATTCTAGTATGTATAATGAATTACCTAAAGTAATTTATGATGATCCTTTAAAAACATGTATCACTTTACTACTTAATGAAGAAGAGGAGGATTTAAACCTTGTTGATTATGGTTCTAGGTTAGAAGTAGAGGGCTATTAACTTTACTTTCTTATGTTTTTGAGGAGCTAGGAGAAAGAAATCCTAAACCTATGCCATTTACATAGAAAGCACCTAAGCATGAAGCAATTGCCTTCTCACTTGGGACATACATATTTAGAAAACAAACATACTTATCTTTTAAATATATTTTCTTCTATAATTTTACTGTGAGAAGATAATTACGCTTATTCAATTAGAGATCGTAGATGAGTGAAGAGCTGAGTTTAAGAAGTCCAGCTAAAAAACTTCTAAAAGAACATTTATTGAGAGTTAACCAACGTTCTAACTTAATTTTTCTTTTATTTCAGTCTATTGGTTCTGGTTTTCTTTTTACATTTTTTTAGGTAATTTTTGTTAGAATTTCTTGGATTTTACCTTAGTAATCTTGCATGGATTTTGAAGCAATTTCTTTACCTTAATTATCTCTTCTAAGTATTTTTATTACCTTACTTTTCTAACATGGAGGATAATTTCATGTTAAAGTTTTTAGTAGTGTGCCCTAGGCCAATAGTCATATGTGACTTTTGTACTGATATTCTGACTTATTAATAATATATTATGAGGTATTCTTTTAAATATGCATGTATATTGTTTATGTAATGTGATTTACA